>CM050163.1:133441192-133585128 GCA_027410445.1 Discoglossus pictus | reverse complement strand
CAAACCAACATAACAAGCATAGTTAATTGAGTGATAAAAGCTTTTCCCACAAAAGTTAAGCTTTCAGGGAACATGTGAAATAATGCTATCTCCTATGTTGGGGCAATGGTTTTCACCAAGACAGTTGATATATAATCAAAACATGATAACCAAATTTTCCTCACTAAATGGCATTCCCACCAGATGTGTTTATATGATCCTTTTTGAGTACAAAGTCTCCAACATCTATCTAAGGTGGGTTCTTTCTTTATTAAACCCATCTTTGTAGGAGCCATATACCATCTCTGTGTGGTCTTAAAATAAACTTCTCTAAAGGCCTGGCATTTAATTACCTTATATGTAAGCGTAAAAGCTGTAAAGCATTTTTCTGGTGAGGAATTTTCCATTGCCCCTGTTTTCCCTATTTCATTTTCTCTTGTTACAACTTTATAACATTTAGAAATCAAGTGGTTCCCATCATTGGCTGAGGCTAGTATTTCAAATTGGGGAGACTTCTTGATTTCTCATAGCCTGTAATTAGATTTATAGATTGTATGTTTTAGAGTGTCGTATTGCAGCCACTTCCTTCTTGGAAGTCCAAATTCTGCGTTCAAACTATCGAATGATTTAAACTCTATATATTTTCATATAAATCTCCCAAATTAAAAATATTCCATTTCTTCCATTCCTCTCAAAAAGGGAGATCAAATGTATTACTCAAAAAATTCAATGGACTGCTAGGTGAAGGAAATGCAATTAGATCTAATTTTGCATTCCACTTAAAAAAGAACTTAAAGGCAGTTTCTATTACATATGAGGAATTTTTAATCAAACCCAAAAAACGTTTATCTTGCCAAACCCAAAATTCAATATTATCTTTGGGTAATAAAGCTTTTTCAATATGTAGATAACTAGCTTTGTTAAATTGTGATGTCCAGTTAATACAATGTGAGAGCATAACTGCTATATAGTAATCTTTAATACAAGGTGTACCTATTCCACCTCTAAGAAACCCTAGTTTTACTATTGTCAAATTAAGTCTAGGTTTTTTATTTCTATAAATAAAGTTATCTATTATAAAGTGTAATTTCTTTATGATATAGTTAGGAACTTCTAGCGGCAAACACCTAAATATATCATGTATTTTCGGAAAAATTTAGTGTAAGCACTTCTGTTTTGGCTAAATTTATTTTATAATATGATATATTTCCAAACATCTCAATCAATTTGTCTGCATGTTCCAAAGATACAATTGGGCTAGACAAAGTTAAAATAACATAATCTACAAAAAGCATGATTTTATAAGGATTTCCATTAATCGTTATACCTTTCATCTCTTCTGCCCTCCTTATAGCCTCCGCCAGGGGTTCCATCATAAGGGCAAAAATCAGTGGAGAAAGAGGACAACTTTGGCGGGTCCCATTCAAAATTGTAAAATATTCCGTTTTAAGCCCAATACCTGCCACAAACGCTGAAGATCGTGAATACAAGGCCCAAATGGCTTTGTAACCAAAGTTACCTAGTCCACATTTGTGAAGGACTGCAAACATATGTTCCCAGTTTAGTCTGTCAATGGCTTTTTCTGCATCAAGAGTTAATATAGCACAAGGAATAGCATTATTTTCACAGTAAGACATAAGATCAATGAGTTTCCTCATGTTATCTGAGCCTTGAAGACCTTGGACAAAGCCAGTTTGATCCAGTCCAATTAGTTTAGGTAAGATTTAGTTTAACCTAATAGCCAGTATTTTAGAATAAATTTTGATCTGTATTCAAAAGTGATATGGGCCTATAGTTTTTACAATATTTAAGATCTTTGCCTTGTTTAGGAATATTAATGATAACAGCTTCTAACCTTTCTGATGGAACTCTCCCTTCTGATTTAATTTCATTGAAGACTTTAACTAACTGGATAAAGATGATTTAAAAGTTTTATAATAATAATTAACAAACCCATCGGGTCCTGGGGCTGAATTTATTTTTAAATTAGTCATAACGTTTTCTATTTCACTAATATTAATTTCCTTTTCTAGGTTCACCAATTCTTCTTTATCAATCTTGGGAAGTTTAATTTTTGCCAAAAAGTTATTTATTACTTCTTTACTAGTTTTATTAAACTGATGGTGGTATACATTTTTGTAAAAGCTATAAAAAGCCTTTTCAATATCTTTTGGTTTCGTGTGTGATTTATTATCCTCTGATATTATTTTTCAATTCTCTTGGAGGAATTTCTCTTTATCAGTTATGTTACTAAGGATCTACCTACTTTATTTTATAGGTGATAACATCGAGATTGAAGTTTCAAAAGGCAATTGTCTACATTCAATTGCAAAAATGTTTTAATTTGAAGTTGGATTTTCGTAATCTCATTCAATCTTTCTATATAGTTCGCAAAGAGGTAATCCTCCTTGTTTTTTCCGGTATGCAGACCAGGATAGTAACAATCCTCTTACATATGCCTTATGGGCATTCCATACCGTGGTGTTCTTTATAACCAAGTTGCTATTGCTATCAAAAAAGCTCTACATTTCTTTTTGAAGTTTAAGTTGATTCTCAGGATTGTTAAATAAAGAAGAGTCAATTTCCTTCTGAAATATAGTTTTGTTTGAGTTTGATCTCTTAATTGTATTTCAATTCTAGCATGGTCTGACCATTCAATAGCTCCAATTTTGATTAAAAGAACTTCTCTCAAAGTTTCTAGATTAACTAAACAATAATCTAACCTAGAATAGATCTCATGTCTTTGAGAGAAGAAAGTATAATCATTTTCTTTTGGATGCTTCAACCTCCAGTCATTATACAAACCAAATTTTAAAAGGCTTTCATGGACTAACTTAGCTCTTCTTATTAATTGAGTCTCTGGATCAGGACATATCAGAAATGTCCTATCCATAACAGGGTCAAGTACCATGTTTAAATCTCCACAAATAACAGTAAGGCCAATCTTGACTCTATCAATATGCTTCAGAATGTTGTTAAAAACTTGTTTCGTCCTTTATTGGGAGCATATAGGTTTGCTATTGTATAATTTACTTGATTTATTTTCCCATACCAAATAATACATCTGCCTTCAATATCGATCTCTTTGAACTCCTCAGAGATATTAATCTTTTTATTGAACAGGATTGAAACCCCTCTTGCTTTTTTTTGATATGTTGAATAAATTTTGGTGTTAAAAACCCTATCTCTCACATAGGGTATTTTTCCAGTCTGCCAATGGATCTCTTGAATGCAGACAATGTCTGCATTGATTTTTTGAAAATGGTCCATTGCAATCTGTCTTTTAAAGGGTGAATTCAATCCCTGTAGGTTTTGTGATATCACTTTAATAACCATTTAGGGAATAAGAAAGGGAAACATTTTTTTGGGCAGACCCCCGTGTCCTCTCATCACATACCTTTTCCAGCTCTCCAACAACAAAAAAACATATATTTTCAACCACAACATACTGTACATAAAAGTGGTTAAATTAGATGTTGGCTTTAACCAAAACGTTATGCCAGACCTTAACTAAGTCTGACAGCCCTCAGGATATCTCCCAGTTTGAGATTTAATATGTGCATTTTAATAATCAAATTAGAAAGTAGAAAGGGGGATTTATAAGACTAAGTTTAACTGGCCACACCTCACCTCTCTCGTACAACATTCCAAGAGCTTAAACGCTTAAGATTTCATTCTTACCCGGTCAAAATCCAAAATACAATACTCAAAATACAATACTCAAAAAAAAAAAAAAAAACATTTCTCTTTCCTTTTTCCCATAACATTTTTTGCTAGTTTATTCTACTTCCCATATTTCATGCCGTGCTATCTTTCTAAAGACAGAATTCAATTTCTATCTCTATTAATCTATAAATCTGTGAAGAAAAGTTTCATTTACCAAAATAAAACTTGTGTAATGAAATTATAATAATCTACTCAATATTCAAAGTTTATATTTGTGAACTACTAGTATAGTCTTGTGCATTTCTTTCCGAAACCCAATCAAGTGACTTTATTCTAAATCTTGAAAAAAACAAACAAAATAAAAAAAATAAAAAATAAACTAATTAAAAATTTTAAAAAATTAAATAAATTAGCGCGGGTGAGATTAACGTCCCCTTTCATATCATCCCCTTCTTCTATCCTTTATAACTATTTGACTATTTTTAAACTTTTACACCCATAGTGGTAAAAAAAATATGCGTAATGTGTTTCAAAAATACATTATATTATAACTGTGCTATAAACTAAATCAAAATCATTTAAGCTACCAAGTGAAGATGTAAAAATGTGTTATCTTAACAAACAAAGAATAGAACTGATATAACAATAAGTCTCATATAAATAACCATTAAAAAATTCATAAGCATCTTTTTAAGTAGATGTATTAACTATTCTTTATGGATTTTTTTCCATTCAAAAAGTTGGGTGTTTACAGGCAGAAAAGTTTGTGAGGTTGTTTCACCAAAAGGAATTTGAAAATCTCTCAAAATTTCTTCACCTTTAATTACTGTATCTATAACCCTTTTCTGATTTCCCCTGGTGACAATTAGTCTGGGAGGAAAGCCCCATTTATACAAAATATTTTCTTTCCTCAGAGCTTTCATTATCTCTTGGAATTTTTTCCTCTCAGCCAAAGTGTCACCAGACAAATCAGCAAAAACAGTTACATTTTCAAATGGAGGGTCAAATTTGAAGTCACGTCTTGATGCCTTCAACACCTTATCCTTATATTCAAAGAAGTGGTATTTAACTATCACATCTCCGGCCAGGTCATCTTTTAAGCCTCTAGGCAGAGGTATTCTGTGTACTCTATCAAGGATATTGCCCCACTGTTTCTCTGGTTTCACTAAATATGAAAAAAAGACAGTAAAAAAGAAGAAAGATCTTTAGGTGGAATAGTCTCTGGAACTCCTCTTATATGCAAGTTGCTGCATCTGGAATGGTCTTCTTGATAAACCATCTTAGTTTTAAGATGGTTTAATTCTGCCTCCAGTGATTGAGAGTATTTAACCATTTTTTCACAGTCTGTAAAGAGCCTTTTTTGATTATCTTCCAATTCTTCTATTCGTTCTAGAAGATGATTAATTATTGATTTGTTATTTGAAATTTCCTGTGTCAATTCTATTTTAAAGGCACATTGAAAATCCAGTAGCATTTTTTTAATGGTAACTGTGGTTAATAGCTCATCCTCAGGGGGAAATAATGTGTTAATTGGATCTAAGTCAGTTAATTCCTCTGTTTTATTCTGTGAGGCAGGGGATGAGGAAGGGTTTGAGGATTCAAACTGAGAGACATTCATTGTCTTAGTTCTGTCTTAAGGGGAAAAAAAGGTCTCAGAGGAGGGTGTAGAAGATTTCGTTTTCTTATCTTTGACTTTTCCTTTAGAAGGGTTAGAGTCTTTATTTTTCATCATGACTTTTTCTCTCTCTGAAATTATGCTAATTATTTTAATTTAAGCTGCGATCCCACAATAAGTGAAATCAAGCAAAAAATACATAAATGACGCATAATAGTATCCAATAGGGTACCCAAAAAGTAAAAAAAAAAATAGGTAATTTTAATATCTTGCCGCTTTACTCGCTGGGACCCACCAATAAATGGAATCAAATGAGAATTACATAGATGGTGAACAATAATGTCCAATAGGAGATATGCATTGTTTTTCCACAAACCACTGATTGGTATTTCAGAAATGTATTAAATCAATTATGCTATTAAAGTCCCATAACGTCTCAAAGAATAAATAACTTTGATATCTCACAGCTTTACTGGAATCCAGACATTGATGTAAGAATGTTTATAAAATATGTATTTGTGAGACAGTTCTTGAATAAGATTTGTATCTTGTCTTAAAACAAAAGGTGTGCAATAAATGGGTAATTTTCTTAAAATGTCTTACCCTATTTCTTTTGCAGACATCTTTCATTCAATTTAATAGAGCTATGCTCTGTGTAGTCTCCGTTTTGTAGTGTCCTGTTGAAAGGCTTAATAAAACAGGCTTGCAATCTCCGGTGTGTGTACTGATCATGGCACCGTTCCAACGTCTTCCCTGCTTCAGAATACATCAGAAACAATGTATCTGAATAAACCACCCGCAGGCTGATACTTTGTGTCAGCTGTTTGTGTTCATACCTTCTGTGCTCCAGTGCACTGTTCCTTATGTGGAGAGCTATGCTCTCTGCAGTTTCATTGAAGTGCTTCAAAACAAGGCTCACCGAGATGGGGTAAACACCACAGACACACTGGTAACTCAAGCTCTACCCCATCTACTCACTGCCACAATCTGTCCAGGAGCAACTTCTCTGCAACAATCTCCAGTGGCGGAGTAATATGGTAGGTGTTATATTCAGGGTAGCCTTGTGTGATTCAAAAAGCAACAGACAGGATGTTTCTCTGGTCTGCTCAGAGTGGTGCTGTCAGTGCTGCTCAATCTCTGACTGGGAGACAAACATACCCTGGCTAGCACTGCATGCTAGCACTTCCTGGGCGGGACTCTTCCCTCACCGTTTCTCTATATTCTAAAATACCAAAAAGATTTACTTTGAACTACCATAAACAATTCGATAAAAGCCACATATCAGGAAGATATTAGTTTGAAATCCAAGTAAAAAATATTAATAGACCAGAACATGAGAATCAAATTAGAAACATATTAATCTTGTGAAAGAGATGAGTTTCTTTTGAAAATTAATATATGAGAACTAGAGCATTATATTCTTATGAAATTTACTGGGAATAGTAAAACAATCAAATACAATATTGATTGGAATTTGTACATTATTATTTTTTTAGTATATGAGGTTACAAGGAGATTTGGTACTATCCTTGGGAATTTAACCTTAATTTTTTTTAACAAAAAAGTATTGATTATTTGAGTTATATAAGGAAATTTTAATGAAACCAATAAAAGTTCAATTTTAAGAATCAGGATCATAACTGTGATTCTGTTTAAAAATGTCTCTTTTGTTTGACAAGGCATTCAGAAATAACCAAAGCCATGACTCAGATGTGGAATTCCTGCCTTTAGAGCATGCAAAAAATGCAAGGCATACATACATATGGACTCAAAAACTACTTTCTATGACTCTAAGCAATCTAGCACATTTAAAATCAGAGATTACTTGTCCGAGATTACTTTTATACTGTACTTGATAAACTGTAGATGTGGTCTACATTATATTGCAAAAACAAACTGCCAATTTAGAAGGCTTACACTGGAACACATACATTGCATCTTAAATACAATTGAACTCAGCCCACAAGGTTTCAACATTACCACCACTACCAGTAGCTAGGCACATGAACAATTTCCATAAGGTGAATTTCAAATAGCAAAAAATCACAGAGATAGAAATAATTAGAATCACTCAGCGAAGGATCGCAAACTTCAACAATGGGAAGCTAAATTGATTTTTAATGTAAAAACAATGGCTCCAAAAGTATTAAAGGATTTATGTGAGAGTCTGGATGCTCTTTCTTTCTTTTTTGGATGTCCTTTTTTCAGTTTTTATTTTAAGAAACTTTCTAAACCAAGAAGTAAGAGTTAGATACTAAATGAGAACAATTGCACTTGAGAGAACTATATCCTAAGGTTTAAATATCATCATTATGGCTCTCACAAAGATGTAACAATATAAGTAATCTCAGAAAATTAATGCACACAGTTCCCAAGTTGAATCACTGTTAATATTTTTATGAAAATACAATGATAAGTAACCATGTAAAATATTCCATCATTTACTATATAGTAATTATGGATGTATCAGGCTCAGTATATATAAGGATTTTTGTCACAACCCAGGGTGAGGGGACCAGGTACACCCCAAACCCTTCTGCTTCCAGCTTACAGGAACACCCCTTGGATTGTGGTGGATTGCATATCTCCGTGTCCTACATGCTTTGTCAATGCAGGAGCAGCAGTCATCAGGATAAAAGCATACAGGAGAAGATACAAAAGCATACAGGAGCAGGAACACAGGAAACAAGCTTGGTAAAAATAAATAAAAGCCTTCCCCTCTGGAATGACACATACACCATGACTATGTATAGTCAAACAGAGCACAGTTTATAAACAGACACCTCACATGACAGTCATTGTTTTTTAATGGAACTCAACTGACAGTTTAACCCCTTGTGTGCTGGTCCTGTATATACAGAATATGGGAATATGGGAACACGACAGCAAAACTGAACAAATATGTAATACCTACACAGATAGCTGCTCACAAATGCCTCAAACTCACAAATTTTGCAGCTGGTGTTTGTTTGTTTTTTAAATGTTTAGATGTATTCTGTTGACTCCAGCTTGCAAATGCTGACCTCAAGGCTAAACTTGTAAACCCTGCCTTTTTAAGTAGGATTTCAGGAGGCGTGATCATATGATCTGACAACATTTAAGCAAGCCTGTAATTTACTTCTTAGATACAGCCAATAGTAAATGAGACTGTCATCATGACATCAGTAAAACATGGAAGTTACACGTAATCTGCAATTGGAGGCTAAGAATTACTTAGTGCCAATAAGTAATATTTGTCAGGCTCACAATCAAGCACTCTAGCAATCTATAAAATGCATTAGATTATACAGAGTCTGGGGATTGATATTACTCAGAAATAACCTGTAAAACAATATTTTAATTGCAAATGTATGGGTTGGAGACTGTTGTGCAATTAATTTTCATCTGTTTCCATGCCTTCCCATGCTTTTAAAGTACAGCATTTTGTTAATTAATTAATCGCTGTTTCATCTCTAATAAGTGTTTGGAAAATGCCTTGCTAGTCTTATTTAGAACTTGTAATATTTTGACAGAAACATGATACTTTTTTCAATTGTTGGTTAGACCTATAGGTCTAATAGTATATTGATTTTGTATAACTTTAATTAGCCCAGTTTTGTGAATTTGGCTGGCTTGTAGTGATGTGGGTGGGTAACTCATAAACGGAATGTGAGAAAAGAGCTGTCAAAAGACCTGTGTAACAAGATAATGGAACTTCATAAATATGGAAAAGGATATAAAAAGATATCCAAAGCCTTGCAAATGCCAGTGAGTACTTTTCAATCACTTATTAAGAAGTGGAGAATTCAGGGATCTGTTGATACCAAGCCAAGGTGAGGTAGACCAAGAAAGATTTCGGCCACAACTGCCAGAAAAACCCCAGGTAACCTCAGGAGAAATACAGGCTGCTCTGGAAAAAGACGGTCTGGTTGTTTAAAGGAGCACAATACGACAATACTTAAACAAAAATGGGCTGCATGGTCGAGTTGCCAGAAAAAAGCCTTTACTGCGCCAATGCAACAAAAAAGCCCAGTTACATTATGCAACACCTTGACACGCCTCACAGCTTCTGGCACACTGTAACTTGGTGTGACGAAACCAAAATAGAGCTTTATGGTCACAACCATAAGCGCTATGTTTGGAGAGGGGGCAACAAGGCCTATAGTGAAAAGAATACCATCCCCACTGTAAAGCATGGTGGTGGCTCACTGGTGTTTGGGGGGGGAGGGGGGTGATGTCTAAAGGCACGGAGAAACTTGTGAAAATTGATGGCAAGATAAATGCAGTATGTTATTAGAAAATACTGCCAGACAATTTGAATTATTCTGCACGAAGGCTGCTCATCTTAAAAAATGGCAGAATTTGGGTCTGTTTACATCTTACAGACTACCTCCTCTCTGCCTCACAGCACAGGCCGAGTGTTGTTCCTCCTCCTAAGGGACTTCTACCAATCAGGATGGAGGGGTGTGTGCATTAAAGTCAATGTGAATGAATTTGAGTGACAGGGGGTGTGTGCCTGTGACATCACAGATGCCAGATCTGTTTGTAGGAAGTTCCCTCTGTGACTGCAGCAGTGTGAGTCAGACAAGTGATCTCTCTCACATAAAATGACCCTTTAACTAAAGTGAGAACCTGCTACTTATGAGCTGAGACTGCTTCAAACCTTGTGTTATCACAAGGAAGATGTTTCAGATTGACCTTTCCAGGTTGAAATTGTGGCTCCATATAATAAAATAGGAACAGCACATTAAAGAATCTCTCTCTTTCTTTTTCTATCTCTCTCTCTCTGCCCTCTGTGTCTGCATGGTGTTAGTTGTGCTCTCAACTTCCAGCATGGCAGGGGAAGTATCGGATTGGCTGATACTTCCCATAGATATACAGCGCGATTACAGGTACACTACAGCCATTGGCTGTCTCGCACACACCTCCATCTACTCCAGGGGGGAGGAATGGGGGGAAATGGCCACAAAATGTAAACTCACCCATCAAAAATGGCCTGCCACTCTTCTAATGCAATTCTTTGAAAATCTGCACATGGATTTCTAAATCAAAACCAACCTCCTCTGCAACATGGTTATGGGAGGTAAATGGCCCTTTAATGCTGAGCAGTGTTATAGATCTTTTATAAAGTAATACATTTGCTTGTAAAGATCACCCTCCAACCAATGAAATTGAAGTGGGAGAAGCTATAAGATTTAAATAGTTTGATTCATGGACTAACTCCCCATACCCTTGAACAATCTGCAGAATGTGGGGAAAAGTGCATGGAGTGCTTGCCACCAAGGCAATGATCTTAAAGTAGCATTGCTAACACAGTGCTATGAATATTATGATTCTGCTGCTCCAATACTAGCATGCAAAGTGCTGTTACTGATTAGCAATATACGGGACTAGGAGTTAGAAATTGGGCACACGTCAAATGGCTAACCTGCAGGCAAAGATAGTTTCATTATAGTGTATACAGCATGCATTTTAATTGTTATTTTGTGGAGGTTTAGCAGTTGATGCTGTGTTTTGAAATATAATACAGTTGCAACTTAGTGTTTAAAAATCACAAGACCACAATAATAATTACCACCTAGGGGAAATACACATAGGGAAATATATTTTTGTGGATATTAATTTGTTACTATTGAGTGATAGTCATTGTGTTTTGTTTTATGTGCCACTAATTTCTCCTTTTAAGAATCATTATAATTAATACTAGCGACTTGCCCGTCAAAAAATGACGGTCAATAAAAGAAAGTGTTGAAATGCTGTTTGTCACACAATGTGAGTGTACTCTGTGCCTCAACTATATAGACCCCTCTAACACACTAATGAACACATGTAATAACACTATAAGTGCCATGAGGGTCATCCAGGACCCTCATGACCCAAAGTGTAAGCACTACACCATTTTAAACCGGTCACTTATGGGGGTCTATCCAGACCCTCAAAAGCCTCTATTTAACCCCATCAGTCCAATAAGGGTATATTATGACCAATATGGGCCTGTTACAACCCAACATTAACCACACAAGTGCCATGACGGTCCTCAAGGACCATCATGACACTAAGTATAAACACTACACTGCACTATACCCTACAAATAAAACATTAAATATCAACTAAACACCCTCTACACTAACCTATTAACACCTACTCTACCTACCTACACTACCTACCCCCTAATAATCCCCTCCCCACCACTGTAATTACAGAAATAAAAAAAACTAAAGTCATAAAAAATCTACATTACATAAAATAAAAAAAACTAAATCACAAAAATAAAAAATGTACATTCAAAAAAAAACAAAGTCACAAAAAATAAAAAAAGAAACATTACTGAAAATAAAAAAATACATTACAACCCCCCCCCACTACAGAAAAAAAAATATTAAACACCTGAAAAGGAAATACATATAATACATACAATACAATTAAATACAATACAATTAAATACAATACAATACACACATATCTAATATACATCCCCCTATCTAATATACAATACTATCTATCTAATATACATCCCCCAATCTATCTAATATACAATACATGCTATCTCTATATAGCAACCCTAATTCTAAGCTAAAATAAAATAATTAGGCCACTTACCTTTGAGATGTTTCTTCAGATAAGCAACCTAGGGTAAAAAAGATTTAAAAAATTACTACAACACGTTTACATAAAATAAATAAACATTCTAAACATTCTAAATATTCTACTCACCTTTTCAGCATGTCTCGTCCTTCTTCTTTTCTTCTTCTCCGGTGCGGCCCCTGTTAAAAAAAAACATTACATTAGTACACATACATAAACTTAAAACAAAGTAAAATAAACATAATCTACATTGTACTTACCTCCCCGCAATGTCTCCGGCCTCCTCCTTTTCTGCCCCGGATGGGCCCTGGAAGCATCCGCACTCTAAAAAAAAAAAGTAAAAAAAAACAACAAACATCCTCACTCGCGGATGTTCCCGACGTTAATGAGCTTCCTACAGAGTGTTCCAGAATAAAATTGGCAATGGTGGCTTCTGATTGGCTGAAAACGCTGTCTATCAAATTCAGCCAATGAGAAGACGCCAATTGTGAGCCAATGAGAAAGGGATCCACCCTAAAATCCCACTCTAATTGGATAAAACATCTGTCAATCTTTATTTGAAACAATCTGAAGGCTTTATTGCCATCAGCGAAACACAATGGGATACACCACAACGCGGTGATTGGCTGAAGACATCTGCGCCTTCCCATTGGCTGTAATACTGATTGACATTGACAACAGCCAATGAGAAGGCGCAAATGCCTTCAGCCAATCAGTACGTGGGGGTGTATTCCATTGTGATTGGCTATTGTCAGTGCAACCAATCAGAATGCGCAGATGCCTCCAGCCAATCACCCTGTGGGGGTGTATTCCATTGTGATTGGCTGAAGGCATCTGCGCCTTTTGATTGGTTTAAATAAAGATTGACAGGTGCATTATCCAATCAGAGTGGGATTTTAGGGTGTATCCCTTTTTTTCTTCCGGAAAAGTCTCTGGGAGGCTCATTATCATCGGGGATGTCCGCAAGGGCGGATGTGTGTTATTTTTTTTTTTTTTTAATTTAGCGCCCGGTTCCAGGGTGGGACAGAAGAGGAGGAGGCCGGAGACATCGCAGGGTGGTAAGTACAATGTAGATTATGTTTATTTTGTTTTTACGTTTATGTATGTGTATTAATGTTATGTTTTTTTTAACAGGGGCCGCACCGGAGAAGATGACGGGACATGCTGGAAAGGTGAGTAGAATATTTAGAATGTTTAGAATATTTAGAATGTTTATTTATTTACTGTAAATGTGTTGCACTAATTTTTTTATTTTTTTTCCCTAGGTGGCTGATCTGAAGGGAAAAGGTCTGCAAAGGTAAGTGGTCTTAATTATTTTATTTTAGCTTAGAATTAGATTTTTTTATATATAGATAGCATTTATTGTATGTTAGCTAGGGGTATGTGTTTTATATAGATAGCATAGCATGTATTGTATATTAGATTGTGGTATTTATTTAGATTGTGGGATGTATATTAGATAGATAGGATGTATATTAGATATATAGTATTTATTGTATATTAGATATATTGGGTGATTTATATTAGATAGATAGGATATATATTAGATTATGGTATTTATTTAGATAAAATGGGGGTGTATATTAGATAGATAGGATGTATTGTATATTAGATAGGGGTGTAATGTATTGTATTTCATTTTATTGGTATTGTATGCATTTGTATTGTATGTATGTATTATATGTATTTCCTTTTCAGGTGTGTATTTTTTTTTATTTTCTGTAGTGGGGGGGTTGTAATGTATTTTTTTATTTTCTGTAATTTTCCTTTTTTTGTGACTTAGGTTTTTTTATTTTATGTAATGTCGATTTTTTATTTTTTGTGACTTTAGTTTGTGGGTTATTAGGCAGTAGGTAGTGTAGGTAGGTAGTGTAGGTGTTAATAGGTTAGTGTAGAGGGTGTTTAGTTGATATTTAATGTTTTATTGGGAGGGTATAGTGCAGTGTAGTGTTTATACGTAGTGTCATGATGGTCCTTGAGGACGGTCATGGCAGTTATGTGGTTAATGTTGGGTTGTAACAGGCCCATAATGGTCTTAATATACCCTTATGGGACTGATGGGGTTAAATAAAGGCTTTGGAGGGTCTGTATGGATCCCCATGAGTGACAGGGTTAATTAGGAGTTTATGGGGATCTGTATTGACCCCCATGAGTGAGGGGGTAAATTAAGGGCTTATGGGGGCTGTATTGACCCTCCTAAATGACGGGGTTAATTAAGGTTGCCAGGTTTATTTATGGGCTTATGTGGGTCTTTATTAACCCCCATGAGTGACAGGGTAAACTATATGTATTATGGGGCTCTGTATTAACCCCCATGAGTGAGGGTGTTAATTAATTGCTTATGGGGGTCTGTATTGACCCCCATGAGTGACCTGGTTAAAATAAGGCTTATGTGGGTCTGTATTGACCCCCATGAGTGACAGGGTTAATGAAGGGCATATGGGGGTCTATATTGACCCTCATGAGTGACAGGGTTAATGAAGGGCTTATGGGGGTCTGTATTGACCCACATGAGTGATGGGGTTAATAGAGTACTTATGGGGGTCTGTATTGACCCCCATGAGTGACACAGTTAATGAAGGGCTTATGGGGGTCTGTATTGACCCCCATGAGTGACAGAGTTAATGTAGGGCTTATGGGGGGTCTGTATTGACCGCCATGAGTGACAGGGTTAATGAAGGGCTTATGGCGGTCTATATTGACCCCCATGAATGACAGGGTTAATTAGGGGTTTATGGGGGTCTGTATTGATCCTCATGAGTGAGGGGGTTAATTAAGTGCTTTTGGGGGTCTGTATTGACCCCCATGAGTGACAGGGCTAAGGAAGGGCTTATGGGGGTCTAAATTGACCCCCATGAGTGAGGGGATTAATGAAGTGCTTAAGGGGGTCTGCATTGACACCCATGAGTGACACAGTTAATGAAGGGCTTATGGTGGTCTGTATTGACCGCCATGAGTGACAGGGTTAATGAAGGGCTTATAGGGGTCTATATTGACCCCCATGAGTGAGGGGGTTAATGAAAGGTTTATGGGGGTCTATATTGACCCCCATGAATGACAGTGTTAATTAGGGGTATATGGGGGTCTGTATTGACAACCATGAGTGAGGGGGTTAAGTGCTTATGTGGGTCTGTATTGACCCCCATGAGTGACAGGGTTAATGAAGGGCTTATGGGGGTCTATATTGACCCCCGTGAGTGAGGGGGTTAATGAAGTGCTTATGGGGGTCTGTATTGACCCCCATGAGTGATAGGGTTAATGAAGGGCTTATGGGGTTCTATATTGACCCCCAAAGTGAGGGGGTTAATGAAGTGCTTATGGCGGTCTTTATTGACCCCCATGAATGACACAGTTAAGGAAGGGCTTATGGGGGTCTGTATTGACCCCCATGAGTGACAGAGTTAATGAAGGGCTTATGGGGGCCTATATTGACCCCCATGAATGACAGGGTTAATTAAGGGTTTATGGGGGTCTGTATTGACCCCCATGAGTGAGGGGGTTAATTAAATGCTTATGGGGGTCTGTATTGACCCCCATGAGTGACAGGGTAAATGAAGGGCTTATGGGGGTCTATATTGACCCCCATGAGTGACACAGTTAATGAAGGGCTTATTGGGGTCTGTATTAACCCCATGAGTTACAGAGTTAATAAAAGGGCTTATGGGGCTCTATATTGACCCCCATGAATGACATGGTTAATTAGGGGTTTATAAGGGTCTGTATTGACCACCATGAGTGACACAGTTAATGAAGGGCTTATGGGGGTCTGTATTGACCCCCATGAGTGACAGAGTTAAGGAAGGGTTTATGGAAGTCTGTATTGACCGCCATGAGTGACAGGGTTAATTAAGGGGTTATGGCGGTCTATATTGACCCCCATGAATGACAGGGTTAATTAGGGGTTTATGCGGGTCTGTATTGACCCCCATGAGTGAGGGGTTTAATTAATTGATTGACAGGGTTAATGAAGGGCTTATGGGGGTCTATATTGACCCCAATGAGTGAGGGGGTTAATGAAGTGCTTATGGGGGTCTGTATTGACCCCCATGAGTGAGGGGGTTAATTAAGTGCTTATGGGGGTCTGTATTGGCCCCCATGAGTGACAGGGTTAATGAAGGGCTTATTGGGGTCTATATTGACCCCCATGAGTGACACAGTTAATGAAGGTCTTATTGGGGTCTGTATTTACCCCATGAGTTATGGAGTTAATGAAAGGGCTTATGGGGTTCTATATTGACCCCCAAAGTGAGGGGGTTAATGAAGTGCTTATGGGGGTCTTTATTGACCCCCATGAGTGACAGAGTTAATGAAGGGCTTATGGGGGTCTATATTGACCCCCATGAATGACAGGGTTAATTAAGGGTTTATGGGGGTCTGTATTGACCCCTATGAGTGAGGGGGTTAATTAAGTGCTTATGGGGGTCTGTATTGACCCCCATGAGTGAGGGGGTTAAGTGCTTATGGGGGTCTGTATTGACCCCCATGGGTGACACAGTTAATTAAGGGCTTATGGTGGTCTGTATTGACCGCCATGAGTGACAGGGTTAATGAAGGGCTTATAGGGGTCTATATTAACCCCCATGAGTGAGGGGGTTAATTAAGTTCTTATGGGGGTCTGTATTGACCCCCATGAGTGACAGTGTTAATGAAAGGTTTATGGGGGTCTATATTGACCCCCATGAGTGACAGTGTTAATTACGGGTTTATGGGGGTCTGTATTGACCCCCATGAGTGAGGGGGTTTAGTGCTTATGTGGGTCTGTAATGACCCCCATGAGTGACAGGGTTAATGAAGGGCTTCTGGGGGTCTATATTGACCCCCGTGAGTGAGGGGGTTAATGAAGTGCTTATGAGGGTCTGTATTGACCCCCATGAGTGATAGGGTTAATGAAGGGCTTATGGGGTTCTATATTGACCCCCAAAGTGAGGGGGTTAATGAAGTGCTTATGGCGGTCTTTATTGACTCCCATGAGTGACACAGTTAAGGAAGGGCTTATGGGGGTCTGTATTGACCCCCATGAGTGACAGAGTTAATGAAGGGCTTATGGGGGCCTATATTGACCCCCATGAATGACAGGGTTAATTAAGGGTTTATGGGGGTCTGTATTGACCTCCATGAGTGAGGGGGTTAATTAAGTGCTTATGGGGGTCTGTATTGACCTCCATGAGTGACACAGTTAATGAAGGGCTTATTGGGGTCTGTATTAACCCCATGAGTTACAGAGTTAATAAAAGGGCTTATGGGGCTCTATATTGACCCCCATGAATGACATGGTTAATTAGGGGTTTATAAGGGTCTGTATTGACCACCATGAGTGACACAGTTAATGAAGGGCTTATGGGGGTCTGTATTGACCCCCATGAGTGACAAAGTTAAGGAAGGGTTTATGGAAGTCTGTATTGACCGCCATGAGTGACAGGGTTAATTAAGGGATTATGGCGGTCTATATTGACCCCCATGAATGACAGGGTTAATTAGGGGTTTATGGGGGTCTGTATTGACCCCCATGAGTGAGGGGGTTAATTAATTGATTGACAGGGTTAATGAAGGGCTTATGGGGTCTATATTGACCCCAATGAGTGAGGGGGTTAATGAAGTGCTTATGGGGGTCTGTATTAACCCCCATGAGTGAGGGGGTTAATTAAGTGCTTATGGGGGTCTGTATTGACCCCCATGAGTGACAGGGTTAATGAAGGGCTTATTGGGGTCTATATTGACCCCCATGAGTGACACAGTTAATAAAGGTCTTATTGGGGTCTGTATTTACCCCATGAGTTATAGAGTTAATGAAAGGGCTTATGGGGTTCTATATTGACCCCCCAAAGTGAGGGGGTTAATGCAGTGCTTATGGGGGTCTTTATTGACCCCCATGAGTGAGAGAGTTAATGAAGGGCTTATGGGGGTCTGTATTGACCCCCATGAGTGAAAGAGTTAATGAAGGGCTTATGGGGGTCTATATTGACCCCCAAAGTGAGGGGGTTAATGAAGTGCTTATGGGGGTCTTTATTGACCCCCATGAGTGACAGAGTTAATGAAGGGCTTATGGGGGTCTGTATTGACCCCCATGAGTGACAGAGTTAATGAAGGGCTTATGGGGGTCTATATTGACCCCCATGAATGACAGGGTTATTAAGGGTTTATGGGGGTTTGTATTGACCCCTATGAGTGAGGGGGTTAATTAAGTGTTTATGGGGGTCTGTATTGACCCCCATGAGTGAGGGGGTTAAGTGCTTATGGGGGTCTGTATTGACCCCCATGGGTGACACAGTTAATGAAGGGCTTATGGGGGTCTGTATTGACCCCCATGAGTGACAGAGTTAAGGAAGGGCATATGGAAGTCTGTATTGACCGCCATGAGTGACAGGGTTAATGAAGGGCTTATGGCGGTCTATATTGACCCCCATGAATGACAGGGTTAATTAGGGGTTTATGGGGGTCTGTATTGACCCCCATGAGTGAGGGGGTTAATTAATTGATTGACAGGGTTAATGAAGGGCTTATGGGGGTCTATATTGACCCCCATGAGTGAGAGGGTTAATGAAGTGCTTATGGGGGTCTGTATTGACCCCATGAGTGACAGGGTTAACGAAGGGCTTATTGGGGTCTATATTGACCCCCATGAGTGACACAGTTAATGAAGGTCTTATTGGGGTCTGTATTACCCCATGAGTTACAGAGTTAATAAAAGGGCTTATGGGGCTCTATATTGACCCCCAAAGTGAGGGGGTTAATGAAGTGCTTATGGGGGTCTTTATTGACCCCCATGAGTGACAGAGTTAATGAAGGGCTTATGGGGGTCTGTATTGACCCCCATGAGTGACAGAGTTAATGAAGGGCTTATGGGGGTCTATTATGACCCCCATGAATGACAGGGTTATTAAGGGTTTATGGGGGTTTGTATTGACCCCTATGAGTGAGGGGGTTAATTAAGTGTTTATGGGGGTCTGTATTGACCCCCATGAGTGAGGGGGTTAAGTGCTTATGGGGGTCTGTATTGACCCCCATGGGTGACACAGTTAATGAAGGGCTTATGGGGGTCTGTATTGACCCCCATGAGTGACAGAGTTAAGGAAGGGCATATGGAAGTCTGTATTGACCGCCATGAGTGACAGGGTTAATGAAGGGCTTATGGCGGTCTATATTGACCCCCATGAATGACAGGGTTAATTAGGGGTTTATGGGGGTCTGTATTGACCCCCATGAGTGAGGGGGTTAATTAATTGATTGACAGGGTTAATGAAGGGCTTATGGGGGTCTAAATTGACCCCCATGAGTGAGAGGGTTAATGAAGTGCTTATGGGGGTCTGTATTGACCCCATGAGTGATAGGATCAATGAAGGGCTTATGGGGGTCTATATTGACCCCCATGAGTGACATGGTTAATTAATGGTTGATTCGTGATAGTGTTTATATATATTTTTTGTAATGGGTCCTTTAAGGACCTTTACGGTCCTTTAAGGACCCGTAACATGGGAATTTTTAATTTTCATTGCAGCGGGGGAACACCACTGCGATGGTTAATGTGGGGTTAATGCGGGTCTCCAAGCTTATCTCGGATCCCGTGGGGTTAATGCGGGTTTCCAAGCTTATCTCGGATCCCTTCTTGGCTAAGTTGTACGTGGCTGGGCAGTCCTGGGTCTTTGAGCCTCCTTTTTGTTTTTTTTCAGTGGCCATTTTTTCTCTCGCTTAGGGGATTTTCGTGTGTCTGAATTCGGGAATTTAGACTTAAATGGAGGTGTAACTTCACTTTCAGAGGTCCTGGGTGCCCCCCCCCCCCTTGCTATGGGTAAGCCTTTATGTATTTTTTGTGGGTATCTATTGTGTTTTGACTATTTTTAGGTGCGCGTGGTAGGGCCGTTATGGTCTTTTCGGCGGCCATTTTTTCTCTCACTTAGGGGATTTTCGTGTGTCTGATCTCGGGAATTTGGACTTAAATGGAGGTGTAACTTCACTTTCAGAGGTTCTGGGTGCCCCCCTTGCTGTGGGTAAGTTTTTTATGTGTTTTTAGTGTGTATTTATTGTGTTTTGACTTTAGGTGCGCACGGTTTGCGAGGTCGTAATGGTGCCGTTTGTGTAGGTGTTTGTAACCGCGTGTGAGGTGCCTTTGAGCCTCCACCTCCGCAAATGCGGCCCCTCGCTTCGCGAGGGTCTGCATTTGCGGACCAAACTGCATCCCTCGCTTCACGAGGGATGCAGTTCTTGCGAGCTTGCAAAGCGTGGCGACGATTCGTAGTTTGACAACTATTATATGTGATAGAGTATTTTTCCACTGGAACTAACTACCTTTTGGTGTTTTCCATGTTTGAACTAATTTACTTAATCGTACAGCAAGGCAAATACCATGCACCCTTGCCCTTTCAGCAAGTGATTCACAGACCAGATGCACACCCAACAACACAAGATTTCATTATCTCTGCTTAAACCCAGATGAATTCATGAGAATGAATGAATCTGCATGACTTGCTTGGGTTCAATCAAAGATATCCTGAGTACACAAGCAGAGAGATACTGAAATTCTGGATTGTCGGTGCCATTCCTGAGACCGAGTTGCCCTCGCTATCATGGACTTCTTAAAAACACAGGTAACATTTATGTCAAAATTAAATGAGATGGAGCTCCTGAATTTTCTATTATGCGTTTTAAAGATTATGTTTTACAAATGTTTATACATTTTGTTTTTTTCACAGTATTTATTTCTTTTAAGTAGGAAATCAAGTCCTTAGTATTTTTGTGATTCTCTTATATCTGTTTATAGGAAAAGGAGTGGATGGAGCACTGGCCCAGCATTCACTCCAAATGCGCCACCATAGAGACCCTTAGTTTTGCAGTTCTTGTTTACTGCACAGAAAGTCCAAACACACAGTATTTTCCCTGTGGTTTATATATAATACAGATCTGGTACCTTGCTCTTAGTTGCTGCTTGGATATTTGTTCACAAACTCCTCTGTCAGTCTCCATTTGTTCTTAGCACCAATGCTACGAAGCTGCAATTCCTCTGTCTCCAATTCCCTTTTCTGCAATTCCTCTGTCTGCATTAATCTAGCCTAATTGTTGTGCAAGAACCTTTTAACTCCTGCTGGTCTGAATTGGGAAAATGGCTTTAGCCTCAGACTCACATACCTGTCTTCTTTGATTTTCCTGTATCTCTGTCCAGCTTTGTAAATTTTTATCAAAAAGTAAACACGCTAAGTCACTGTATTTAGTATTTAAATGTGCCACTTTAAACTATATCATGATAGATTGCAGTTGGCAATACAAAAAAATAAGTTCAGTAACGTGCAGGTATATATTTGTGATTGCTGCAAGACAAATTCCCATAAATTCCCATAGAGAGTGCTAGATTTTTATCAAAAAGTAAACACGCTGTCACTGTATTTAGTATTTAAATGTGCCACTTTAAACTATATCATGATAGATTGCAGTTGGCAATACAAAAAAATAAGTTCAGTAACGTGCAGGTATATATTTGTGATTGCTGCAAGACAAATTCCCATAAATTCCCATAGAGAGTGCTAGACTTTGGTATATTCGTGTTTATCGCAAATGGGGCTTAAATACTACTGGTCACAATTTTAATAATCCATTCATCTTTCCAGAAATTCAGCATTTTCTAGTCATGTAAAGCCATTGTTCATGTGCAAGCAAATCTATAGAGAGTATAAATAAATACTCAATAAGATACAGTAATTTAGTAAAAGGCAAATGTCTGATTTCATTAGCAGCAAATTAAGTGTAATTTCTTCTTTATAAATAAGTGCTGAAATATGATTTAGAGTAAGGCATGAAGATGAACAAGGGGTCATGTTTGTAAAGGGAATTGTGATTATTTTAAAATGTAGTTAAAAATATCCTGGCAACGCCTTGGGTAATAAACAAAGGAAAGTGTGCAGCTGCCTGCAATACATAGTCTCAGGTATATTAGAACTGATAATTGACTTTAAGAGTACAGTGTGATAGCTGTGTGAATCAAGTACTAATTGTCAGATTAAACCATACTAAATTATACTTATATTTTAATGTAGAGAAGATCTATTCTTTGACTGAGAATAGGTTTGATTGTAACACATAGTAAGTCAAAGGATGGTTATGCATCACTGCCATTAATTTAAAATTACTCATGGATTTAACATTGGTAGAATTATATGTATAACCATCTTTTTTGTTATGTGTGAAGGGCACACAGCAATTGAATGCATTAGACTTTTTAAAATAATCCCCTTTCCCTGTTCACACCCGATCACCCCCTTCCCTGTTCACACCCAATCACCCCCTTCCCTGCCCATCCTCAATCTACAATACAGATAACAATGGGGTCTATTAAGACCTCTATAACAGCTAACAATTAACCCTGTGCCACTCAGGTCCTGAAAGGACCATTGTGTCACCTAAATGTTAACCCCTACCATGGGCTCTCCAATGGACCACCATGACACATGAGTCTGAAAAAAAGCAAAACATATAATATATATATATATATATATATATATATATATATATATATAAATATAAAGATATATAATATATATATATAAATAATAAGAGTTTTGCAGTATATAGTGATACCTTTTTTATTGGACACACATAATCATAAATAAATAACAAGCTTCCGAGAGTGTTGACCTCCCTTTATCAAGTCTGAAGCAAAACTGACATGAGATGGAACCCTCAGTTTGAATAAAAACAGCACATGCAGAGAGAGTGGTGGCAGTGTCTGACATCATCAGGCAAATACATATAGGTGGAATGAACACAACATATATATATATATATATAAATATATAAAGAGGGGGCCTGGGGGGGCCCAATACGCCCTTGGGAGGGCCCAGCAATTTTTTGGCACCAGGGCCCTCCATTCACTAGCTCCGCCACTGTTTATGTCATGGACCTCCATGGTGAGGGTTACATTTAGATGCAGGACCTATATGGTGGGGTTCATATTTAGATGTCATAGTTGTCCTTACTGAACCTCTGAGGCATAGGTGTACATTTTGAGTGCCACAGGAGTCCATTAGGGACCATGGTGGTGGGGGGTAATTTTTAGCTTCCTTTAAGGACTTATGTGGCAGGGGATAAGTGTTAGATGTCATAGGGAACTTTATAGACCCTCATGGTGATCTGAACATGCTGATGATCTGGGGTTAGCAGGGGGTGCAATCCTGGGGGTTCCCTTCAGCTCCTGATCACTGCCGTTTTTTTAGATATCAAAAATTGCATTTTCAATAAAAACAGCAGATTTATGCTCATATACAAAGAACTAAACAGACATACAGACAATAATAAGATAAGATACAATCACATATATAGTTGTGAGCATGCAGGCCGTTGCTCACGCTTGCGGGCTCGCGGTGGTGGAGCATCCCAACATCCCCGCAAATGCGGATCCTCGCGAAGTGAGGGTCCGCATTTGCGGAGGTGGAGGCTCAACGTCGGCTGTGTTAACACAAACACACCACACACACGACTTTTTAACAAAAAAACCCCAACCTCCCAGCCCAAAAAAAAAACAACGTAACGTCGCGAGGGTCCGCATTTGCGGAGGTGGAGGCTCCAACGTCGGCTGTGTTAACACACACACACGACTTTTAAACAAAAAAAAATCTCAAAGGCGCCTCACACCGGTTACACACACACACACCGCGGACGAGGGCCTCAGTTGCTGGCAGCAACTGAGGCCCTCGCTTCCGCAAATGCGGGTCCTCTCGAAGCGAGGGGCCGCATTTGCAATGCGGGTCCTCGCAAAGCACTTAGGGAATGAGGCAACCTTAACGTAACAGACACGCAGTAAAAATCCCACTATAACGGCCGTCCCGCGCGCCACTACAAACAGTGAAAACACACCAAATACCCACAAAAACGACATAAAAAGCTTACCCATAGCAAGGGGGGGCACCCAGGACCTCTGAAAGTAAAGTTACACCTCCATTTAAGTACAAATTCACGAGTTCACACACACGAAAATCCCCTAAGCGAGAGAAAAAATGGCCGCCGAAAAAAATGAAAACGAGGTTCAAAGACCCAGGACTGCTCAGCCACCTACAACTTACCCAAGAAGGGATCCGAGATAAGCTCGGAAACCCGGATTAACCGTAGGGGATCCGAGATAAGCTCCGAGCCCTGCATTAACCCCACATTAACCATCGCAGTGGGGGTCCCGATTTCAAGCGATCGGGGACCCCCACTGCAATCGAAATTCAAAATCCCTGCGTTAAAGGTCCTGAAAGGACCGTAAAGGTCCTTAAAGGACCTGTTGTAAAAGAAAAGAAAAATACACTGTCACCCTGTCAATCATGGGGGTCAATACAGACCCCCATAAAACCCTCATTAACCCTGTCACTCCTGGAGGTCAATAGAGACCTCCATAAGCCCTTCATTAACCCTGTCACTCCTGGAGGTCAATAGAGACCTCCATAAGCCCTTCATTAAGCCTGTCACTCATGGGGGTCAATACAGAGCCCCATAAGCCCTTCATTAACCCTGTCACTTATGGGGTACAATACAGACCCCCATAAGCCTCTATTTAACCCCATCAGTCCCATAAGGGTATATTAACACCATTATGGGCCTGTTACAACACTACATTAACCACATAAGTGCCATGATGGTCCTTAAGGATCATCATGACACTAAGTATTAACACTATACTGCACTAGACCCCCCCAATAAAACATTACACATAAACTAAACACCCTCTACACTAACCTATTAACATCTACACTACCTACCCCCTATTAACCCCCGCCACTCTAATTACAGAAAATAAAAAAGCCTAAAGTCACACAAAAAAAATCTACATTACATGAAATAAAAAACTAACTCACAAAAAAAATTAACTACATTACACAAAATAAAAAAACCTAAGTCCCAAAAAAAAGGAACATTACAGAAAAAAAATAAACATTACAACCCACCCTCACTACTAAAAAAAAAAGGAATATTACAGAAAAAAATAAACATTACAACCCCCCCCACTACAGAAAAAAAATACAAATACATACAATACAAATACATACAATTACAATACAATTACATACAATTACAATACAATACACCCCTATCTAATGTACATTACACAATCTATCTATATAATAATACATTCCCAATCTATCTAAATAAATACCACAAATAAATACCATGATCTAATATACATCCTATCTATATAATAATACATCCCCAATCTATCTAAATAAATAACACAATTTAATATACAATACATCCTATGCTATCTATATAAAACCCCTAGCTAACATACAATAAATGCTATCTATAAATTAACTAATCTAAGTCTAAGCTAAAATAAAAAAATTAAGACCACTTACCTTTGCAGATGTTCATTGCGATCAGCCAACTACGAAAAAAAAAATTACAAAAAATTAGTCCAACACGTTTACACTAATAAAATAAACATTATAGACATTCTATACATTCCAGACATTCTATAAATTATATACATTCTATATATTCTAAATATTGTACTCACCTTTCCGCCATGTCCCGCCCGGCATTCTTTCAATCCTTCTCCGGCGCGGCACCTGTTAAAAAAAACACATCATTAATACACATACATCAAAATAAAATAAACATAATCTACATTATACTTACCTACCCGCGATGTCTCCGGCCTCCTACGAAAATATATACTTACATCCGCACTCCCGGACATCCCCGGCGCTAATGAGGCTCCAGGAGAATTTTCCGGAAGAAAATAAGCAGTGGCGCCTTCTGATTGGTTGAAAATGCTGTCTATCAAATTCACCCAATCAGGAGGCGCCAATGTGTGAGTCAATCAGAAAGGGATACACCCTAAAATCCCACTCTGATTGGATAATGCACCTATCAATCTATATTTAAACCAATCACAAGGTGCAGATGCCTTCAGCCAATCACAATGGAATACACCCCCACAGGGTGATTGGTTGGAGCCTCTTCGCATTCCGATTGGTTGCACTGACAATAGCCAATCACAATGGAATACATCCTCACGTACTGATTGGTGAAGGATTTGCGCATTCTCATTGGCTACTGTTAAAATCAATCAATATTACAGCCAATGGGAAGATGTCTTCACCAATCAGTACGTGGGGGTACATTCCATTGTGATTGGCTGATGGCAATAAAGCCTTAGGATTGGTTTAAATACAGATTGAAAGGTGTGTTATCCAATCAGCGTTGTATTTTGGGGTGTATACTTTTTTCATTGGTTCACAAATGGGGTCTTCTCATTGGCTGAATTTGATAGCCTTTTCAGCCAATCAGAAGCCGCCATTGCCAATTTTACTCTGGAACACTCCATAGGAAGGTCATTAGCGTCTGAGACATCCGCAAGGTGTTTTTTTATTTTTTTATTTTAAAGGCGCGGATGCTTCCGTAGAAGACGAGGAGGCCGGAGACATCGCGGAAAGGTAAGTATAATGTAGATTGTGTTTATTTTACTTTGCTTTATGTTTACTAATGTAATGTTTTTTTTTGACAGGAGTAAAGATGGCCAACGGAACATGGCGGACGGAACATGGAGGACGTGACATGCTGGAACGGGACATGCTGGAAAGGTGAGTATAATATTTACATTATTTAGAATATTTAGAATGTTTACAATGTTTACAATGTTTAGGCATTTCATGTAAATGTGTTGTATTCATTTTTGGAATCTTTTTTTACCGTAGGTTGCTGATCTGAAGAAACATCTCAAAGGTAAGTGGCCTTAAATATTTTATTGTAGCTTACAATTAGGGTAGCTATATATATAGATAGCATGTATTGTATATTACATAGATAGGGGGATGTATTATTAGATAGTATTGTATATTACATAGTGGGATGTATATTACATTAGATCGTGGCATGTATATTACATAGGGTTGTATCTTAGTTTATTTAATTGTATTGTATTTTATTTTATTTAATTGTGTTGTATTTTAGTTTATTTAATTGTGTTGTATTTTAGTTTATTTAATTCTGTTGTATTGTATTACATGTATGTATTAGATGTATTTCTTTTTTAAGGTGTGTAATTTTTTTTTTTAAATTGTAGTGACGGGAGGTTGTAATGTATTTTTTTAGTTTCTGTAATGTTTCTTTATTTTTGGTCACTTAGGTTTCTTTTTTTGGTTCTGTAATGTACATTTTTTATTTTTGGTGATTTTAGTTTTTATTATTTTATGTCATGTAGATTTCTGCTTTTTCAGGAATTTAGTTACTTGAGGCACACAGTACACTCACATTGGGTGACAAAATGCATTTCAACACTTTCTTTTATTGACCGTCATTTTTTAGAAACGGTTCCTGAAATGTCAAATACGGATATTAATAATTAAACAACTTTCCAAACATACACATCTCATTGCCGTCATTTTTTGACGGGCAAGTCGCTAGTATACAATAATAATGAAACAAGCATTTAATGAGCACAAAGTTGTGCATATAAATGTACGTGAGAGCATATTAACATGCAATAATTGAAATGTGAAGATAGGAAAAATATGTACAAAAAGGTAAATTGACAATAGTGATGTTACATCTGCATAAACAACCTCTTCTTTGACGGTCTCCGATGTACAGCTTGTGGAATGTCTCTCATCAAGGACCAGCAGTAATCTGCCATCTTCTTGGAGTTCCATCGACCTTGATAAAGTTCTTCCATAACTTTTATGTCTTGATGAAAGTGTTCACTTTGCTCACATGACCCAACTTCTCTGGAAAGTTGGCCAAGTGACTATGTAAGTAGTGAACCTTGATGCTCATTCATCAGCAGCTCCTCCACTATCTCTTGATAATTGTCTGCTTTCCTGTTACAAAGGAAATTCCACACCACATCAGAGAGTGCATTCCAAGCTCTAGCTTCTGCTGCAGTCCTTGTTGTAACAAAGTGTGGATCCCTGATGAGTGTTCTTATTTGAGGGCCATCAAATATCCCTGCCTTTTTCTTCTCAGCACTGAGACTTGAAAAGGTTGAACATATATAGCTGAAGCAGTCTCCAGTGTGATTAAGAGCTTTGAGGAATTGCTTCATTAATCCAAGTTTTATGTGCAGTGGGGAAAATAAATTTTTATTTTTATCAACCAGAGGCTCATTTTTGATGTCCTTGTCACCACGTGTCAAACTGATTCTTGGTGGCCAGGTCTTTTTCACCAAGCGTTCTAATGTAGCCCTGTTGTCCCAGTAGCACAGGAAACAATGGTATTTGGTGTTACCTCCTTGTTGCCCCAGCAGAAAATTAACCATTTTCAAATCAAAACAAATTATCCATCCATGAGCATGATATTCCAATCTATCCAGAATTGTCTTGATGTTGGCATACTCTTCTTTCATTTGTACAGATTGTCCTATTGGGATAGAACCATATATATTTCTGTTGTGCAGTAACACACATTTCAAGCTCCTTTGACTACTGTCAATAAAAAGTCTCCATTCACTTGAATCATATGTGGGCAGTCCCATATTGAGAAGAAGCCCTTCAACATCATTACAATCAACAAGTTGACCATTTGAATGGAAGTACTTTCGCGGTGCTGCTGCTCTGTAATGATAAAAGGAGACACTAGTGCCAGGTCTGAAAGTAGACTTTCTCTTGCAGCCTGGAAGACAACAATTCAGCAGACTGCTTTGGCAAATACAAATCTCTTACCAGATAATTCAATTCAGGCTGACTAAACAGAGCAAATTTATCCGAATCTGCAACAGATGGCATATATTCGGTCAGAGCATCATCCTCATCATCTGTAGAAGCAAGTAAACTGACGGTTTCAACATCAATATCTGGTAGTTCAGTAAATACAGGCACAGGTATTTCCTCACAGTGTTCAACTGGTCATCTGGCATATGGGATATCTGGGTATTGTAAGTGGTATTTGATTGTCTCATTGAAACCTTTTACATTGACAAGGTAGAAGTAGCAGTCATCCAAATGGTTTGTTGGTTCTCTCCAAACCATTGGGCATACCAAACTTCAGCTTAGAATTCTTTCCTTTAGATCACAGAGTTTTAACACAGGTTTTGCACACTTTGTGAGGAGCCCAATTTTTGTCCTTGTCTCCCAGGCGTACTTTAAAGTAGGCAAGATACACCTTCTTGACAAAGATATTGATGTTGCACCTTTGATCCTGCAAAGTGAAGCTGTCACAGATGTAGCGGAAGATATCTGCGTCATTACGCCATTTCCTACTTCGGATGTTGTAGCCATTGTTTGATCATGACATGCAAATGAAAAATATTACATACATGTGGATATCTACATAGAAATCATATTATAAACCCACTATCCTACAAATACAACACCATATTTCATCACTAAAGCAGTCACTGACTCGCAACAACTTAATTTTGGGTAAAATCAATGAAAATGGGTTTGCCGACAGCATACAAATGAGATGTTATAGAGCAAATCTGAGATCAGATTTGGAATCAGCACCCTGAAATTAGTGTAAAACAGCTGGAAAAGTCCAGGCCAGAAAAAAAATAATTTTTGAGTTGTTTTTTGTTTGTAGTCACAAGTCTCACATAGAAACTTAGCTAATGGTTTACTATCAAAATTAAAGAGCAACACATCTTGTATGTTTTACCATGTATTAAATATGCAATTCAGTGATGGGCTCTCTTACAGTACTATTTCTTTCCATGGCATCCCATACGTTACATCTAGAAACTGAGGACACTGGTTCAAACATTAGTATAGCTTGGGCATTAAAAATGATCAAATGAGACAGAAACCAAAATGTTCCAAGACATAAAACAAATATTCAAGCATTCTCTCCAAACACTTATTCTCCCTTATCATTTATCAATCTGTAATTCTCTTTTAAACTAGCATCATTCCTCTGTTTAAAGTGGATAAGTCCACTGTTTTTTCAATTTGAAACGTGTTCTGTTTTCGAACCACTATATTTGACCACCATTTACATTTTTTTGCTGTTGACACGTAAATCTTCTTCCCTTTCCCTCCATTCCTCTCTGATTTATCATGTTCCTCTCTGAATATTACTCATATCATCCATTGTGGATCCAAGCAGTATAACCTTTTTAACTCACCCTCTCACCAAAATACATCTCTCATTTTCCTCACTACTTTAAACAAATAAGGAAATGCTTTGAAAGTAATATTCCTTAGTTCAATAAAAAGGCGTTGCCAAGTACACTTATCTGCTACAATATAACAGCAGGTTCAGTATACTGGTAGCGTTACCTTTAATTCACTCTTACTCCAAATCTTGTCTCAGTTACTAACACCTGCTGATTCAATCACTATTGTATTTGTAAAATCCACCCTTAATTTTCAATCTTTTATATTTATCAACATTGAGTACTACAACTCACTCTGCCTCCTCACTCATGTTTCCACATTATTTAATAATATTCAAAATGGCTCTGTACAATATATGGTATATTATTTCTTTGAACACTCACTTTTCTTCTTACCTCACATAATTCCAATGGCTTCCTGTTTTTTGCCATTGCCTCTCCATATCAATACCCTATGTTTATAAGACTCCATATGACTTTACAGCTCCACACTTCACCTCACTAATAAATATAATCAATAATTCTCATTATGCTCAAAATCCACCTCCACCCTCATAGTTATATCCAATCACTCTTACTTCATTAGCGTTCTAGCCCTTCTTCAGTAGAATAGTAGAATTTCAATTGACTTGTCTCACCTATGGTTCCAGTCTTGCCTCTTTGCCAATGCAAGATATGAGCAGAAAGTACAAACATCATGCTCGGCCTGCAATATTTTCTCCACTATTTATCATAATTATAGCGCTCAAACTTTGAACTTTATAAATAACATTGGATAAATGCATGTAAGACAGACCTACATAGTTCTAAATATTTATTTTCTTAAAACACATTGGGCCTCATCCAATTCGGAGACGGCAAGTCCCGTGAACCAGGCCGTATATCTGCGGGCCTGTTGCTGAACCGCAGCGCGCTTCATTTACGCTGCTATTCAATTCGACTAGACCGCAAGTTACAGGTCGCAACCCCAAGCCCGTAAACCCACTCAGTGCACGCAAGCTGTAAAGGGGCCGGACGAGCCGCGATCTCTCACACCTCTGTGTCTCTTTCCACCATCTCCCCCCTCTCCCTCCAATGTGTCTTTCTCCTCTCTCTCCCTGCTCATTCCTTGTGTGCCTCACGATGAGCACCATTGGTTGTTTTTTTCAAAGTCTTGCGGGCCTCGCGATGATCGGCGATTTTCTCGCTTAGCCGATTTTTTATCTCCAAAGAATGCCAGTTAAGCCTCCCCTGTCCTGTGTGGGAGATTGTAAGTTATTTTTTTTATTATTCGGTGTCTTTAAACGGTTTTCAGACGGCTTCTACGTTATGGGCTTGAAAAAAATCTCAGCCGTTAAAGCCATCATTTTTTTCAAAGTCTTGAGTGTCTCGCGATCATCGCCAAAGTCCTACGGCCTTCTGCACTGATCGCGGGCATCGCTGTGAGTGCCTTTAGTGCTCATGTTGAGCCTGTTTCAAAGTCTTGCGGGCCTTGCGCACATTATGGGCCTGGCAATGAGCCCCTTTGGCGCTCATTGCCAGCCTTTTTCTAAGTCCTGTGAGCCTCGCGATGAGCGCCAAAGGTGCTATTCGGGAGGCCTGCAATGAGCAGCTTTGTTTCAAAGTCTTGTGAGAGACAGAATAAAAAAAAAAAAAAAAAAGAAAAATGCATGTTAAAAAAGTTATTAAGTGATTTGCAGGTCAATGAGGGAAATAAGTATTTGACCCCTTCGTCTTAGTACTTGGTGGCAAAACCCTTGTTGGCAATCACAGAGGTCAGATGTTTGTTGTAGTTAGCCACCAGGTTTGCACACATCTCAGGAGGGATTTTGTCCCACTCCTCTTTCTATATCCTCATTACGATTTCGAGGCTGATGTTTGGCGACTCGATCCTTCAGCTCCCTCCACAGATTTTCTATGGGTTTAAGGTCTGGAGACTTGCTAGGCCACTCCAGGACCTTAATGTGCTTCTTCTTGAGCCACTCCTTTGTTGCCTTGGCTGTGTGTTTTGGGTCATTGTCATGCTTGAATACCCATCTACAACCCATTTTCAATGCCCTGGCTGAGGGAAGGAGGTTCTCACCCAAGATTTGACGGTACATGGCCCCGTCCATCGTCCCTTTGATGCGGTGCAATTGTCCTATTCCCTTAGCAGAAAAACACCCCCAAAGCATAATGTTTCCACCTCCATGTTTGATGGTGGGGATGGTGTTCTTGGGGTTATGGGCAGAATTCCTCCTCCTCCAAAGACGGCGAGTTGAGTTTATGGCAAAGAGCTCGATTTTGGTCTCATCTGACCACAACACTTTCACCCAGTTCTCCTCTGAATCATTCGGATGTTCACTGGCAAACTTCTGACAGGCCTGTACATGTGCTTTCTTGAGAAGGGTGACCTTGTGGGCGCTGCAGGATTTCAGTCCTTTCCAGCGTAGTGTGTTACCAATTGTTTTCTTGGTGACTATGGTCCCAGCTGCCTTGAGATCATTAACAAGATTCCTCACCATTCTCATGATCATTGAAACTCCATGAGGTGAGATTTTGCATGGAGCACCAGACCAAGGGAGATTGGCAGTTATTTTGTGTTTCTTCCATTTGCACCAGCTGTTGTGACCTTCTCACCAAGCTGCTTGGCGATGGTCTTGTAGCCCATCCTTGGAAAGGTCTTTGGTCTTGGCCATGGTGGAGAGTTTAGAATCTGATAAATTGATTGCTTTTGTGGACAGGTGTCTTTTATACAGGTAATGAACTACGATTAGGAACACTCCCTTTAAGAGAGTGCTCCTAATCTCAGCTCGTTACCTGTATAAAAGACCCCTGGGAGCCAGAAATCTTGCTGATTGATAGGGGATCAAATACTTATTTCCCTCACTGACCTGCAAATCAATTTATAACTTTCTTTACATGCATTTTGTTTAGTTTTTTTTTTTTTTTTTTGTCATTCTGTCTAACTGTTAAATTACACCTATCATTACAATTATAGACTGAAAATTTCTTTGTCAGTGGACACACGTTCAAAATCACCAGGGGATCAAATACTTTTCCCCCCCACTGTACACCACAATAATAGACTCAGATAATTGGCAGATCAACAACCAACTCATCTCCATCAGGGGTAATCTCGCTATGCCCATCCTAGGAAGTCCCATGCCATTGCTGGTGGCCATGTGCCATTATGTACACAGTATACCCTTCCCATTTGGTGACCTCCCATTATGTTCTGCTAATCATCCATTTACATTAGTGTGCATTGCTAAGTGGTGGTGGTGTATGTGAATGAAGCTGTGCGCAATACCACGTAGGGCCAGTGTAGGTCGGCAGGTGATAGCAGAGAGGTCAGACAAATCCCAATCCACTAGAGAAGGAACTGGGAATCCACTCCGGTATCTTTGGCATGCAAACCTGGTGGAAAAGCACAGGCAGAGACATAGCTGAATGTGCTGCAGTCCATAGGGTCACAGAGAGTTAGACACGACTGCAGGACTATACAAACAATAAAAAAAACAAACAATAAAATATTCACCGGGTACTTGATCTATATGATGTGGCGGTGAAATATGGCCACTATTTGTGTTCCTAAATGTAGATGTGATGAGCAAGATGTATATGCAATTATATTTATATTTTAGATTCCACAATAGAGCCTCTATGAGTGGGAAAAGGTTAATATGGCATGAGTTTCATGTTTTTGTGTTGCTATTGAATCAGGTAGTGTGTTTTTAATTACTTTCTGCATGTTGCAGCATATTTTTTCACATTGGTACATTGGATGACCATTACAACATATGATAACAAAAATATATTTTGTAAATGCCTTTTTATTATTGGGGAATTATTGTGCAAGTAATTGCATTCCAACAAATGCTAAGTGGTGGTAGTGAAGGGGCTTGTGTACTTCAATGAAGCTGTGAGCTATACCATGTATAGCCAGTAGAGATGTCGCGAATAGTTCGCCGGCTGACTTTTTTCGGCGAACATAGCATGTTCGCGTTAGCGGCGAACTGCGAACATATGCGAGATTCGACCCGCCCCCAATACTTTATCATTGAGCAAACTTTGACCCTGCATGTCACAGTCAGCAGACACATTCCAGCCAATCAGCAGCATACACTCCCTTCTACACCCTTCTACCTCATGGACAGCAGCCATTTTGGAATCATAAGTACCTTGCAGTCTTACTGAGAGGAGGGACAGTTTGGATGATACTGCATCAATAGGGAAAACCATAGCTAGGCAAGTTTATTCAGGGTCCAGTGCAGTGCTGAAGGACTCTTGTGCATTATTATTATTACTAGCGTATTGCAATGAGATGTGTATGTTTGGAAAGTTGTATAGTTATTAATATACATATGGAGCAGTTTGCTCCATAAAAAAGTGGTCCGTATTAACGGCTCGCCTCGCTATGTGAGGCTCGCCTGCAATGAGCGCCTGTGTGTACTGTCAGTGTGCTTGGTGCTGTGAGTCTGTGTGTACTGTCAGTGTACTTGGTGCTATAGGTCTGTGTGCACTGCCAGTGTACTTGGTGCTATGGGTCTGTGTGTACTGTCAGTGTTCTTGGTGCTGTAGTTCTGTGTGCACTGACAGTGTACTTGGTGCTATGGGTCTGTGTGCACGGCCAGTGTGCTTGGTGCTCTAGGTCTGTGTGTACTGTCAGTGTGCTTGGTGCTGTAGGTTTGTGTGTACTGTCAGTGTGCTTGGTGCTGTGAGTCTGTGTGTACTGTCAGTGTACTTGGTGCTGTAGGTCTGTGTGTACTGTCAGTGTACTTGGTGCTGTATATATGTGTGTACTATCAGTGTACTTGGTGCTGTGGGTCAATGTGTACTGTCAGTGTGCTTGGTGCTGTAGGTTTGTGTGTACTGTCAGTGTGCTTGGTGCTGTGAGTCTGTGTGTACTGTCAGTGTGCTTGGTGCTATAGGTCTATGTGTACTGTCAGTGTGCTTGGTGCTGTAGGTCTGTGTGTACTGTCAGTGTACTTGGTGCTGTTAATCTGTGTGTACTGTCAGTGTGCTTGGTGCTTTAGGTCTGTGTGCACTGCCAGTGTACTTGGTGCTATGGGTCTGTGTGTACTGTCAGTGTGCTTGGTGCTGTAGGTCTGTGTGCACTGTCAGTGTACTTGGTGCTATGGGTCTGTGTGTACTGTCAGTGTACTTGGTGCTGTAGTTCTGTGTGCACTGCCAGTGTACTTGGTGCTATGGGTCTGTGTGCACTGCCAGTGTGCTTGGTGCTTTAGGTCTGTGTGTACTGTCAGTGTACTTGGTGCTGTAGGTCTGTGTGTACTGTCAGTGTGCTTGGTGCTGTAGGTCTGTGTGTACTGTCAGTGTGCTTGGTGCTGTAGGTTTGTGTGTACTGTCAGTGTGCTTGGTGCTGTGAGTCTGTGTGTACTGTCAGTGTACTTGGTGCTGTAGGTCTGTGTGTACTGTCAGTGTACTTGGTGCTGTATATATGTGTGTACTATCAGTGTACTTGGTGCTGTGGGTCAATGTGTACTGTCAGTGTACTTGGTACTTTAGGTCTGTGTGTACTGTCAGTGTACTTGGTGCTGTAGGTCTGTGTGTACTGTCAGTGTGCTTGGTGCTGTAGGTCTGTGTGTACTGTCAGTGTGCTTGGTGCTGTAGGTTTGTGTGTACTGTCAGTGTGCTTGGTGCTGTAGGTCTGTGTGCAAACAAGGTTCACAGCTCTTCAACACAATGCTTCCAAATAGGTAAAGTCTCTTCATTTATTAATGTATTACATGTTTACTATTACACACAAAACAACATTAGCTCAGTTACAATAACAATGCCGTCATTTTTTGACGGGCAAGTCGCTAGTATCATAATAAACACCACATGAACATGGCGACCACTCTCTTGTGGGATTCAGGTACGTCCACGGATTCATCCTCCATATATCTGAATAAGCCAGGAATGATATATAGAGGCCTACGGCGCTCATTGCCAAAGTGGTCCGTATTAACGGCTCGCCTCGCTACGCGAGGCTCACCTGCAATGAGCGCCTGCGGCACTCATTGCCAAAAAGTGGTCCGTATTACACATTATATAGTAATAATAATAAGAATAATAATAAAGCAGAAGACCTCCCCTGTGTCTCCCCCCCACTCCCTCCCATGTGTCTCTCTGCCCCCCTCTCCCCTGTGTCTCCCCCCCACTCCCTCCCATGTGTCTCTCTCCCCCCCCCCTCTCCCCTGTGTCTCTCCCACCCTTGCCTGTGTCTCTACCCCCTCTCCCTTCCCCAGTGTTTCTTTGCTCCCTCTCCTGTGTCTTTTCCCCCTTCCCTCTTCCCGGTGTCACTCCCCCCTCCCCTGTGTCTCTACCCCCCTCTCCCTTCCCATGTTTCTTTCCCCCTCCCCTGTGTCTTCCCCCCCTTCCCTCTCCCCTGTGTCTCTCCCCCCTCATCTGTGTTTCTTCCCCCTTCTTCCCGGTATCTCTACCCCCTCTCCCCTGTGTCTCTACCCCCTCTCCCTTCCCCTGTGTTTCTTCCTCCCTCCTCTGTGTCTTTACCCCCTTTTCTCTCCCCGGTGTCTCCTCACCACTCCCTCCCATTAGTCTCTTCCCCGCTCTCCCCTGTGTCTCTACCCCCCACTCTCTCCTGTGTCTCTCCCCCCTCCCATGTGTCTCTTCCCCTCACCTCTCCCTTACCCTGTTTCTCTTCCCCCCTCTGCCCTGTGTCTTCCTCCCCCTCTCCACTGTGTCTTCCTCCCCCTCTCCCCTGTGTTTCCTCCCCCTCTCTCCTCCCCTGTTAGCTTCTATACGCATACATACATACGATAAGAAATCTGGGGGGGGGGGGTTACCCCTTACCCCTCCCCTCCCCCAGTTCCAACACCCATGTGTACTGTATAATATTGTATTGCATTATGTTATATTATATCACTAGCGACTTTGCCTGGCACAAATGATGAGGCAATCAAGTTTGAAGCCATGGCAATGCTGTTTGCCACACAATGTGATGCTTTTTGAACTCTGAGGACCTTCGGCGCTCATTGTGAGTCTCTTCCCTCGTGTCCTTCATGTTTCGTGCTTTGCAACGATCAATCTTCGGCGCTCATCGCAAAGACAGATATATAAGTACAGTGTTAAATATATAATTCTTTTGTGCAGTGTAAATTAAAAAATGTATTCAGGTCTCAGAGCATAATAAAGTGATTTAGATTTGTAACTGCTTTGAGAGTGCTATCGCTGGCAGCCAATGAGCAGTAATCCAGATATATAACTGCAGAGTAAAAAGTAAAACATTTTAGTGTAGTGTAAAGTCTACATTTTTATTTTCCATTACTAATTAATACTTATTAAATGAATGCACGATAATAACTATTGTGAATGAACAAATGTATTAGGAAGTGCGAAGCATTAATGTATGTAAAGTAACCGCTGTGTAAAATATGCTATTAAGCGTATTTTTTTTATATATATTTTTTTTAATAATAATGAATTAATTAATTACTAAAATACTTTACCTATTTGTAATTAATATATCCAGTGATCAATAACCTGAAGAGCTAACAATCAGTTTTGATTTTCCTGCAGCTTACAGTGTACATTTGGACTGTTGGTGACCCGAGGTGTAAGTGTCAGCAATGTGCGCAGTGCACGAGGGGAAACCGCTTGTATAGTCGTGTAACGCGCCATTTTAGATTTGTAATGTTATTAGTTGCAAGTTAGTGTTGTAAAATGGCGGCGATTGTGTATGTGTTACGCGGCTCGCCAGCAGTTTCCATTATTTATAATAGTGTATTTTGTACCTCGTCTGTTCCTAGGTAAAAGTCGTACATGGCTGGTGATGTTTTGCGCGGTTTGGGGTCGTGTAGCCTCGTTTTCATTTTTTCCGGACGCCATTTTTTTTGTTGCTTAGCCGATTTACAAGTGCCAACTGGGGAAGACGTTACAGATATCACATATATAGTTGTGAGCAGGCGGGTTGTTGCTAACGCTGCGGGCTTGCGAAGCGAGGGCCAGAGTTGCTGGCAAGGAGCGCCGAAGGCTCCCACGTTGGCTGCAATGAGCCGCAGGCGGGACTTACACCATCAAATTTACGGACTTACCATCCAAAAATACGGGACTTAGAAAAAAAAACATTACGAGCTCTCAAAAATATGACCTTAACGCCCGAAGCGCACGCACTTAAAAACATTAAAAACACAATAAATACACACAACAAACACATAAAAAGCTTACCCACAGCAAGGCGGGCACCGAGGACCTCTGCAAGTGAAGTTACACCTCCATTTAAGTCCAAATTCATGAGTTTAGACACCCGAAAATCACCTAAGTGAGAGAAAAAATGGCCCTTGAAAAAAAGAAAACGAGGCTACAGGACCCTAAACACGCAAAACACATACGGATTTTCCTAAAAAGCGAGGTAAAGATACACTATTAACAAGGACGCTAAATCATCCACACCCGCGTACCACATACACATTCCCCGCCATTTTACAACACTAACTTACACAATGCGGAAGTACCCAGCTACCCTAACGGCTTCCCCTCGCGCACGCAGCCTATTTACACTACACACTGCACACATTGCTGACACTTACACAGCAGCTCCAGAGCACTGAAAACCTACATTGTATGCTGCAGGAACATGAAAACAGATTGTCAGCTCTTCAGCACAATGCTTCCTGCATATATTACTTACAAATAGGTAAAGTATATTCATTTAGTAATTATTTCATTAGCATACAAAAATACATATACACAAAAAAAACATTATCACATTAAACATAAAAGCCATTCACTGCGCGTCTCACAACGAACGCCAACGCTTCTCATAGCATACAAAGCCTTGCAATAAGCGCAAAAAACACATCACCGCCGACCAAAGAATAACAGCAAAAGCGCCTATCAGAAAAAAAATACAACCAACAGCCTCGCAATGAGCGCCGAAGGATCTCCGACTGCCAACAGAATGAATGTCTCGTCCAAACCATTACCTGCCTTACAATCTTATTGCCGTAATTTTTTGATGGGCAAGTCGCTAGTAAATATATAAAGATCAAGATAATAAAAGTATCAGGAAATGTAACACAAAGATGCACGCGCATCTGAATAATACAACAAATACGGATTTTTGTCATAAGTGATATGATCGCAGTATTGGGTCATAAACCCTAAACACTGGAATCTGTTACATACAATTTACTGATGATGTCATTAATGGGCTTCAAGGGGGGGGGATCTCTTTTCATACTTTTTGAGCGGTGCAAATCCAACATACGCAGAGCGGAAACGCCACATTTGTGGGACACACACAAAGGGGTTCACTTTGGGAGAAAAAAACAAACAAATATGAAATATTTAATAATCATATTTTGATGTTACCAACAGATAAGGAAACGAAACTGAGGTTATTATATCTAATAGTAGCAAGCCTGGGAGTACTGGGAGTAATAATACTGCAGCAGGAGGTCAGGACTAATGTCACCTATAGACCCCCAGACAGATAAAGGTCAGTACTAATGTCCCTCTATAGACCCCCAGTCAGATAAAGGTCAGTACTAATGTCACCTATAGACCCCCAGTCATATAAAGGTCAGTACTAATGTCACCTATAGACCCCCAGTCATATAAAGGTCAGTACTAATGTCCCTCTATAGACACCCAGTCAGATAAAGGTAATTACTAATGTCCCTCTATAGACACCCAGTCAGATAAAGGTCAGTACTAATGTCCCTCTATAGACACCCAGTCAGATAAAGGTCATTACTAATGTCCCTCTATAGACACCCAGTCAGATAAAGGTAAGTACTAATGTCCCTCTATAGACCCCCAGTCATATAAAGGTCATTACTAATGTCCCTCTATAGACACCCAGTCAGATAAAGGTAAGTACTAATGTCCCTCTATAGACCCCCAGTCATATAAAGGTCATTACTAATGTCCCTCTATAGACACCCAGTCAGATAAAGGTCAGTACTAATGTCACCTATAGACTCCCAGTCATATAAAGGTCAGTACTAATGTCACTCTATAGACACCCAGTCAGATAAAGGTCAGTACTAATGTCCCTCTATAGACACCCAGTCAGATAAAGGTCATTACTAATGTCCCTCTATAGACACCCAGTCAGCTAAAGGTCAGTACTAATGTCCCTCTATAGACACCCAGTCAGATAATGGTAAGTACTAATGTCCCTCTATAGACCCCCAGTCATATAAAGGTCATTACTAATGTCCCTCTATAGACCCCCAGTCAGATAAAGGTCATTACTAATGTCCCTCTAAAGACACCCAGTCAGATAAAGGTCAGTACTAATGTCACCTATAGACCCCTAGTCATGTAAGGTGTAACCCTTACACTACCTGATGTTATTCCAAACAATTTAGGAATGTTAGGTAATTTATGCCCTTTATGGCTTAAAACCAGACTCTGTATCAACTATGTAATTTTCCGTGGGAGTTTTGCCATGGATCCCCCTCCGGCATGCCACAGTCCAGTTGTTAGACCCCTTGAAACAACTTTCCCATCACTATTGTGGCCAGAAAGAGTCCCTGTGGGTTTTAAAATTCGCCTGCCCATTAAAGTCTATGGCGGTTCGCCGATGATCGCCGTTTCGCGAACATTTGCGGAGGTTCGCGTTCGTTTTCCGCGAACCGAAAATTTTAGGTTCGCGACATCACTAATAGTCAGTGTAGGTGGGCACATCATAGAAGAGAGGCCAGACAAATCCCAGTCCACTAGATAAGGAACTGGCAACCCACTCCTGTCATATTCATTTTAGGCCCTCAGGGGAATGTTCATACTCCACAGTATCACTAATTGGACTTGGCCTGTGTATTAACCTGTTTATTATTATTATATTTGATATTTAGTATGATATGATATCTAATGCTATTATGACTATTATTCCTTTTGATATGTATTTATCTATTGCATATTAACTAGGGCTCATTAATTTACATCTATAGGAAAGTGACACTAATGTGATGCATGTGGATGTCTCATAATCCCAACCATTTAAACACACTGACATGGTTACATTAGTATAACAAAGCTTTATTTTTAACACAGACCACAATCAGAGGTGGTCAAGACTATGCATTAATATCATGGGTGTGGTGTGGGCAGATCCAGAGAGAGGCTATGATTGGAAAAAATGGGATACACACAGGGGCTAATGTGATAGCACCTACCAGCCTCATATGTGGACACTACATCACTGCAACATGACTGATGAAAAAAAGAATCATCACAAATCACTCCATTTAATTGGAGAAACCATTTATGTGCATAGCACTTACAACTTGTCTAGATCTGCTCTATTAAACAGATGATTCAGCCTCTGGACTGTGTAATCCAATCCAGTTTCACACATACAGTTTGGCGACCAAAAAAAAAAAAAATGAAAAAGCTGTCAACTAAAAAAAGGCTGGAGCCAGGGGTGATGCTGGTGGTGTCTGTGTGCTCGGTGGCTGTTGCGGCCAGACCAGAGCACTGCTGTGTTGGGAAGGAGGTGTTGGCTGGCTGGCTGGCAACTTGGAGGGCCCCAGCAGAATCCACAGTCTTTCGAGGAGGGGGATTGTGGGGTCAAATGACGGCGGTGTTGGCATTGGTCCAGGTGGTGATTCTTCCACCAAAATGACCTCCCACTCAGAGCCAGCGCCCTCTGATCCTCGTCCTTTCTCCTCCTCCTGCACTGGTTCCTGCTGAGTGGGGGCCGACGGCCCCACCTCTGGCTCTCCACTGGACCCATACCTCTTCCTGGATGCTGAGAGATAGGTACATGCCATTAGTATGATGAATAATAATACATTGTTATGTGTTCATTCCTAACTATCTGACATCTAGGCTTGAACATGGATGATTCTGTGCATTGTAGCTCAGATTATCTATCATATGCTAGATTTGATCTGATTTGATCTGTTTTTTGGCTTATGGTCTTGATCGTTTTTGGCTCCTAACGCTATCTTGATTCCTGCTGCAGTCTGTAATTGCATAGGCTGCAGTGGGCATACCAATACATGGACTCTATTGCTTGAATACTGTTGTGGTGCCAAAGAATGGCAGTGATTTGTCAGCTTCATGGATTTAATGATGCATCCATCTATCCCTTGTTAATTCCATGGGGCTGACATGTCAGTGTCCTTCTTGGTCATCATGTACATGTGTAGTGTGTGTGATACATAAGTGGTGGAACTTTGGTGCATGTCATATTCACCTGACATGGAGGCTGGTTCCAGCTGGGCCACCCAGCCTGAAGCTCCAGCGGTGGGCAATGGTCTCAGAAGGTCCCTCTCCCACTCATTATAAGCCTTCCTCCTCCTTGAACATCATCCTCCTTACCTTGGCCCTGATGTCATCAAAGCAGAGCTTCACGGACCTCTCATCCCTTGGCGCTGTGTCTACCGCAGTAACTTCTGCGGCAACCTCCTTTCAACCTGAGTCTTAGTCCCAGGCTTCACTGCCCCCCCCCCCTGCAAGAATGAAGGGGCCACCACGGATGGCACCCAGAATGACCACTTTCTCCCGGTGCTTACAATTGTGGAGCCTGTGCTTGCCCCTAGCCTCTTGCCCTCTCGACTGTGGACAGGGACCCGGCTTCCCAGACCTGTCCCTGAACTACCACTGCCCTGGGATCAGGCCCCTTCCCCTCTGTCCCTCCTCTAGATGTGCCTGACGCTCTTCCACCACGCACCACTGCACTCTCCTCCTCTCCCTCCCCTCCCTCCTCCTGCTCCTCTCCTCCCTCCTCACCCTCCTCTCCTCCCTCCTTGCTCTCCACCCTCCTCGCCTTCACCTCCTCTCCATCCTCACCTCTTCTTCCCCACCTCTACTCCACATGACCTCCTGCCGCTCCTCTCTCTCCTCCTCCACTCTCCTTCTCCCCAACTCTACCCTCCTCTCGGCCTCCTTTCACCTCCCTCCATCATCAACCAAAATTTAAAAGGATAAATCAAAAAAAGTTTTTCTGTTATATGTGTGTTTGAAAAAAAGAATGTATGTGCTATGTGTTTTTAATAAGTGTTAGGGGTGGGGGGGGGATGGGTTAGGCGGTAGTGTGTGTGTGTTTATGTGTCCTAACTCTATATGTGTCTTCTTTAACCTATATGTATTGCAAATATGTGTAATCTGTAAATATGTGTAAGTTGTAAGTGTAAATCTGTAAAGTATAGAATATAAATCAATCAAAATAGAATATAAATCAATCATCTACCTCTCTCCAACTAACTCTTGCTCTCTTTCTAAAAAAAAAACAAAAAACACCAGCTCCTCAATCGCAGCTAGTCCGTCCCCTTTCCAGCTTGCAAGGGTGGCTAAGGTTTACGCTCTTGCGTCTCAAGCCCGTAACTTGCGCTCAGCTCAAATGTTATAGCTCTGTAACTCTGACAAATTTCAAGTCTGCAGCCGTTGCAGGTCTCACGTTGCACTTACTGGCTTGGAATTTAATAGGGCTGCGAGGGACTTTAAAAATCTTGCTAAAGCAATGGAAGGTATTAGAATTACTTGCACAACAATCCCCAACAATCAAATATGTAAATATATATATATATATATATATATATATATATATATATATTTGTATTGTTATATATTGGAATGGTCATGCATATGCAAATGTTACAAGTCATGGTGCAAGATGCTGAAAGCTATTACAGACACACTACCTCCGAAAATTGCAACATATATACAACAAAATGGCTGCCATATTAACCCTTCCTCACTCACAGAGCCTATAATGTGCCCCTAAACATACAAACATCATCGGATATACATCTCACTCATCACATCCACATTTGGTAACACAAATAGTGGCCATATTTCACTGCCACATAGAATATATCAAGTATCAGGGGAACAAATTTAAATGTGGGTAAAAACATTATGGGTTACAAATAGAACTTCTAAAAACATTCCAAAAGCAGGGCAGTTCATCAGATTATCCTGTTTAAGATTCCCATAGCCGGAACTTAAATCAGCTGTAATGCCAGATAAGTCTCAAATACACAAGTGAGCAATTCCAAGCATGAAATCCACATGGATATTAACTGGTGATGTAATTGAAAAATATCCTAAATTCCACAGTAGAGGAGAGATTCCTTATATGATGTATGTCTCATGACGCATTATTGATTAACACCGAATCAACTACAACCTGCTATGATCCGTTAATGGTAATTATGCACACGTTCCCATACACATTGTATATACTGATATCTGTAAACCTCCAGAAACTACGCTAAATGGATGGTATTATATATTCCACAATGTCGATGTATCTTGGCCCCACAATCATATTCGAAAACATCTTCACAGTACAGAACAGTAATGTTCCCATTGTCTGATCATGCTAATCCACATCTGATAGAGGTCAATGCAATTAATAACAATCTGGGAATATTAACATACCAGCATATCAGAAACAATAATCACTGTTGAGCATGGGATGCAAAGAAGGGATCTCTCCTGTTATGTGACAGCGAATGCTGGCACAAGCACTCCCAGTCAGATAGCAGGAAACATCCCAAAGATGTGATTACCTTTTAAAGTAGGAATCATTGTGTAATAAATAATGATTCAAGTGAATTGTGTGTGACTCTCATCATATCATCATATTGCCATTACAGAACTGTTGCCTTGTATCAACACATTGGTTAACCACACAGACATGGGAAACAACCTGTACAGCAACAGAACATCAGCTACAGTACATCAATGTCGTCTACATTGTAAGTAAGTATCTGCATGAGAAGTATTAAATAAGAATTCCATTAATTTAGGCCTACCTTTCTTTTACCAAAGACATCCCCTATGTATTGCTGAATCGGTCAGAAAACGTAATCATACCATGCAGACGTGTCCTGGGGGAACATATCTCCTTGTGGATATCTCCTCATAACCAATCCAAGATCAATCGAAGCACCACATGTGGATCTCCAAACATGCATCCATGTGTAATAGTTGTGATATTCCCACATCAGGACCAAGAAGACTTATCCATCATTATCATCTGACAGATGATTAGCTTGTTTGAGATCCCAATAAATAACATATTAACATGTGTGCCAACATACCTGCATCTGTTGGTGGCTGCTCATATCGCATTTGTAATGTTAACCCTAATATATTATTTGTGTGTTTGAATTCCAGATTATGGTCAATACAAGGCATGAAGATAAGCATCCCGACTTTCCATGGTCATTCCAATGTCTTCATGTATGTGCATGTCTTAGTTTCATTTAGATGATGCATCAAGTGCGATATCTGATTATCATTAATGAATAGCTGATATATGCAAAGAGACAGTTTCACAATACAATGCAGATGTCATGTGACATTGGTCACATGATGTTCCTTGCATATCCACAACATGTGTATGCTCACATACTCTATGTAGATTCATATGTACCTATTGCTTTAGACATTCTATACTCTACTTGTACTGTTGTAAAGCCTGCATCATACTTCCTTCCAGATATCTTCTTCAGTGCTGATTTGACCCTTCCTGTACATATGGGGAAGAGTAACTCCAGGCTTGGAACCTTACTGTTAAAAAAGGTTATGTTAATCTTCAGTTATGCATATGCAACAACAGATTGTATAGATGCTCAATCAGAAAACAGAATGTCCCTCATATTGGCTGGTTTCTTGTGAGTGAATCTCTGGATTAAGACTGATATGGTCCTGGTTAGGTCATCATCTGTTTGCCCAAGGTTATGTATGGAGAGGCTGCTCTCATAGCGGATTATCAATGCCAGACAACTGACCCTAATGGGCTCATAACATTCATTGATTGAGCCCTTATACTTCTGAAGTTGCATCAGGGTGTCTGTTGGGCACACAAGCCTACATTTTGCTTCTCCCCATAAGTATATCTCCTTATTCTGTATTATTGTGTTGTTTGCTTATTGACTGTTATATATATGTCTTGATATATGTAATAATATGATGCAAATTATATTGCCTCATGTTGGCTGATACACTGTAGAAGCCCCTCAACTGATCATCCATATCAATGTCTTTCCTCCTGCCTGCATTCTGCTCTTATATCTCTATTTCCCTGTGTTACTTGAACTCTGTATCCTACCCACCTCCACCATGATACTTTGCATACCTGTGATGATTAGTCAACGTGTGGCTTTGTTGATTGGTTTTGTTTGTTAATTTTGCCAAATATTAAATATGATTTATCATATATGTTGTTTTTGTGTGCCTCACCAATGTTGATACCATAGCATTTCCGTAACACCAATTAAAAGACCATCAGTTAGGGGTATAATTAGTATTTTCACAGTGTGTTTGCATTACTGAATTAAACCATGAGGGGAGATAGGTATTGACAATTTAGTTCTGCCTTTGAATCCATGACACAAAACCCAACAAATAGAATGAGACAGGTGTTTGCAACTGGTGCACAAAATAATAGTGAAAATATATGCACGTGTCAGGGAGTTAGGGTAGCACAGTTATTAACATCTGGTTGTATATGGATATATATATACAGTGTGTGGGGGGGGGGGGGAGTATTTGATCCCCTGCTGATTTTGAACGTTTGTCCATTGACAAAGAAATGATCAGTCTATAATTTTAATGGTAGGTGTATTATAACAGTGAGAGACAGAATAACAAAAAAAACAAAAAACAAGAAAAACGCATGTCAAAAAAGTTATAAATTGATTTGCAGGTCAGTGAGGGAAATAAGTATTTGATCCCCTATCAATCATCAAGATTTCTGGCTCCCGGGTGTCTTTTATACATGTAACGAGCTGAGATTAGGAACACTCTCTTAAAGGGAGTGCTCCTAATCTCAGCTCGTTACCTGTATAAAAGACACCTGTCCACAAAAGCAATCAATCAGATTATAAATTCTCCACCATGGCCAGGACCAAAGAGCTCTTCAAGGATGTCAGGGACAAGATTGTAGACCTACACAAGGCTGGAATGGGCTACAAGACCATCGCCAAGCAGCTTGGTGAGAAGGTGACAACAGTTGGTGCAAGAAACACAAAATAACTGTCAGTCTCCCTCAGTCTGATGCTCCATGCAAGATCTCACCTCGTGGAGTTTTAAGGATCATGAGAATGGTGAGGAATCAGCCCAGAACTACATAGGAGGATCTTGTTAATGATCTCAAGGAAGCTGGGACCATAGTTACCAAGAAAACAATTAGTAACAGACTACTGAAATCCTGCAGCGCCCGCAAGGTCCCCTTGCTCAAGAAAGCACATGTACAGGCCCGTCTGAAGTTTGCAATGAACATCTGAATGATTCAGAGGAGAACTGGGTAAAAGTGTTGTTGTCAGTTGAGACCAAAATCAAGCTCTTTGGCATCAATTCAACTCGCAGTGTTTGGAGGAGGAAGAAGGCTGCCTATAACCCCAGGAACACCATGCCCACCATCAAACCTGGAGGTGGAAACATTATGCTTTGGGTTTTTTTTTTCTGCTAAGGGGACAGGACAACTGCACCGCATGAAAGGGACAATGGACGGGGCCAGGTACAGTCAAATCGGGGCCAGGTACAGTTCGCCAGGACATTGAAAATGGGTCGTGGATGGGTATTCCAGCATGACAATGACCCAAAACACACAACCAAGTCAACAAAGGAGGACCTCAAGAAGAAGCACATTAAGGTCATGTAGTGGCCTAGCCACTCTCCAGACCTTAATCCCATAGAAAATCTGTGGAGGGAGCTGAAGATTCGAATTGCCAAACATCAGCCTCGGAACCTTACTGACCTGGAGAGGATCTACAAAGAGCAGTGGGACAAAATCCCTCCTGAGATGTGTGCAAACCTGGTGGCCATCTACAAGAAAAGTCTGACCTCTGTGATTGCCAATAAGGGTTTTACCACCAAGTACTAAGACATAGGGGTCAAATACTTATTTCCCTCATTGACCTGCAAATCAATTTATAACTTTTTGACATGTGTTTTTCTTGTTTTTTTTGTTGTTGTTATTCTGTCCCTCACTGTTAAAATACACCTACCATTAAAGTTATCGACTGATCATTTCTTTGTCAGTGGACAAACGTTCAAAATCAGCAGGGGATCAAATACTATTTCCCCCACTGTATATATACATATATTTATATATATATATATATATATATATATTTATATATATATATATATATATATATATATATATATATATATATATATATCCTTATTGCTGAGTCATAACTTGGAGCCCCCTGCCTGCCACATTCATCTATTTAGCAAGGTCACTATGTATTATGTATATTGTATAGATATATATATACAATATGAACTACTGTGTGTACAGATATTTTCTTCGACACATAAACATTAGACAACTGCACCTCATACTGACATATGCTCTAATATAAACCATGAAAATATATCTCCATGTGTTAGGGAACACAATACATACATAGCTGTGGCTTGAAACAAACTCATGAACATTACCTCCACGATCAGATGCACTAGTGACAGAGCAATTACCTCAACCCTACATTAACACAGGACGGGTATATTGAAGGAAGATCTATGTACAAATACAATAATGTTATTTTGGAACATTAATCTGGTGTTACACAATCATGGTACAGTACAAACAAAAATAAACAATGATAATAGTATAAATAGATATTTTATTATGTACACAGACCGCATGTTGTATCATGGCCCGGTTGTCTGGGCGATTAAGACCTATAGAGATAAGAACAAGATATCAATTATAACAATATATGCATTGCCTGCAACACCTCATCTCAATGACAATATATATTGTACATCAATTGTATACATATGCAATTTAACCACTTTCTCACCTACCTACTCTTGCAGACCACAGGGCCCCCATCCTCCATGGCTGGGCGCCTCCTCCCTCTACAATGTGCACGAGGTGTTGGAGGGATGGGTGCATCTAAGACCGGTGGCTGTTCAGCACCAGACGTTGGGGTTAAAGGGTGTGAAGTGGAGGCGGAAGGCTCTGGTTTTGGTGGTGGAGCCTCTGCAACCAATGCCCATATGGTATTGACCTGGACCGCTACCGATTGCACCTGTCGCTCCTGTACAGGCGTCTGGCCATGTGAGCAATTCGCACATGGAGCTTTATTACTCAGTTATGCCTCATCACCTTCTCATATACAGTTGTAGCCTGATGGTGTTGGTCGGTGCGGTTGCTATCTCCAGCGTCCTTTCAATATGGTCTGTGATCTGTAGCATGAAGTTGGGTCTCAGCAGCCGTGGCATGCCTGCCTGGTACTGAAATGAGACAACAATTGTGTTTGAGTATTGTTGTTCTGAACAATTGTTTGCTGTGTGTTTCCATAGCCCTGACATCATAGTGACTTGCAATTGGCTGTGATTGTTCTATGCAAATGAAGATTGATCTGCATCATGAGCATTGGGGATAATGGTTCATATCAATATATGTAATGGTCAGTCAGCAATGTGTGTTAACATGCTAATGAGACATGGTCCAGGTTAGCCTAGTACACGCCATGCCCTTGCAGTCCATCAGAGTCTGTATCCGCATATGCTGCAGTGTGCATACCCATACATGTAGTTTCATGGGGATGTATAATCAATCTGGATCTACAGCTATACCTAGTTTAAATATGTAGATGGGTTCAAAGCAGTGGCAGTGTTAAGCAAAACAGCTATGAATGAGGCAGTTAAACATGGGATAGAGAAGGACAGGGGAACTCATGACAATAAATACGCAACTGCAATGGAGATTTAATAATTTATGCTTTACATGTACTCTGAACCAACAGCGAACATGACACTAACATAATTTGATTTGCAAAACGCTAGTCACAATCAGTTGTAGCTGAAGATATTGTACATACATTTCATTGATAACAATTCTGAGAACTATATTTAGTCAGACTGGATTCACATGGTTTTTGCTGCCCCATATATTTATAATCACAACCAGAGATCTTACAGTGTCATTCAATGTCAGTTACCTATGTGTGTGGGGTTCATGTGTGTGCATATGAGGGTGTGAAGGTGTATATGGTACATATCCAGCTGGCCAGGGAGGCCCACTACTGCCACCAGCTTTATCCACTACTTCAGAGTGCACTCCCATCCACTGTAAGTTATATTTGCTGGCGGCCCACTACCAGTTGCACGTGCTGATATTTGCTCCTCCGACATCTTCTTCTTTACCTTCATGGTCGTCATAACGTAGTGCTTTACCGACTTGATGTCACGGTTAGCAAAACCCACTTCTGCAGCAATCTCAACCCAGGCACGTGTCTTCTGGTTGAGCCTCACATCACTCCTGCCATGGATGATGGTATAGTGGGAATGGACTTCCCTTAGGAGGACATCTATCTCCTCAGGGCTGTAATTCAGTGCCCTGTTCTTGGCCACAACTGCTTGCGGGCGAGCCTGTGTCTGAGGTTCCTGGCTTCCCTATCCTCTCCCTGAACGACGTCTTCCTCACCATCCCTCCATGCCTCTACCTCTCCTCACTCTCCTCACTCTCTATCTCTCTCTCTCTATCACTCTCTATCTCTCCATCTCTCTCTCTAGCACTCTCTATTTCTCTCTGACACTCTCACTCCCTCTCTCTAGCACTTTCTATTTTTCTCTCTGGCACTCTCAATCGCTCTGTATAAAACTCTTTATTTCCCTCTCTGGCACTCTCACTCGCTCTCTCTAACACTCTTTATTTCCCTCTCTGGCACTCTCAGTAGCTCTCTTTAACACTCTCTGTCTATCTCTCTTTTTCTCACACTCAAAAACCCACCAATGCCTAAACCTGTGTGTTCACTTGCTCAGCTACAGCACAAACACAAATTTACAAATCCAGCAGCCTTTTAAACCGTTACTGGTGGTGCTGATTGGCATCATCTATATAGACCCTTATGGGACAATAATTAGCTAACATTAACACTATAAGTGCCCTACACTACACTATTATCCCCCAATTAACTAATAAATCTAAATTAACCACCTGCTAACGAATTAACCCCCTTCTAAGTAATTAACCCTATTTAACCCTCGATATACCTAATTAACGCTATCACTAACCACTTAGCCCTATCTAGACCTAACCTACCCTATTAACCCATATCCTATTCTATGAACCCCTATCCTACCCAATTAACCCCAATCCTTTGCTATGAGCCTTTCTCCTGCCCTATTAACCCTTATCCTATACCATTAACCACTATCCTACCCTATTAACTCCTATAACCCCTATCCTATCCTTATAACCCCCCTCTACCCTATCCTATTAACAACTCTCTACCCTACCCTATGTTAACCCTTACACTACCTACCTAACCCTCTAATAAACCCCTAATCCCCTAATAAAATCCCTAATACCCCACTAATTGCAAAAAATAAAAATACCCACATTACAGAAAATAAAACCCCACCAAGTACAAAAAATAACAAACTACTAATTACATAAAAATAAAAAAAGCATTACAGAAAATAAAAAAATACTTACACATGAAATAAAAAAAGAATACATAAAAAAGCCACTATTAAAATGAAAAAGGTGATTTTGGCAACCGCAGTGATTTTCACCCTGTAACCCGTAGATCGTTTGCGGCTCACTAAAAACGCCAATTGAAAAGCAAAGTAGTTAAAATATAGCTTTTATTAAATATATATATAAAACATAAAATAGTGTTAAAAGATGTTACACTGCACATCTCCCAGGTTTCACAAAGTACTAACTAATACCAACCTAAATGGCACAAAGGATAAATAGTATATATAAATCAGATGCGCTTCATAAGAAGTCTGAGTACCTATATGGTAGATAATAGCATACAAATTCAATATACATTGATCTAGATAAAGCAACCATGACAATCAAGTAAGTAACACAATCAGTTTCGTTGAGGAGTAGGAAGTATGCAAGCCAGTAGGTGATGAGGTATTGTACCACTGTGGCCCTATTTACATACATATAGTGGATTAGGCAGATAAGGGCCCACTATTTACCCATTAGACTACCTATTGAAACTATCCTATACTCTCTGTCTGGGACTAATCACACCACTGGTGCACTTACCTACTCTCCAACGAATAACATTAATTGTATGCTATTATCTACCATATAGGTACTCAGACTTCTTATGAAGCACATCTGATTTATATATACTAGCCAATCAGAATGGGATAAAATCTGTATTCCATTCTGATTGACTAAAATAGCTGTCAATCAGATTTCAGCCAATCAGAATGGAACCCCTGCAAAAAGGGGTTAATGATGGGGACCCCTGCAGCATAGGGGGGATTAATGTTAAGTGCTGTAGGGGTACTTGTAGTACCCCAATGGCAGGGGTTAAATATTTGTGTCCCGCTGGCCCTTTAAGGTCCCAGGGTGGGTGGTTTAACTATTGAAGGGTCATCTTTTTATAATGCTGTGGGAGTTAATGTAGGGACCCTGCGGGGGTCCCGATTGGGTGCCCTGCAGCATGGGGGCTTATTTTAGGAGCAGGGGGTTTAGCAATTTGCAATTTTATCGATTGTAACTGTTGCAAGCTTGAAAGATCAAAGGCTTAGATGGGCTGTAAGTTACGATTTTGACACCCACAAGGATTTTCAGTCTGTAGCCCATAGACTGTTTGTGGTTCACTAAAGGACACCAATTGAATAGAAAATTCATTTACGGGCTCCACTACGGACTACAGTGACGTAACATTCCTCAATTGAATAGGGGCCCAGGGGTTTAACCCCCTGGTACCCAAAGGATTTACCTATCTGGTACCCTAGAATTTTCTTCTACATTTGCCATTTACAAGTGTGAAAACATTTGCGGGCTTAAGCAATTGAATAACGATTTGCAATTTTAGTGATTGTAACATTTGTGGGCTTGAAAGATCAAAGGCTTATATGGGTTGGAAGTTAAGATTTTCTCAACCTCAGTGATTTTCAGCCTGTAACCCGTAAATCATTTGCGGCTTGCTAAAAGACGCCAATTGAATAGCAAAGTAGTTTACGAGCTACATTATGGGCTCCAGTAACCATCACTGGTCTTGAACCTAAGGACACTACCCAATTAAGTTTTGTAGATGCTTTTAATTGATAGGGAATGTAAAATTGGTCATGATTGCTCGCATAATGGAGAATCTATGGCAGGCCTTGAAAAGTCTCCAACAGTCTCCACCTTATCTGGCAGAGCTTGAGCAATTCTGCACAAGTTGCATGAACCAGATATGCAATGCTGGTAAAGACGCATAACTGTAAATGCAGTCAAAGTTGATATTGACTCAACTGGTGAAAACTTATCTAGATAATGAAAGCTAAATAGTTTTTTGTTTATTTAATTAACTTTTGTGTTATTTAACTTATTAATTAACTTTTATAAAAATAATCTTAAATATGTTGTATAAATCAAATCGCAATTCTGTGCATTTTAATTCCAAGTTATCACATATATAGTTGTGAGCATACAAGCCGTTGCTCATGCTTGCGGGCTCGCACAGCGAGCCGCGGCCCTCGCAAAGCCAAAGGCGCTCCTTGTCAGCAACTGCGACCCTCGCAAACTTTACGTCGTAACGCAAACAACATACGAGACACGTTAACACCCATTACTACCTCGCAAAAATCGCCCGCAACCCGCGAAAATGAAAAAATGAAAAACACAATAAATACACAACACATACATAAAAAGCTTACCTACAGCAAGAGGGAGCATCCAGCACCTCAAAAAATGAAGTTACACCTTAATTTAACTGAAAATAAAAGAGTTTAGACACTAAAAAATTCTCTAAGCGAGAGAAAAAATGGCCACCGAACAAAACGAAAATGAGGCTACAGCACTCTAACCACGCAAAACACCACAATAAACACGCAAAAACCACAAAACACCTACGGATATTTCGCTACAGACGCATACCACACATTAGCCGCCATTTTAGAACAATGCGGAAGTACACAGCTACGCTAACGGTTTGGTCTCGCGCACGCACACTATTACACTGCACACATTCATCACGCTTACACAGCAGCTCCACACCACTAATGCTCCAGCAACATCAAAACAGATTGTCAGCTCTTCAACAGAATGCTTCCTCCATATATTACTTGAAAATAGGTAAAGTATATTAATTTATTAATTTATTATTTATTTCATTATTATACACCAAACAGCATCAGCTCACTTACAATTTCATTGCAGTCATTTTTTGACGGGCAATTCGCTAGTAAATTACTAAATCTGGGATAATCCACTATATTTACATTTTTTTAATAAATTAACAATCTACTGTTATCAGTGCTGTTGATAAATAAATTCATATATCAGTAACTGAAACTTTCTCTTACCATTTAACATTCATTTTAAGAAGTGGACATTTTAAAATCAAATATTATACAGTATATAAAAGACTGGAAAGGCACTGGCTTGAGTCTTAACCCATTAACTTCTTATTTCCATGCAAGATCAATATTAGACCATAGTGGAACTATGCAAGTGTGAAACAAACTGAGATAATACATCTAGTTCAAAGAAACATGAAGTTACAGGATCGGGCTAGAGGTTCACAGCATGCCAGTATCTCGGAAGGAAAATGGTAAAGAACCTATAAATAAAGTTTAAAGTAATAATACATCAATGTATTTGCTTAGAAAAATAACCTACCAATAGTCCTTTTAACATAGTTAATTAATATATGTAAACATGCCTTGTTCCTAGCTTTCCCAATTTGCTTTATTTCAGCTCTACATGTGCATAGAGGAGCGGAATAGAACATGATACACTTGAAATTTCAGTATCATGATTTGACACATTTTTTTCTATGTTTCTAAACCATGTACTTTAATTATTATGCATACAAATGTGTATCATCATTTTTTCAGATCTGAATGTAAGATGTAAGGCCTATTAATGAGAAATATTAAGTAAGACATGTTAAAACTTATTGAAACAAACAGGATTATACAGCGGTACGTTTCAAAGGAATTGTAAACTGCAAGCTTTGTTCTCTATGCTCCATATATAAGATTCAAGTTTACAAAAGCAGACATATTATTTAAAATATTTTAATCTTATAATTCTGACTTCCAAGTTCTATTTAAAAAAAAAATATATATGATTTTGGATTAATTATGTAGACTGGTGGAAATAACATATATAACCCTTTACTGCTACAGTATATAGGTTGCAAAAAAACTCAACATTGGATATTTGCCTGCCCACATCCTTCTGCAAACAAGTACTGAGAGAAGCAGCATTTGTTTTTGGTAAATCTAATTATTATTAAAGCATCTGTTTTGAGAATGCCAATATCAGAATGATTTCTGCAATGTGAGCAGTTGATGATTTTGATAATAAAATATTTCTTATTGAAGAGAGGCGTGGGTTAGAGGAGTGGTGAGGGGCAAAGGCAATGAGAGGGGATTGGAAATCAAAGGGGGAGAAGTGAGAAAAGGGAGAAAACGGAGAGATGTGAGTGTTCTGAGCACAGAAGAGAGATGAAGGGAGGAGAGGGGCAGAGGTGAGGTAGGAGGAGTAGAGCTTGAAGTAGGAGGAGGAAAGAGTGAGAGATGACCCTTCAATAGGCACACAGGATGTAGGGCTAGAGGTAAAGGCTTATGGGCCAGTGGATGAAAGAGGCGGTGAGCCCTGGCCTCAGCACAGGAAGATATTGATCCCCTGGAACAGTTAGGAGTCACAAGGTTGACAGGAAACACAGGGCTCCCAATTACTCAATTGAGGAATGGTTGTCGTCCTGATCGCCATCCATGACAAGACCCATACTACATGGAGGCCGAAAGGTTAGAGTTAGTCAGGGGGAATTGATGTGGATAAAGGTGGAAGCAGAGGTTATTGCTGCGAGGTGAGTATGTGCACCATCAATCATCCAACATCATTATCAATCATGTTCACAAAACATACATTCCTACTCAATGATATGGCCTTTATCAGATAGCGATGGTTCTGTAAACCATCTGCAATACAAAATATCATCTGTACAATGTAGCTAGTCATTAATGACTAATAATACTAATTATATAATATAATGAGACAAATATCTGTATAATGAGACAAAGCCATGATTTCACATAAATCTAAGAGTAAACAATTGATATTCTATCAATAAACAAAATGTACAATATGTCAATCACTAGACCCATAACATCATAATTGGCCGATATTCATATAATCAAGATATTTCCTATTCTCTACCGTGCAACCCACAATTGAAAACTGTACAGACAATCACTGACTGAAGTTATGCTGATGAGACTTTGAATATAAATAAATGTTATTGTTCTTCGACCACCCTCTTCCACATCAGAGCTGGAGACAGGACATCAACTGCTAAAACCCGCACCAACAACAAGAGATGGAATGGAAATTACAAAAGATGGAGGACATACAAAAAGAGCTGCTCCAGGAGATCAGATGGATTGTGCATGATATCAGGAGGCACCAAAAAGACTGTGCATCTGCTTCCAGCAACACTGTGAAGTTTCAGAGTCTGGAAAACAATGGTGGACCTAATGGCAGCCATGCTGGATCATTTACATCAATCCCAAGGAGAGGTCCCTCCAACACCTTCCTCAACCACCACACCTGACTGCCTTACCATTTGCTTCGTCACCTCAAGTCAGCTGGCCAAGAAGACAACCTAATGGTGAGGCAGGAGTGGGGGCCTCTATGTCAAAGAGGTGAAGGAGATAGAGGATTCATCCCCTACAGTGGTTCTTAACTCCACTTCTCATGGACCACAAATAGGTTACATTTTAGGCAGATTCCTTCTTGAGCACAAAGGAGCTAATCAGAGGTTTAGTGATGCTGATAAACTACGTATGATTGAACAATCAGCATCACTGTACCTCTATTTGGCTCCTCTGTGCCCAAGCACGGATATGACTAAAATGTGACCTACTGTTGGTCCCTGGGGAGTTGAGAAACGCCTATTTAGTTATTTTCTTTTAGTTTGGATTCTATCTTTTTCTTTCTGAATTAGAACATTACAGCTTGTTGATCCCCAAGCGGTGCTACCTGATTTTGTAAGTAAAACATAACAAGTGTACATTAACAGAATGCATGCACATAACCATAAGTTTTGATTTTAACAAACAGTTGATTATCACAATAAATTAATGTTGGCATGAGCAATCTTTCAGATAAATATTGCCTAACTCCCTACAACAAAGTCAGAGTATTGACTTGATGTAGCCATGTTATGCTTCTTGGCAATTATCATGTGATTCATGACTAAACATTAAACAGGAGGTGATGAAATAAAAGGACTGTGCCAATATTCATGGATCATTTACAAATTGTTTTGATACATTATTCCAAGAATTCAACATAGTTGATCTCTGATGCCCATATATATTAATAGGATATCCTAATTAATGCACTGTCAAGATAGAGATTTGCATAGAACAAGTGTTCTTCTTTACAGTGTCATGCTAATCTATCATTGTGAGATCACATGTCACTAATAAACAATTTGCATGGTACTTTATTACTTTAAGTTTTGACATATAACACAGCATTATTAACAATGCTTGAAGATCAACAGCATGTAGGACTGCTTATTGGAACATGAAATGTAAACCTTACTAAATAGTATATATGCATCCATTTTTATGCCTCCCTCTTTTTTTCCTCCCATATTTGGGGCATACTATGTTTACATTAGCTGTGTGTAGATGAATGAGAAGTGAGAATGACGTAGGTGCTATGTAATATTACTGTTAGATTTATTTTTGTTTTCGTTGTTTAGTCATTCAGCAATGTCAGACTCTCCATAAACCTATGGACTACAGCACAACAGAAACATCTGTCAGTCACTGCTCCTCTGAGCTACTGAAGCTCATGTCCAATGCTTCAATGACCTCATCGATCAATCTCCACTTTTATGTTCCCTTCTTTGTGTGCCTTCAATCATCCCCAGCATCAGAGTCTTCTCTAGGGAATCCTGTTTTCTCCTGATATGGCCCAAATATTTCAGCTTTAGCCTCCAGTGAACCTTCAAGTGACCATTCCAGTGAACAGTTTGACCTGATTTCCTGTACTATTGATTGGCTGTATCTTCATGGACTGTACCCTTTACTCTCCACTGAAGATGCTGGTGTATCTAGGGAAAATGTACACTGTCTTTTTTTTCTTCACAGACATGGAGATTTGTTTGGAAGTAGAAGGAAGTAATGGGGTAGAAAGTGTAGAGGGAATGAGGGATAGAGTAAAGTCAATATGGAGGTTTCCCTAAGTAACTGAAATACAGTGGCAAGCACTTCACAACTACAGTTATAGCAACATAAAGTGTATGCTTGCTAATGACAGAAGTTTGCATGGGAAAATGGGTGAATTAGAATTATTAGTAGCAAATGAGAAACATAGTGGGATGATTCTCATAACTGGACTGTTAATTTGGATAGTTATAACCTAGAAAGATATGGCCAAGGGTAGAAGAGGAGCAGGGTTTTGTCTGTATTTTAAGTGTGCATTAATGCATATAGTGAGAGAAGATATTTATGGGGAATTAACAATAATGTTGAATCATTGTGGGTTGAGTTAAAAAGTGGAGGAACACATTCTAAAAGATGATTTATAGAAATATGCTATAAACCCACAAATATATTTGAAATTGAGGAATTGCAATTATTGTTATAGTTTGGAAATGCAGCTAAGCATATTCAGGTTCTAATAATGGGAGATTTTAAAAGCATATTTAAGTTTCATGGATTATGAATGACATGATAGAGTAGAATAAAATAATAAAATACCAAAATAAACATTTTGATACTTACCCTAAGGTTTGCTAAATCTCTTGAGTTTGCAATCAGTTGATTTTAAGAGTAAACACTTCTAGAAATCCCTGCTAAAATTAGCCTAACAGTCATAGTTCGTTTTGGCCAATCACAGGCAGCTAATACATTGTATAAATTAGTGATTGCAGTTTGTGCTTTAAAGCATAATGGAATAATTGCATAGAACAGTTATTACTTTGTTTTTATTATTATTATTATTATTATTATTAAGGTTATTTACTTTATTTATTTATTATATATTGCACATTTTTGCCATTTTTTAAAACCACATACTCTAATATCACACTTCTTCAAACCCTTTGACTAATTCTTCTCATGCAGGAACACCTTTAAAACATGAGTACTGGTGCATGTGATTTTACTATGTGATTTACTATTGCATGTGATTTTCATGTCATCCTTACTATGCACTGTGGCCATTCATACCTTATTTACAACGCTATGGTGTATAGCTTTGCTTTAATAAAATAAAAGAGGCACAATCAGGGTTAAAGGTCCAGTGACTTCAGTTTGGTTTTGCATCCAATATTTATCTATTATTGACAAAGTAAAAATAGGTTTATGACACTTGCTTCAGATATTGCAAACATATCTCTCCGGAAATGTAAAAGCTCCTCTCACACACGCAAATTCTACCTATGTATTATGGACTCCCCCAGGGCCCAGCAGAGGCATCAACTTTTATTTTTTCTGATGAAAACTAGCTGTATGACTTTTTTCCTGATTACTTATGCTCTTGCTTAGGCTCAATTTTTTCAAACAATTTTTGTTTTAATTATGCAGTGGCAATATATGCCTCAAAATAACTTGCAACCTCACTCACAGGCTCTCCCCTGTGCTGTGTGTGAGTGTGTAAGTTCATTTGAGGCATATGTGTTTTTGCAGACATTTTCATTTCGGTGGTTCAGCTATTAAAGTCTTATTTTTGCGAGCCACGCAGTCCATCTGCATGCTTTGGGTCGGTAATTTCGCAGCCGTCACTAAGTCATTGCAGCTAAGTCCCGCGTGTTTCAACTGTTCGTGCGCAAAGTCCTACTGGCCTCGCGATGAGCTCCTTTGGCGCTCATTGCAGCCTAAGTCCTGCATGCCTCAACTGCTTTTAATAAAATATTAATAAAGATACCGCCCATACTTACCCTATAAAAAGATGCCTCCTCTAACCTGGATCTCTAGCCTCAGAGGAAGCAATGGAGAAATGAGTGTATCAGGCTGGGCAGAAGGTTCAGCAGGTTCTGCAGGAGGATGCGGCAGCCATGCGACATATTGTGGAGGAAAAAATGTAATGCACATTTGTTGTGATTATGAACACAGAGATACTTATTACTTTATTGCCACAGCCTATTGTATTTGTATTTAGCATAGGAGGTGAGCGTAGTTTGTCTTCTCTCAGGGGGTAATTGGTGGACCCCAAGTCCCGCCACAATCGATTGAGGGATTTTTTTTGTTTTTTCTTCAGGAGGATAGAATAGGGTTGTGTTTTGTTTAGAGGGAGTAAGTGTTGGACTCCCGATGTCACCAAAACAGTGTTTGTAGGGATATTTAGTGTAGGTTAATTTTTTTCTGTTTTCATACACTCTTTAATATATTCTGATAACGATAGAAGACTTGTTCTTAGCACTGTAACCTTGGAGAAGTGGTACGTTTTTTTATTAATAGAGCCTTTATATATGGACTTTATTGGTATCTTATGATGGTATCAAATACTATCAATTGGGTAGGTATACGTATGTATTTATTATTACTAATTGGATAGTTTTATATATATATATATATATATATATATATATATATATTCATTGATTATTATTATTAGGTCAATTTTATATTTTCTTATGCACTTAGGCACTTTATTATGCACTTTATTTGTATGTTCTATGAATATGCACTTTATTATTATATCTATCTCATATATCAATGGTGTATCTTTATAATATGATTTATGAAGATAATATAATCTGTTTACAATAAAATTTCTGTGGCTTGTAATTTTGAAGTATATGGATACACATTACATTGGATTATTAAGCGTGACCTCATCATTGTGTTTATAAATTATTGTGGACTGCTATATTTTGTTTTTATCAAGGATTTTAACGGTGATGAATCAAATCTGAAAATTGTATATCATGTTGCATTGTTGTATTATTGAGTGGTTAGCATTTGGAGATGTACTCAGCAGTTCTTTGAGTGTCTTTTACTTTATATACAGTTGTGCTCAAAAGTTTACATACCCTTGGTGAATTGGTAATATATGAACCATTTTTAAAGAAAACATGAGTGAGCAGGCAAAACACATTTCTTTTATTTCTTATGGGACTCATATTCAACTGTAGGTTATAACAGAGCTAGCGACTTGCCCGTCAAAAAATTAAGGCAATAAAATTTGAAGCCATGGTAATGCTGTTTGTCAACTAATGTGAGGTTATGGCCCCTCTGAGTAGCTTTGGCACTCATCATGAGCTGTGTGCTTATCGCCATCTGTGCTTATCATGTGGATAACAATGAGCGCCTTTGGTGCTCATTGTGAGCCACAACTTGCTAACCTTGGGATAATTGTCACTAGTTTTGATTGAGTGTTACTGCCTTTGATTAAGTGTTACTGGCTTGAGTTAAATGTTACTGCCTTGTATTAAGTGTTACTGTTTAGCGTTAAGTCTTAGTGCTTAGGGCCGGTATTTACGTCCTTCGGCCGTCTTTTCCATCCATCGGCTGCGTTTTATGTCCTTCAGCCTCGTTTTTAGTTTGTTTAATTTTTTTGCCTCAAATTAACTTCACTCACATGCTCCCTGACCCCCACCTCCCCTTCCCCCTGGAGCTGTGTCTGAGTGTGTAAGTAAATGTGAGGCATATTTGTGTGTTTTTGCAGTTTGGCGGTTCGGCCATTAAATGTGTATTTTTGTGGGCCGTAATTTCTCGGCCGTCGATAAGTCCCAAGCCATACGGGCCGTAATTTCGCGGGCATCTCTAAGTTGCGGTGAGTGCTTTCTGCGCTCTTTTTATGTAAGTCCTGTCTGTCTCAGGATGAGCAGCTGTGACGCTCATCTCCCCCGGCACTCATTGCCTAAGTTCCACAGGAGACTGTGATGGCCACTACACAACCTACACCTTTTTCTGCTGTAATCACTGGTGGGTCAACTTGGCCTTCTGCTTAGGGTCATTGTCATGCAGGAAAGTCCAAGAGCTTCCAAATTGTCTGCCAGTATTTTCTGATAACATGATACATTCATCTTGCTATCAATTTTCACAATATTCCCCATGCCTTTAGAGCTCACACACCACCAAAACATTGAGTGAGCCGCCACCATGTTTCACCGTGAGGATGGTATTCTGTTCACTATAGGCCTTGTTGACCACTTTCCAAACATAGTGCTTATGGTTGTGACCATAAAGTTATATTTTGGTATTGTCACTCCAAATTACAGTGTGCCAGAAGCTGTGAGGTGTGTCAAGGTGTCGTCTGGCATATTGTAACTTCTTTTTTTTGTGACATTGGAGCATTAAAGGCTATTTCTTGCAACTCGACCATGCAGCTGATTTTTGTGCAAGTATTGTTGTATTGTGCTCCTTGAAACATCCACACTGTCTTTTTCCAGTGCAGCCTGTATTTCTCCTAAGGGTTACTGGTGCGTTTTTCTTTGTATTCCGAACAATTAGTTTGACAGTTGTGGCTGAAATCTTTCTTGGTTCAGCTGACCTTGAGAGCGATCCCTGAATTTTCCACTTTTTAATAAGTGACTGAACATTACTGACTGGCGTTGGCAAGGCTTTGGATATCGTTTTATATACTTTTCCATCTTTATGAAGTTCCATTACCTTGTTACGCAGGCCTTTTGACAGCTCTTTTCTGCTCCCCGTGGCTCAGTATCTAGCCTGCTCAGTGCATCCACATGAGATCTAGCAAACTCATTGACTATTTTATACACAGATACTAATTGCAATTTAAAAAGCCACTTGTGTGGGAAATTAACCTTTAATTGCCATTTTAACCTGTGTGTGTCAAGGCCAAACATTCAAGGGTATGCAAACTTTTGATTAAAGCCATTTTGGGTGATTTTTATTATCATTATGATTTAAAAAGAAGCCAAACAACTATGGGATAATAAATGGCTTCATATGATCAATATCCTTCAATAAAATAAAAATAAAAATCAGTCATATTTTCAAAATAAAAGCAACATTTCACAATTTCTGCCAGGGAATGCAAACTTTTGAGCACAACTGTATTAAAGTTACCAATAATTTAATTCACTGGCCCCTGTGTACCTACAAAGGCTCGGCAACTTCAGAGGTTAGTGTTTATTTATTTCACCATTATATCCCATTTTTTTCAGAAACCTTTTATTAAGTTAGTTTATTAGATTATTACATGTTATTACACAATACAATAACAAAAGTATCTCCTGACTTTACTGATAGGTTTAAATACTGGAAACTACTGATTGCCGAGAGAAGCCTCTGCTCATGTAGTGTTCCAAACCTTAATATGTCACAGAATATAACAACAAATAAATGAAAAAATAAGAAATATACATACATATAAACATAGATAAATATGGGGGGGATTTGTCCCCCCCCCCCCCCCCCCCCGGGTCCTACACTGATGATAAAGTGAATGACTATCTCTCACTGTGCCTCAAATATGGCCTTCATTTCAATTCAGAGAGTAAGGAGAGTCTTGAGAAATACTTTTTTTGTATTTAGTTTTATTTTCATGTAATTAATACTTAAAATGCCACAGACTCCAACCAACTTGTGTTTTGGAAACAACCTTTTATCTTGTCTTTTGTTTGTGTAGGTAAGGTTTTTATAAACTGTTCTTATTGGTATAAAACATTTACCTTTCTTTTTCATTGTTCTCAACTGAATTTGACAACTTGAGCCTCATTAAAACTAAAGGCTGCATCTTGGGGTATATAGGACCTATATATGAGGTCCTGCTGCAGGCTCGCGGTCTGCAACAAATTTGGTGCTATTCAATTGAACAAGGGCATAAGTTACGGCCCGAAGCCTCAAGCCTGTATACCTCTCCCGCGGCTGCAAACTGTTAATGGGCTGGATTACATGTGGTCCGCATTTACGATCCAAACACGGTATAATGGAGTGCGACATAAGCCTCTCAGCCAATAGCAATTAGTCTAGACGAAGATTATTGACAGAGAGAAATTAAAAAGTTGCGTTCAACCTGTCCATGCGTTGACTGTGTTGTAGATTCCGACAAAGTAGCACGCAGGTCCCGGAGTTTGTGGTTTGAGCAAAGTGAGTGAGAGTAGGAGATTTTTCAAAGCAATATACTGTGGTTTTGGTCTTTTATATTTATCTATTTACGATTTTATACTTAATCCTTGATTACACATATTTTCAGATTATACATAATACCAATACACATAAATTACACACTTAGATACACATAGAGATGGGTCGCTCCATACACACACACCCAACCCATACACCACACCCCATCCCCCAACAGTTAATAAATACACATTAGACACACATTTTTTTTCTCCTTCATATACATACAGAAACACTTATTTTTATTTATCGTTATATTCTTTTTGGAATTTAAATGGAGGGAGAAGTGGAGAGGCGGGGAGGAAGAGATGAGGAGAGGCGAAGAGGAGATAGAGGTGGCCCTAGGGAGTGGTGGAGGAGAGGAGGAGGTGAGGAGTGATGGAGGATAGGAGGAGGTGGAGGAGAAGGTGGAGGAGGTGGAGAAGGAGGAGGTGGAGGAGAGTGGAGGTGCAGATTGGAGAGTAGAATGGCAGGGGAGTGGAGGTAGTGGAAAGGGGAGAAGAGGAGTATAGTGGAGTGGAGGATATGGGTGGGGGCAAAGTGCCCAGAGAAATAGGCACATCTTGTTCAGGGACAGAGGGGGAGGGGCCTAATCCCAGGAGTGGTTATGCTTTTGGGGGGAGGGAAGTTAGGCCCAACCCTAGAGCCCAGGCATGGAAGGAGGTAGCGGCCACAGCAACAGCAGTGGGAACAGTGAAAAGGGATGTGAGGTCTGTGAAGCACAGGTTTGATGACATCAGGGCCAAGGTGAGGAGGATGATGGCAAAGAAGGACAAGCAAGCTGCAGCACCAAGTGGTGGCCCCCGAGTGACTGTGCATTATAATGAGTGGGAGAGGGTTGTGAAGGACCTTCTCAGCCAGGTTCCTTCTGCTGGAGCTTCAGCCCCGGTGGCCCAGCAGGACCCAGCCTCCATGTCAGGTGAATATCACATACACCAACGTGCCACCACATGTACATCACAAAAAAACTTGGCGGAGATGCTTGCTATCATGCGGCATCAGATGAAGTGTCTTCAGGGGATCCAGGCCAGCATCATGTGGCTGTCATGCGCAGCCTGGCCAGGCACAATAGGAAGGAGAGGAGGCACCACCTAATCACAGAATCATACCTTGCTGGGCTGCTCAGGATGGGGGTGGACCAAAGCACATTCCAAATTTTAAAACCTAACCACAGACACCTTGCGCAGCCTTCCCCCACCCAGCCTGCTCCACCAAGGACACCTCCTCTGCACTCCTGCAGCCTGGCCGCTACCCTCCTCCCACCTTGCCTCCACCAAGGCCACTGCCACCAGCAGCACCCCTGCTCTTGCCTCTGCCATCTGGGGCATGCCTCCTCCTGCCCCCCACCACCACCACTAAGGAAAGGCGGCCGCCCATGGGGGATTGAGGCCCTCATGCTAGGCGGATGTAGGTGCTGCACATATGTTCTCAACAGCACTCCTCAGTGACAATGTATTGTTCCAAATATTAACTTAATCTAACCTGGCTACAGAGTTTTTGGATCTTGGTCTATGTAATGGTGATATTTTGTATGCAGATGGCTACCTCCCATCACATGGCCCATGATCCTCTTCTCTGTGAGTGAGAAATAGTTAATATGGCAGCCATTCTCAGGTATTTGTGTTGCAATTTCATCAGGTAGTGTATCTTTAATAGCTTTCAGCATCTTGCAGCATGACTTTTCATGTTGGCAGATGCATGACCATTACAACATATGAAAATGTATTTTTTATTTTTAAAGCTATTTGATATTTGGGAGTTGTTGTGTAATGAATTCGAATGCCTTCCATTGCTTTGTCCAAATTTTAAAGTCCATTGGTGGGTCTGTATTGTGTTTTGCTGTGTTACAAAAACGTCTATAAACCGTTTGCCATCATTTAAAGTGCCTCTGGTTAACCCCAAATAAAGTTCAGCTGCTCTAGTTGGTCTTTCCTGATGGTGAACACATGCGCTTTTCGGTCCGCCCCCTATTTTTTATCATTGAGGAAACTTTGACCCTGCACCTTACAGTCAGCAGACACATTCCAGCCAATCAGCAGCATACACTCCCTTCCAGGGCCTTCTATCTGAAGGACAGCCTCCATTTTAGAATCATTCGGAAGCTACATTTGTTGAGAGAGGACATATATTCTACCTGCTGCTGATTTAATAGGGAAATAGATAGCCAGGCTGTGTATGTAGCTTTCACTACACGCCTGAAGGACTTATTTGATATCTGCTGCAAGGACAGCAACCCAAAAAGCCCTTTTTAGGGCTAGAACATCATTTATTTTATTTTATTCTTTTTTCTGTGTAATCTAATTGCCTGCTAGTGTGTGTGTGAGGCCTATTGCATCTACTCTGCCAACTTTTGCCAGTGCACAGTGACACTCATATCTGGTGCAACCGTAGTGTACAGTGACATAAAACAACCCTTTTTTTCTGTAATCGATTGAATATCAGTTGCCTGCCTACAGGCGTGTGTGTGAAGCCTATTGCATCTGCTCTGCCAACTTTTGCCAGTGCACAGTGACACTCATATCTTGTGCAACCGTAGTGTACAGTGAAATAAAACAACCCTTTTTTGACTGTAATCGATTGAATATCAGTTGCCTGCCTACAGACGTGTGTGTGCTTTAATAAACTGCTTTAATAAATAATGACTGCTTTAATAAAGAGGACTGTACCATAATCTCAAAGCCTCCGGTCACTGGACCATTACCTTAAAGAGAACCCCCCAGGGAAAAAGACTCAGCATTACTAATGTGACTTTTTCCTTCCGTTTGAGTACCCGAGTACTCTGAATAAGGGCCCTGGGGGGAGGACACTCGGAGAGTAGGGCGGGCCGGTGTCCTTGCCACTAGGTAACGCTATTTCCTTGAAATTACTCCTTTCTGACTACAACAGAGTTGGAGCTCATTCCTGAAGACACAGTGGTGTAGAGTTTTTTCCCTGTTGCGGATAAGCTGCGCAGGTATAGTCAGGGCGTTCCTGCGTGACAGTTAGTATGTAAATGCAGATGTTTATTTTCATTTTTTACACTTTGTTTTTTGTTTCGTAAAAAAACAGTTTGCTGCACAACAAGAACGTATCTGTTCCTAATTCAAAAAACCACCGCTCTACGCGGCCGTCCTTGTCACACTGCCTACAGGCGTGTGTGTGAAGCCTATTGCATCTACTCTGCCAACTTTTGACAGTGCACAGTGACACTCATATCTGGTGCAACCGTAGTTTACAGTGACATAAAACAACCCTTTTTTTTCTGTAATCGATTGAATATCAGTTGCCTGCCTACAGGCGTGTGTGAAGGCTATTGCATCTACTCTGCCAACTTTTGCTGGTGCACAGTGACACTCCTATCTTGTGGCACCTTAGATTGCACGCGCAGTGCCCCAAATTTGAAGTGGGAGGACCGACCAAGCATCTTTTTCCATTTCCCTGTTCCAAAAATCCATGCCATATACACGCCCCCTAATAGTGGACGTAACAGGGATTAAACCGATAGGAATAGTACTACTTAACAGTACGCACCTTATAATAAGGCAACGCAGAGAGAGGAGTCTGAAGAAGAGGAGTCAGAGGAGGAAGGTGGCTTTGAGGAGGTGGAAGACCAAACACAGCAGGCGTCCCAGGGGGCTTGTTGTCACCTTTCAGGGACCCTTGGTGGCTGGGTGGAGGAAGAGACATTCAATGACATCAGGGAGGACAAGGAATGGGACATGGCTAGCTTGGTATCCAACCTTGTGCAAATGGGGAGTTAGCAGTTGTGCAAAGGGACTGTTTGCGGTTGTTTGCGGTGCATTAAACGGGGAGATTGGTCTGTTACTGTGAAGCCGGTGTAACCCTTACACTACCTGATCGATACAACATCATACCTGATGTTTTAAAGCATGTTATTCCAAACAATTTAGGAATGTTAGGTGATTTATGCCCTTTATGGCTTAAAACCAGAGTGGGAGTTTTGCCATGGATCCCCCTCCGGCATGCCACAATCCAGGTGTTAGTCCTCTTGAAACAACTTTCCCATAATTATTGTGGCCAGAAAGAGTCCCTGTGGGTTTTGAAATTCGCCTGCCCATTGAAGTCTATGGCGGTTCGCCGATGTTCGTCCGTTGGCGAACATTTGATGAAATTCGCGTCCGCGGTTCGCGAACCGAAAATTTGATGTTCGCGACATCACTACTTGTATCTAATCTTTAGTGTATCATGCTACACTGGGAAGAGCATATAGTTTGACATTAGGTTAAAGCCACAATGCCCTTTGGGTTGATATACTTTTCTTATATGGGTTCTGCCTATGAATGACAGTGGCAACGTTCACCATATTTTTAGGAGTTCTACAACTCCATTTATTGATTTGATTAGATTGTCATTATATATTGAGGCTATTTTATTCTAACAAATTGAATTCCAAGAAATGTGTTATTTATTTCTGAGAGTTTTTAGAATGTATTTTTTTCATTAGGCTTTGCAACACCTCTGATTTCCTCACATTTATGAGAATCTCCAGTGTTGCTGTAGATTACTTTTGGGATTGCACTTGCAGGATAGCAAAATGTTGATATTATTTGTTAGCATAGACAGGCTTTTTGAGTGACTAGAAATGGAATAATATTTTCAGTTATTTATATTTGCAATAGCGACAAAGGTGCCATGTTAAAAAGTGAAAACCTAATAAAAAAAAATGTATATATAGATAAAGCCCTTTTGATAGTGTTTCTATAAAGGAATCAAGCACATCTATAATCCCCAAAGGGATACCTCCTCACTGCAAGGCACAGCCTGTTACTGCAGTCCCCCAACTGTCTGGTCCCTACTCCACAATCACAGTATTATCCCATGGTCTCTACATTAATTGTATGCCTAACTGGGATGTTTTGTCTGGAGGTAGGGACAAAAGATTAATATAAAGAGTGCATTGCAGAATAATTAGTACATCAAAAGTATGGGACCTTAAATTCTTGTCGGGTTAGTCCAGCTTGAAAATTGTTACAAATGCAAGTTTTTAAAGTTGAATTTAACTGAAACAATAACACAATGGAGTGTTGCCAAGGAGGAAGGTAAGTTTAATTTTCCTCGTATAGGTGTAAAAAAGAATTGTAGTCTCTTTTTTACTTTTATCTGTAATTGTTATGTTTTATTTTTTAATAGTCTTATTTTATCTTATGCAATTCATTTTTATTGTATGTAATGCTTTTTTATTTTATGTATGTTTTGTTATGTGATTATTTTGTGGTGGGTAATGTTAGGGACTGTGGGCTTCTGATTAGAAGTTAGGGTGCCTTCACTGTACCATATTTTTTTTTTTTGCACCAAACTACCCTGCTATTGCTTTTATCAATTTGCTTATCTTGTTTGCAAAGTTCTCACATACTGCCCAATGTAAGTATATATATATTTTTGGACTAAAAAAATCTTAATCCTGGACTGCTCTTCACAGTCAAACATGAAGGTCTGCACCTCTTTCTAGCACTAGACATGTAACATAAACACATATTCACACATATATGCTTATAATTTATAATTTGCCAAGAAGATAATGTAGTCTGCAATATGTCATAAATTGAGAAGTAGCACAGTATTTATTCTGTTAATATATAATTCAGTGTAGCAATACTATTCAATAATCCCGGTCTAATATTTATCCAGAAATAATTCAATTGGAAAAGATGATGATTATCACACAAGGCACAATATTTTCTTGCTCCAATTCACATTTGATATATCATGGAATTGTAGAACAAAACAAATAATAAATGACATGTGTCACATTATTATTCAGTTTCTAAAACAATTCGATGTATAGAGTGATAAAAGATATGTGCATATATATAAGTAATTTAGGAAACATACAATTGTAAGCTAAGGCAGATTGTTTATCAAATATTTAAAATGTGGAAGTATTTTTAACTCATTTTTATAATGAATACAGTTTGATTTTGAGTAATACTAAATTTATTGTATAAAGTAAGTGCATACAGTCCTTGAAAACAGAACATTCAATGATACATATCAAATATTTAACACACAGGAGTGAATAGAATTATTTAATTTTCAATAAATATGTTTTTTTTTAAAGCACTGTATGATTGAAGTTATACTAGACCGGCTCTTAAATGCTGGAAATGACTATTCTTTTTGCAAATGTGTCTTAGCAGCTATGTTATGACTAGCAATGATGCATGAAACTTCCATCTAGTTGATACTGATGCATAGTGATGTCGTGAACATAAAATTTTCGGTTCGCGAACCGCCGCAATTGTTCGCGAACCCGGCGAACCGCCAAAGACTTCAATGGGCAGGCGAATTTTAAAACCCACAGGGACACTTTCTGGCCACAATAGTGATGGGAAAGTTGTTTCAATGGGACTAACACCTGGACTGTGGCATGCCGGAGGGGGATCCATGGCAAAACTCCCTCAGAAAATTACATAGTTGATGCAGAGTCTGGATTTAAGCCATAAAGGGCATAAATTACCTAACATTCCTAAATTGTTTGGAATAGCGTGCTTTAAAACATCAGGTATGATGTTGTATCGATCAGGTAGTGTAAGGGTTAGGCCCCCTTTACAGTGACAGACCAAACTCCCAGTTTAACGCACCGCAAACAACCGCAAACAATCCATTTGCACAACCGCAAACTCCCCATTTGCACAAGGTTGGATACCAAGCTAGCCATGTCCCGTTCCTTGTCCTCACTGATGTCATTGAAGGTCTCTTACTCCACCCAGCCACGTATAACACCAAGGGTCCCCGAAAGGTGACAACAAGCCCCCTGGGACGCCTGCTGTGTTTGGTCTTCCACCTCCTCAAAGCCACCTTCCTCCTCTGACTCCTCTTCTTCAGACTCCTCTCACTGCGTTGCCTCTCTCTGCATTATTATAAGTTGTGTTAAGTAGTACTACTCTTATCAGTTTAATACCTGTTACAGCACATATCAGTGGGCGTGTATAAGGCCTGGATTTTTAGAACCAGGAGATGGAAAAAGATGCTTTGTTGGTCGTATCACTTCAATTTTGGGGCACGGCACGTGCAATCAAAGGTGCCACCAAATAGGAGTGGCGTGTTTGTAAGTACTACTCTTATCAGTTTAATACTTGTTACGTCACCTATCAGGGGGCGTGTATAAGGCCTGGATTTTTAGAACCGGGAGATGGAAAAAGATGCTTTGTTGGTCGTATCACTTCACTATTGGGGCACTTTGAGACATTAGCTTTTTTATGCTCAAACATGTCCTTTACAGGCACCTGACTATGGGCAGATGAGCAGGAACTGCTCAAGGCGAGAGATGCAGTGGCAGTTGGTTGAGAGGGGGCAAGGAGGACAGCAGTGGTTGATGTGGCTGATGATGCTGGACCAGGAGGAGGATGGCGGCTTTGAGTTTGTGTGCTGCTTGTACTCATGTGTTGGTCCGGAGTCACCCAAACATTAGGTCTCAACCTGTAGAGGATAAGGGAACCAGGCTACTCTAGACCTCATTCATCATTACCGGTTTTGACAGATTGGTACTCTGCGTCCAAGCTACTGTGACAACAGATATGAGTGGCACTGTGCACTTGCCGAAGTTGGCAGAGTAGACGCTGTAGGTCTGACACACACGCTTGCAGACAACTAACTGCTATGCAATCTATTACAGTAGAATTTTTTTGTTTGTTTTAAATGTACACTACTGTTACACCAGATATGAGTGGTGTGTTAAGTAGTACTACTCCTATCAGTTTAATCCCTGTTATGTGCCTTTTTTTGGGGTTTGGTTGTTGAAGGCACAGTGCAGTGCCAGAGGCCAGAAAAATTAGGCATGTACACATGCCTGAAAAATTAGGTATTGTTGATCTTGCAGCGAGCAGAGAAGAAGGTAGGCCTGATTCAACACCCCAGCCCCGCATACCCACACTCAGAGATTGAGGGGGGGACCTGAGAAGGCCACAGGCCGGAGATATAAAAGGGGGCCATCCCAAATAAGCACACAAGCGGGGACAAAGGTAGTGAAGGGGACATAGAGGCCCATGGACTGACGGTCGCCATCTTGGCAGGAAAAGGGCCCTGCAATTAAGCCAAACTGACCCAGCACAGGCAGCTACTTGAGTCAAACGCTGTACAATTACACCTTAATAAAGCTGAAACATGCAGCAGCAGGGATTCTAAACGGCCACACGGGGACAAGGAGGCTAACAGCCCCCACAGTCTCTGCACCATTCTTTTTAACAGATAACCCAAGGGGCTAACCAGGGACCTTGCCCACAAAAAAAAACAGAATTTTATTGGAGGAATTATTAGTGTCTTTACCCCCCAAGATAGGACATAATATACGGTATCTTTAGACTACCTGATGGCCAAACTTCCTTTAGCCCCAATGCTATCCAAGAAACATTTCAAAACGTTATCTGTCTGGGGGTCTATAGGTGACATTAGTACTGACCTTTATCTGTCTGGGGTCTATAGAGTGACATTAGTACTGACCTTTATCTGACTGGGGTTTATAGAGGAACATTAGTACTGACCTTTATCTGTCTGGGGGTCTATAGGTGACATTAGTCCTGACCTCCTGCTGCAGTATTATTACTCCCAGTACTCCCAGGCTTGCTACTATTAGATATAATAACCTCAGTTTCATTTCCTTATCTGTTGGTAACATCAAAATATGATTATTAAATATTTCATATTTGTTTGTTTTTTCTCCCAAAGTGAACCCCTTTGTGTGTGTTCCACAGACGTGGCGTTTCCGCTCTGCGTATGTTGGATTTGCACAGCTCAAAAAGTATGAAAAGAGATTCCCCCCACCTTGAAGCCCATTAATGACATCATCAGTAAATTGTATGTAACAGATTCCAGTGTTTAGGGTTTATGACCCAATACTGCGATCATATCATTTATGACAAAAATCCGTATTTGTCGTATTATTCAGACGCACGTGCATCTGACACTTTGTGTTACATTTCCTGATACTTTTATTATCTTGATCTTTATATATTTACTAGCGACTTGCCCATCCAAAAATGGCGGCAATAAGATTGTAAGGCAGGTAATGGTGTTTGGACGAGACATTCATTTTGTTGGCGGTCGGAGATCCTTCGGCGCTCATTGCGAGGCTGTTGGTTGTATTTTTTTTTCTGATAGGCGCTTTTGCTGTTATTCTTTGGTTGGCGGTGATGTGTTTTTTGCGCTTATTGCAAGGCTTTGTGTGCTATGAGCAGCGTTGGCGCTCGTTGTGAGGCGCGCAGTGAATGGCTTTTATGTTTAATGTGATAATGTTTTTTTTGTGTATATGTATTTTTGTATGCTAATGAAATAATTACTAAATGAATATACTTTACATATTTGTAAGTAATATATGCAGGAAGCATTGTGCTGAAGAGCTGACAATCTGTCTTCATGTTCCTGCAGCATACAATGTAGGTTTTCAGTGCTGTAGAGCTGCTGTGTAAGTGTCAGCAATGTGCGCAGTGTGTAGTGTAAATAGGCTGCGTGCGCGAGGGGAAGCCGTTAGGGTAGCTGGGTACTTCCGCATTGTGTAAGTTAGTGTTGTAAAATGGCGGGGAATGTGTATGTGGTACGCGGGTGTGGATGATTTAGCGTCCTTGTTAATAGTGTATCTTTACCTCGTATGCCTTTTTAGGAAAATCTGTATGTGTTTCGCGTGTTTAGGGTCCTGTAGCCTCGTTTTCTTTTTTTCAACGGCCATTTTTTCTCACTTAGGTGATTTTCGGGTGTCTAAACTCATGAATTTGGACTTAAATGGAGGTGTAACTTCACTTGCAGAGGTCCTCGCCTTGCTGTGGGTAAGCTTTTTCTGTGTTTGTTGTGTGTATTTATTGTGTTTTTAATGTTTTAAGAGCGCGCGGTTCGGGCGTTAAGGTCGTATTTTTGTGAGCTCCTAATGTAAGTCCCGTATTTTTGGATGGTAAGTCCGTAAATTTGATGGTGTAAGTCCCGCCTGGGGCTCATTGCAGCCGACGTGGGAGCCTTCGGCGCTCCTTGCCAGCAGCGTTAGCAACAACCCACCAGCTCACAACTATATATGTGATATCTGCAACGTCTTCCCCAGTCGGCACTTGTAAATCGGATAAGCGACAAAAAAAATGGCGTCCAGAAAAAATGAAAATGAGGCGCATGTAAGACTTTTACCTAGGAACAGACGAGGTACAAAATACACTATTAGAAATAATGGAAACTGCTGGCGAGCCGCTTAACACATATCCAATCGCCGCCATTTTACAACACTAACTTGCAACTAATAACATTACAAATCTAAAATGGCGCGTTACACGACTATACAAGCGGTTTCCCCTCGTGCACTGCACACATTGCTGACACTTACACCTCAGGTCACCAACAGTCCAAATGTACACTGTAAGCTGCAGGAAAATCAAAACTGATTGTTAGCTCTTCAGGATATTGATCACTGGATATATTAATTACAAATAGGTAAAGTATTTTAGTAATTAGTTAATTCATTATTATTAAAAAATATATATATATAAAAAAAAACGCTTAATAGCATATTTTATACTGCCGTTACTTTACATACATTAACGCTTCGCACTTCCTAATACATTTGTTCATTCACAATAGTTATTATCGTGCATTCATTTAATAAGTATTAATTAGTAATGGAAAATAAAAATGTAGACTTTACACTACACTAAAATGTTTTACTTTTTACTCTGCAGTTATATATCTGGATTACTGCTCATTGGCTGCCAGCGATAGCACTCTCAAAGCAGTTACAAATCTAAATCACTTTATTATGCTCTGAGACCTGAATACATTTTTTCTCTGTCCCAGTCTATACTTTGTATTGCTGCCCTTAGACCGTTAAAATCTGCCCTTTTAAAATTAAGAGTTTTTGTTGGCCCCTTAAAATTTTGTTTTTTTAATTCAATCTAAAATAAGACTGTGTTGTGATCATTGTTTCCCAAAGGTTCCCCTATTCCAACATTTGATACTATATCAATATTATTTGTGATGACTTAATCCAAGATGGCCCCATTTCTAGTAGGTTCTTGTATAACCTGGGCCAGATAATGATCCCTGAGTGTATTCAAGAACCTGCTCCCCTCAGATGATCTGCTGGTCTCATTTATCCGGTTTATTTCAGGGTAATTAAAATCTCCCATTATTAGAACTTTTAATTAAACTTTTATATATTAGAAATTTAAATTAAACCTAAAAGGCACCCAATGTCTATAGAGAAGTTGCAAAGTGGGCCCTAAATGTTTCTGCACCGGGTCCCACCAATCACTGTCGACTCAGGGTCTGCGCGGCGCTGTCTGACCAGGGTCTAGTACAGTAATATAATAATATAACATAGCAATAATTGCTGCTATTTAGTTGTTCAGTCATGTCCAACTATACTTGACCCTATGGCCCTCAGCACGCCAAGCACATCTGTCAAAGGGAGGAGGAATAAAAACACAACAGTATTCAGTAACTCTGGAGGTCCCAGTACTTGAACGAAAAGTACAAATATAAATAAATATAAACACAATGAGTTGGGAAAAGTTGGGCATTTGAAGCCGAAATCACATTAACGAGTCCCCAGTTCTCCTAACGAGTTTATCTCATGTGCTTAATTATCTCAAAATTGGGGTCGATAACCCATGAGATGTAAGATCTCTCCATAATAAGACCTTAATGCTCTTGTGCTTTATTATTCTTCTTATTATTATTACTATATAATGTGTAGATGTACCGGCTGGGCATGCTCTTGTGCATTATTATTATTATTATTACTATATAATGTGTAGATGTACCGGCTGGGCATGCTCTTGTGCATTATTATTATTATTATTATTAGTATATAATGTGTAGATGGACCGGCTGGGCATGCTCTTGTGCATTATTATTATTATTATTATTATTACTATGTAATGTGTAGATGTACCGGCTGGGCATGCTCTTCTACATTATTATTATTACTAGCGACTTGCCCGTCAAAAAATGACGGTCAATAAAATTTAAATGTTGTGAAATTTATTTGCAACACAAAATGAGTCTACTACATTTGTCCCTTTTTTGTTTCTAAAAAGAAATACACATTTCTTTTTTTAACTTTTTATTTTTTGTAACTTTCAACTTATATTTCATAATCATTTTTTTTTTAAAAACAATATAATAATATCTTACTTTTAATGCATACATATTGTACTTTTTAATGCATACATATTGTAAAGTGTAACATGAAATTTTGTAACAGGCAACTTGTATATTATACAATCTTTCAACCTTCTTTTAACAATACTAACACTTTTAAATAGATATTTATCACTTAGTAACTGCAGACGATATTAACTTAGAGTAAGTACATTTTTTTACAAATAACATTTTTTGTTTTATTTGTAACATTTTTGTTAAACTCTCGTTAAACTAAATTAGCATTGAATTCAGAGGAAGGCAAACAATAAAAAACCCCATTCAAACTTTTGCAATTGTATCTTAGAGGGAAAAAAATTAATTCCTTCCTGACCCCATTAACTGGCGATCAGATTACTCCCTGAATCAATACTTTTCCAAATCTTATGAAATGGTTCAACTATATAGTAACAATACATGTTTGCCTATAACATATCTCTTTAACAAACAGTTTTTAAACTTTTTTTTTGTGGGACCAATCATATGAACATGAAACTTGTAACCCATTTCAATATGTTTAAGGATGTTTAAGTTTTTTTTTTATTTTCTGTTTGTCTTTTATGCAAATATCACATAGAGTTTCCAAAGTGAAATAGTGGTCCCCTATTTAAAGAGTCCCAGAGTACTTACATTTTGTACTGGAAGTCAAACCACTGTTCTCTATGGATTTTTTTGTCCATTGTATATAGTTTGTTCTTGAAATGTTGTTTTTGTGCAATAATATTGAGTACCTTAAAATGTTGTCATAGAAATGAAACTACTCTACTCTATGTTTACAACACCTCATAGTACACAATGTTTTTTGTGTAAACGCATCCATCGTCTAATAAATGACCCTGACTTTCATTTTCGTCAACAGTCACTTTAATTTCGTTTGGATTGGTGCACCTTGAAAAAGCAACATAGAGTTGTCCATGTGCAAAAACTGGTTCCTTTAAAAAAATCCCAACAGACTTAAAAGTTTGGCCTTGTGATTTATTGATGGTCATGGCAAATGCCATGATAACTGGAAACTGTCTCCTTTGAAGGACAAAAGGCAAACCACTCTCACTTGGAGCTAAATCAATTCTTGGTATAAAAACTCGGTCACCTCTATGGGTCCCAGTTATAATTTCTGCATGTATAAAATGATCTTTTAACTCATGCACAATTAATCTGGTGCCATTACAAAGTCCTTTTTTTGGATTCATATTTCGCAGTAACATGACAATTGCACCTTTTTTCAATTGTAAAATATGTGGTGGCATTCCAGATGGTGTTAAGGAATTAATAAATTCGATACTAAAATTCGATTCACTCTCTTTATCATCAGCCAGAACTGAATCTGCACTGTAATAATTCTTCTGTGGTGCATTGATGTATTTTAAAATGTCATTATTTACATTCAAGGCATCGATATTTTTTGATGTTAATATCACTTTGTTTGCAATGTCTGAGTAATCCTTGTTATTAAGAGTGTTTAGAAATATGGCTGATATCAGTGATTCGTTGCAAACCATTTCTGATGGAATTTCAATAGTATCATTTGGTAAATGCTGTATTTCTGGATGTTTTCCTTCTCCAATTTTAATAAGCCAATCATTGAATTCATTTTGGCCTTCAGATCTCATATTTAATTCTAATTTGAGATGTGTAAATATTTGCCACAGTTTACTGGTCTTGATACATGTTTCAATGATCTCTGTTCTATTTCCGTGTGGCACAACAGGTAATGTTTGCCGAAAATCTCCTCCTAACAGCATCACCTTTCCACCAAATGGCAACTTATTATCCATCACTTCTTTTAAGAATCTGTCAATACATTGCAGTGCGTGACATGACATCATTGTTGCCTCATCTATGATAATTAGTTTCGTTAGTTTAAATTTTTTTGCTTGTATAGAATTGAGTCGAATATCTGACACTGATGTTTCCAAAATGGGAACTGGCAGCTTAAATCCACTATGAACAGTTCTACCACCATCTAACAAAAGTGCAGCAATTCCAGTTGTTGCAAATGGCATAGCTATCTGACTGTGTGATCGAATATAACTCATCAAACAATTGTAAAGATAAGTTTTTCCAGATCCACCTGGGCCGTCTAGATAGAAATACCGGTCTTTGACCATTTCATCATCTGTAGCATTTGTGATGGCCTGAAATGCTTCTAACTGTTTAGTATTTAATGTTGCCAGTTTTTCTTGTGTTTTTTGTTTTTGTAGCTCAGTGTCATAATCATCAAAATTAATGTCATCTATAAGTCCTGGATCCGGTAAATTAAAACTTGAACAATTTAATCCATGAGCAAACAATATTTCTTGAATTTCCAACAATGTTTTTAACAGAGCAATTGGTTCTCTGTAACGTTTCAAGAAGTCTTCTGACATGTTTAATTTAAATGTTTCCCACAAAGTGAAAGCATCAGGTACATTGCAAAATATGCATATGAATGCAAATTGTTGTCTCATTTGCTTTGGCATTTGACATAGCGCTGCTTCTTCCAGACACCTGTCCCATTCTGTATCATCAGCTATGAAATTTTGCTGTCTTGCAGCTAATAGGAATGTATCATAAACTATGTCATTGACTGTACGTAAATGCTCAAAACTCTGTGCACCGGGAACATGTAGCAGAAGTAATCTTAAGCTGAAACGTTCAATATCCCTTGGACTGACGGTATAAATGCGTGGTATAATTTTTTGTGCATCTCTTCTTCGTTCTTTCCATTGACCATTTACAAATACATAGTAATATGGTATCTCTATGTATAAAAATTGTCTGGCCTGCGTATCCTGACAGTTTAATTTAAACCATGCTATAAGTGTGGCATCTCTGTCTTCACTTTGACATAATGCAAGTCTTTCATTTCCTTGAGTAAAGCAAACCATCTGACTTTGAGGCAAATGTACAGCTAAGCGATAGATAGCATGTGACCGATCATGCATCTCAAATTTCAAAAGGCGCCACATTGCTTCAGGAGCACTAATATAGCGAGCATCTAAATAATTTGATAGTTCATCGTGTACAATTGGATTTTCGTTTTCATTTACAGCACCTTGTACAACAACAGTAGCTGCGTCATATCCTTTGTATATATATTTATACACATACTTAATTGATTTAATCAAGCTTCTACATTGATGTGTGCATTGTACTTGATGAGCAAATGTGGATTATATGGAACAACAAATCTATTATCAACCTTTTGGCCCCGGATAATAGCTGTTTCTCCTTGTGTTCTTTTATACAAAGGATATCCATCACAATTAGCATAAGTTTGCATTTGAAATTGTTTTGGGAATTCTTTTGTACATTTTTTATTTTCCATACATGGTGAATTAGGATTCATCTCTCCACATGGGCCATGAATCATTCTATGTGTAACAATCTCCCAAAGTTTTGTATATTTTTCTTGGTCTGGCAATTCGGCAGAAATGACTGAATCCACTCTCTCTGCAGTTTTCAACTTATCTTTTTCCTGCAGTATTAAAAGTATGTGAGCATGTGGCAGTCCTCTCTTTTGAAATTCAATAGTGTAAACAAATGCCATACATTGTCCAAATAATTTTGCTTTAGTGATATCATGTATTAATGAATTCAGTTTGATTTTAAATACTCTTGCCACTAAATCTGGTCGGTCAGATGTAGTTTGTCCCAAATACAAATTTTCCTTGATCTCTGGCCATTGGGGATTACACGTGAATGTAATAAATAAATCTGGTTTTCCAAATTTTGTGACAATAGCCATGGCATCATTATACCTTTCTCGCATATTGCGAGAAGATCCTTGGAAAGTTGATGGCAAAATAATTGCTCTTCCAGCTGGAATGTCTCTGTTTGCAGCTATTTCAGCCACATAATCCATTAATCCACAATACTGTTCAACTCGTAATTTTTTTTGTTGAAATTTAATGAAATTTAAATTATTGGCTTCAACTTGTAGATATGAATCAATAATCCATTGTTGAGTGAGTTTGCCTCCATGTAAAATTGGATTAAAGCAGTCACGGATAGCAGTTTGTGCAACTTTATATTCCAGCATTGAAATATTAGATCTAATTCGAAGTTTAGTATTGGGATAAGTTTCCAATTTTAATTTTGGTTCCCATCCAGGTTCACCATTTGGAAAGAAAATGGGATATGTCATTGGATCTAAATTACAACTTAATATATTGATGTTGATAAATGGTTGTTCTTCATTGCGTGGATATATTCTAATATCACGCTGAAAAGGTGGTTCACCATCCTCATTTTTAAACACCATAGCAACCTCATTTACTGTCGGTAAATTATATCTTCTTTGATCAGTGTTGCGATCTCTTTTTAACACCATATTTACTCTTGGTATAGGCAATAGATGTCTTTCAGCATGTTCCTGTTGTTCTTTTTCCAGCTGTGCTAATTGTTTGTATGCTTTACTATATGGGTTGTTTTGCATAATTTTATCCAGCTGTTCAAAGACTATGCGCAAACACTGTCTATTTTCTGGTAGTGTCATTCTTTGTTCCACAGCTTCCATCGTATCCAAGACATACAACTGTGCAAATTTCCTTGGCTCTCCTTCTTGTGGGTGTAAATGTGAAGTTCGGTGGTATATTTGACCTTGAATTTTGAAACAATAAGGACCATGTCCTGGTACATTTTCTGCTAAAGTTGCACCCATTGAAGCAAATGAAATTGCACTGTTATAAGACCTGATGTTTTGTTTGAAATTATTATAATTTTGAAATGTTGGATCACTCATAATACATTCTAAATAATATGGAAATGGATGTCTTAGTGGAAGTTTCACCTTTCCTTTCTGACAGCAACTAATGAAATTTCCATCAGTAGGTCTTTCCTTTATGAAATGATAGGCCCCACAAAACTGACAAAGCACATTAAGTAACCCACAATAATGAGTATCTACATGTACTGCAGTATTGAACACATTGTCATGCATTTTTTCCACATATATATCAAACCCACTTTCTATATGTACATTGTTGTCATGTGTGTCTACATTTAAGTCATTCTGCACAATAGAATCATTAGACACTGGTTCACATAGATGTTTTTTTTTACTTTTCCTTTTTTTGCAAGGCCCAACAGACTCACTTTTGGCTTTCTTAGCAATCTTTCTTTTATTTAAAAGTCTCTGTTGATCTTCTTCTCTCAAGCGTTGTGAAGTTTCTGGTGTATGAGCATCTCTCCACCTTTGCTTCCTTTCCCTTGCCAATCTTCTTTTGCGTTCCATTTTGTCTTCTCCATTATCTTCCATTTTTTAATCTGTAATAGTCAATATAAATATTAATTAGTCTTTCTTCTTATTTTTGTGTACATATGTCTTTTTACTTTTTGGACTGTTACATTAAAGTTAATGAATAAACGTTATCCTTGTTTCCAATGAAATAAATGAAACCATTTTTCAAAGTATTTTATTGACATATATTAAATTGGTAATAACTGGACATATATATTTATTATATCAATTATTCATCTTTCAATTCATTTTAAATCCTTCTTGATTCACTTCACTGCATACATTTTTTTTTTTTTTTTGGCAAGTGCTTCTTCTTTTTGTTAAATGTTTGTATTGCTTCGTATTGTCTATTCAACTTTCCATAAAAATTTGTAACATATGCTGTTTTGATGTGTCAGGACCAAATTAAATATTTACCTGCAAAGACGGTCTTGATGTTGTTCAAAGGCTGCAAACGTCACACTGTGTGTTTATTCACTTTCCTTGATCAATAATCTGTAATTTAAATTTTAGAATCTTTGTATTATTTCACTTCACCCATATCATGAAATAAACATCAATCAAGAGACATATATTTTTATTCCTTAAAAACCTGAAAGCAAATTCTTTAATATGTTCCTATAGTAATCTAATACAAAACTGTTTTTGATATTACTCATTATTAATAATTAATTCATTAAATAAAGTGCATTATGAATGTTATTTTTAATTCTTTCACACAGGTAAGCACAATATCTAACAAATTAATTACTAATGTAATATACATTATTAATTAATAATTATATTTAATGTACATTATTAATTAATGCAGAATATATAAGCAATTATTAATTTAATGTACATTATTAATTAAATTTAAACTGAAAACATAAACATGAGTCTATCTGAGAATTAAATTATTAAAATCATGTACATTCTTAATTAATGAATCAATGTGTTTGTTTTCTGCACATTCTTAAACGCTAACATTTTTGATATTACTGTTTAGTAATAATTAATTAATTGTAGAAAGTACATTATAAACGTTATTTACAATTCTTTTACACAGGTAATTACAATATCCAATTAATTAGTAATCTAATGTACAATTAATTAATGCACAATATATAACCAATTAATTTGTAATAGAATGTACATTATTAATTAATAATTAAATTTAATGTACATTATTTATTAATTCATGAATAAATGTGTTTCTTTTTTCTGGACATTCTTAAATGCAAACTCACTTTTATATTAATGCTTAATTCATTAATTATTTAATGTACATTATCAATAGTATTGTCAATTGTTTCACACAGTTAAGCTCAATATTATATTTCTGTTAATGAAATAATGTACATTAATTTAATAGTTAATTGGTTATATTTTATTGATTATTAATTCTTAATTAAATAAAATACATTATAAATATTATTTACAATGTTTCACACATTTAAGCAAAATATATAATCAATTAATTATTAATTTAATGTACATTATTAATTAATAATTCAATGTAATGTACATTAATAATTAATGCACAATACATAACCAATTATTAATGTAATGTACATAATTGTCCTTATTAAGTAACTAATAATATAGTAATTAATTAATGATACTTCTTAAAATGTACCTTTTGTAATTCAATGTTCCTGAATCAGTATCCTGAAGAGCTATCAATCTCTTTCGATTTTCCAGCATCCGAAAATGTCCAGTCACACTGTCATCACCTCAGTAAAAGGTGTCAGTAATGTGTCAATTGTGCCCTATATATAGGTTTTTGCGCGAGCCAAATGCATTGTTTTCGGCGGGAAATACGGGTGCGCGAGCGAAATGCATTGTTTTCGGCGGGAAATACGCTGTTGCTCGAGACCAATGTGTTGTTTTCGGCGGGAAATCGGAGTTGGCGCAAGACAAAGGCGGGAAATCGTAGTCGGCGCGAGGCAAAGGCGGGAAATCGTTGTCGGCGCGAGGCAAAGGCGGGAAATCGGACTCTACGCGAGACAAAGGCGGGAACTCCGTGTTAATCCGGAAATGTGTGGTGTGCGTCTTATCGGATTTTCCGTAAGTGTTTTCCGTGGCTATAGTGCTGTAGCCTCGTTTTCGTTTTGTTCGGCCGCCATTTTTTCTCTCGCTTATTTTTTTTAAAGTGTCTAAACTCTTTTATTTTGCTTTAAATGAAGGCGATAGTTTTTGTTTTGAGGTCCAGGATGCTTCCTCTTGCTGTCGGTAACATTTTTATTTATGTGTTCTGTGTATTTAGTGTGTTTTATCTTTTTTCTTGTCCGCGGGTTGCGTCCGATTTTTGCGATGTCGTAATGTGTCTTATACGCCGTCACGGATTATCCGTAATGTGTCTACGCCTTCAGGGATTAACCGTAAGTCTTTTTCGTGCTCAGAGTGCTGTAGCCTCGTTTTCATTTTTTTCGGCCTCCATTTTTTTTGTCGCTTATTTTTTTTTTTGTGTTTACATGTTTGTATTTTAAGGTAAATCAATGTGTAACTCGCTTTCTGCAGGTCGTGGATGCTCCCTCTTGCTATCGGTAAGGTTTTTATGTATGTGGTGTGTGTAGTTATTGTTAATTTTAATTTTTATGATAGGCGGTTTGCGGCCGTATTTTTTTACTACGTTTTAACGGCTCGCCTCGCTACGCGAGGCTCGCCGGACGATGAGCGCCTGTGGCGCTCATCGCTAAGCCCGCTAAAGTTCTACGGGTTAATTGCCAAAGTGCAACGGTTTAACGGCTCGCCTCGCTTTGCGAGGCTCGCCGGACGATGAGCGCCTGCGGCGCTCATCGCTAAGCCCGCTAAAGTTCTACGGGTTAACGGCTCGCCTCGCCGGGCAATGAGCGCCTGCGGCGCTCATCGCTAAGCCCGCTATTCGTACGGACCACGCAAACAGCGTGACGACGACTCGTAGCAGGACAATTATAATATGTGATTATTACTAAATAATGTGTAGATGTACCGGCTGGGCATGCTCTTGTGCATTATTATTATTATTATTATTATTATTACTATATAATGTGTAGATGTACTGGCTGGGCATGCTCTTGTGCATTATTATTATTATTACTATTATTATTATTATTATTACTATATAATGTGTAGATGTACTGGCTGGGCATGCTCTTGTGCATTATTATTATTATTATTATTATTATTAGTATTATACTAATAATAATAATAATGCACAAGAGCATGCCCAGCTGGTACATCTACACATTATATAGTAGTAGTAATAATAATAATAATAATAATACACAAGAGCATGCCTAGCCGGTACATCTACACATTATATAGTAATAATAATAATGCACAAGAGCATGCCCAGCTGGTACATCTACACATTATATAGTAGTAATAATAATAATAATAATAATAATAATAATAATAATAATAATAATAATAATGCACAAGAGCATGCCCAGCTGGTACATCTACACATTATATAGTAGTAATAATAATAATAATGCACAAGAGCATGCCCAGCCGTTACATCTACACATTATATAGTAATAATAATAATAATAATAATAATAATGCACAAGAGCATGCCCAGCTGGTACATCTACACATTATATAGTAGTAATAATAATAATAATAATATAATAATAATAATGCACAAGAGCATGCCCAGCTGGTACATCTACACATTATATAGTAGTAGTAATAATAATAATAATAATAATGCACAAGAGCATGCCCAGCTTGTACATCTACACATTATATAGTAGTACTAATAACAATAATAATAATAATAATAATGCACAGGAGCATGCCCAGCTGGTACATCTACACATTATATAGTAGTAATAATAATAATAATAATACTAATAATAATAATAATGCACAAGAGCATGCCCAGCCGGTACATCTACACATTATATAATAATAATAATAATAATAATAATAATAATAATAATAATAATAATAATAATAATAATGCACAAGAGCATGCCCAGCTGGTACATCTACACATTATATAGAAGTAATAATAATAATAATAATAATAATAATAATAATAATAATAATAATAATGCACAAGAGTCCTTCAGCACTGCACTGGACACTGAATAAACTTGCCTAGCTATTGATTTCCCTATTCAATCAGTATCACCTACACTCTCCCTCCTCTCAGTAAGACTGCAAGTTAGTTATGATTCCAAAATGGCTGCTGTCCATGAGTTAGAAGGCTCTGGAAGTGAGTGTATGCTGCTGATTGGCTAGAATGTGTCTGCTGACTGTGACATGCAGGGTCAAAGTTTGCTCAATGATAAAGTATTGGGGGCGGGTCGAATCTCGCATATGTTCGCTGTTCGCCGCGAACTAGAACATGCTATGTTCGCCAGGAACAATCCGCCGGCGACCTATTTGCGACATCTCTACTGATGCATCATTATGCAGTATTTTATAATGTATGACGGTATTAATAATACATTAATGTACTTAAAAATTAAATGTGCAAGATTAGCATTGTATCAAAAATGCATGTAAAATGGTGTAATATGAGCTACTGAATGAAATAATACACTACTTATAAATTGTCTTAGTTTAGCATAGTTTGTTTCTTGAAGGGTTACCAATGCTTGTTGGTAAATTTAATTTTAGACAATTATCAGTGTTAAAACTAAGAAATTTGAAAGAATGGCGACTAATCACTGAGCAACATTAAAAAAAACTTGTAATTCACAGAAAAATAAATCTCTCACTAAATTCCACTTTAGAATAGAATTCTAAATAACAACTTAAAAAATGTAACAATATTATAAAAAATGGTGCTTGGACGGATTTTAAAATCAAAGTATAATTTGGCACTTGGACGGATTTTAAAATCAAAGTATAATTTTGCGATGTGCAAGCTTGAGAATTTTTTGCTATTAATCCTCATGCCCCCCATTATGTTCCCCATCATTTACAGTGCTTTGCAGTGCTGGATTGAATATATATTGGCTTCTACAATGCTTTGAGTTTGCAGCCTTCAACCTCCAAACCCGTACAGGTTTTAACAAGGACAAGCCCACAGGACTTGGGACGGAAAATAAACCGCAAATGAAATATCGGATTTGGGCGATGTGCAACCTTTAGAGGGTGTTGCTATTAATCCTCATGTCCCCCATTATGATGCCTAGCATTTACAGAGCTTTACAGTGCTATCTTGAATTTATATTTGCATTTACAGTTTTCCGACTTTGCGGCCTTAAAACAAGATTTACGGTCAAGCAGGAAACGCTTGTGTCCGATTGCATGATTTGCGGCCGGCCGCAAGGGGGATATCCTTGCAGCGCTGTCCATTTGAATAGTAGGGTAGCAGTAGCGCTACACAGGGCCGTAAGATGGCCGCAAGGAATCGCAGCATTGCAGCCATTTTACGTCTGTTAATTGAATGAGGCCCATAGACTTCATAAATTTATATTAAAATATAAATACAACATAATAAATGGAATATTAACAACTAAAAAAATATCACTACTAGGGATGTTGTACACTCATGAGTAAAGAGCAAAGGGTACTGTCTGCATGACATAGTAACACTAAACATCTTAAAATGAAATTCATTAGTTCTCTCATATGCTGTAGTAAATTGTATTTTTTGTTACACGCAGTAACTTTGTTTCTCAAAACAAAATATAACAGCTCTGAAAAATATACAAGATTGCCAAATTATCAAATCGTATTTAAGTTACAAGAAGTCATTTTTTTAACCCAACAAAATTCACTGATCAAATGGCATTTTTTTTTATATATACAGTATGAGTTTCATAGGTTCTTACTCCAAAGATTTATTGTAGATAGAACTGAACATCAAAAGTTCTTACACTTGTAATAGGACATGTCGAACCTGTGTTAAGGCGGGGGAGTATTGTCAGTATGAAGCATATGAGAAATTGGAGGTGTAGAACTACTGATTTAGTAAACCTATGTTGATAATCCCAATTGTAAAAAGTTCCCAACACGCCTCTAACTCTTTGAAGTAAGAGTCTATGAAAATCATATTGTATAAACTAACAAAAATATTGAATACATGACTATTGGACTTAATTAGAGATCAGTGTATACATTTCATAGGATAATTTGCCAATCTTGTATATTTGTAGGAGCTGCTATAATTTGTTTTAGACAAAAAAGTTGCTATGTTTAAGAATAGTATAACTCACTAAATCAATATACATTCTTAGACTTCTACTTTTAAATTAAAGTTTGTATGTGATGGAGGTAATTTAGGTTAATATTAGAGAGGACTAGTGAATATTTATTTTGAGATATTCACTTTCCAACAAAAACAGTACATTTTCCTCTTGGTACCAGAAAGCGTAAACATCCCTAGCAGAGTAACACTCCTGTAGTTTGTAATTTTCTGTTTTATATTTTTTTATTTGTACTTTAATGTAAATTAATAAAGTGTATTTTTTAACTAAAATGTCAAGTTTTTGCGAGGTATCTTAAGAGTCTGCTTTTGCACCTATCAGCAAGACACAGAAGTGTGCTGCATTAATATTTGCTCTTCTTTTCTGTTTATCACATATATAGTTGTCGTAATTGCAAGTTTGTTGGTAAAGCTTAATGTTGTTATAAGCTTGCACAAGCGCAATGAGCGTCCAAGGCGCTAATCGTGAGGGCCGAAAGTTACAGGTTTGACGGGGGCTGCAATGAGCGCCGAAGGCACTCTTCACAAGGCCCATACGTGACTGGCTTTATGGGGCTTCAATGAGCACTGAAGGCTCCCATTGTGGGGCTCGCGATGAGCCACCATTTTTTTCAAGCCCGTAACTCGGAAAAGACGCCAATTAATAAAAAAATAACTTACAACCTCACACACAGCACAGGGGGATGAGGTTGCAAGCTAATTGGATATTTAATTGGCATTTTTGGGAGGTCTAAAAATGGAAACTTTTCTCAAGCCCGTAAATCGGAAACACATTTCAGGCTTGGGGAAAATGAACAATTTCCCAAGCCTGCAAATTGTTTCACACCTGTAAATACAAACTGGAGCACAGAGGAGGGAGACGGGGTGAGGGTGGAAAGAGACACAGGGGAGGGAGTGGGGTGGAAAGAGACACAGGGGAGGGAGTGAGGGGAAAGAGACACAGAAATGAGAGAGGGGAAAGAGAAACAGGGGAGGGAGATGAGGGGGGAAAAAAGCTACTTTTTTCTAGCTGGTAAATCGGAAACACATTTCGGGCTTGGGGAAAATTAACAATTTCCCAAGCCTGCAAATCGTTTTACACCTGTAAATGCAAACTGGAGCACAGCATAGGGAGAGGGGGAAGAGGGTGGAAAGAGACACAGGGGAGGGAGTGGGGTGGGGTGGAAAGAGACACGGGGGGGGAGTGGGGGAGACACAGGGGTGAGCGAGGGGGGAAAGAGAAACAGGAGTGGGAGATAAGGTCGGAAAAAACAGGGGAGGGAGAGGGAGCAAAGAGACACGGGAGGGAGAGACTGGGTGAGGTTGAAGGCGCTGATCGCAAGGCCCGTAAAGTAGAGGGGGGGAGGTTTTGTATCAGAAATCCCATGTTTTACCAAGATATACCAGGTGCATTAGAATATAGTAATGTGAGCTATTAAAAAATCAGATACATAGCAAAAATATGACGGTGACAAAATTTATAAGGATCTGGTTTCACACAGCTGTTATTGCATATTGTAATTGAATAAAGATAGTGTGGATTTGCAGAGGCTGAACTTATGATAAAAGGATATTTATCGCTGTTTTTCAATCTTTATCAGGCCTCATGGTATTTAATAACAAACATCTTTGATAGCCACTCACTACCCTTCCAAATGAAATAGACATTATGAGCAATCCTGAAAATGAGCCATTACTAATTTTTGATCTTTGCTAAGCATAGTAAAAAGCCTTGACTCCTTTTGCTTTTTCCTGACCCGAATATTATAAGACATGTAGTACTAGTACTCTGGAATGCAAGCATTAGGAAAGGTGGGGTCCATAATGCAAAGTTAGAACCCCTTTGTTCAGCTGATAATTTCCTGAAATTGTTAAGTTTTTGATTGTGTAAAAGAAAGAACTATTGAACCACTTTTAAGTAAACATTTGAAAAAACACTACATTAAATATTTACAAATATTATTTGCATGTGGTAACTAAATGCTAGCTGATTAGTTATATGTCAAGCTATACAGGGATATAGCTTTTGTTATTGTTGTTTAGTCGTTCAGTCGTGTCTGACTTTCTGTGACCCTATGCACTGCAGCACACCAGGCACATCTGTCAGTCTCTGCCTCTCGACGCTCAATCAAGCTCATGTTCATTGCTTCAATGATCTCATCTATAAACCCTGCTTCTACCAGCCCCTTCTTTGTGGGTTTTTAGTCTTTCCCAGCATCAGAGTACTCTCTTTATGAAATCCTATATTCTCATGATCTGGTCAAAATATTTGAGCTTCAACTTCATGACCATACCTTTTAGTGAACATTTTGGCTCGATTTGCTGAAGTATTGATTTATTGGATCTTCTTGCATTCCAAGAGACTCTAAGCAGTCTTCTCCAACACCACAATTCAAAGGCATCAATTCTAAGTAAGGGAATGTGAAATGCTTTGAGGAGGAATTTTCATATTCATTTTGTGTATTATGCTTAGCCAGACCACATGTTGTATTAAGATGTTTTTTTCTAGCCATCTTTGGTGAATCATTTAGACATTGCTTTGTAGTATGTTAGCAGTTCTGGTGTTACTAGACCGCCTCAAGTTTTTAGGCTATCATAGATGCTCTATTTACCCTTGTTTTTTTTGGGTTCCAAATAAAGTGGAGGATTGCTCCTTGTAGGTTCAGTATATCTTTTGTTTTGATTGCTGTCTGAATTGTTCTGAGGAGATACATCAGCTTGGGGAGTTTGTTCATTTTTACCACATTAATTGTGCCTAACCAGGAGATTTTGTGAGAAGACCAGTCATTTAGGTCTTTAAATACAATTTTAAGGCTATTAATTTGCACTATATATCAGATTGGTTTGTTTGGGTATATAGATGACCAACAGACCTATTAAATTCAAAGCCCATAGCGGCATTGGCACACCTGCAAAGGCTGCGGGCTTGATATTCGACTGCATTAGAGAGCTATTAATTTCAACCATAACGCGAGTTAAGGGCCAGAGACGCAAGCTCATACTCATACTCGCCCTCTACTCTTCCCCAGTAATGTGGCAGGCGACTTCTGACCTTAGGGGATCATCTTCCATTGCAATATCATTATGTCTCTTGTTGTGCTTGTCCATAAAGTTATCTTGTCAAAGATACTAGAGTGTGCCAGTTCCTTTCCAGTGTACTGAGATTTGTCTGATCTCTCTGCTGTGGCCTGACTATCTTGAGTGACCATACATGGTATTGCTCACTTGGGCAGATTAAAGGGCCACCACAGTCTAAACATTTCTATCATGTCTTTTAAAAATCTAATTATTAAAAAAGTATTTTTGGATGTCAAAACTGATCTATATCGTAGAAGTGAGTCAGTGTGGGATTATTTTCTCATTCCCTGCCCTAGACGAAACAGAGAGGCAGTGAGACTTATGTTTTTCTTTCACTTATATTCATCAAATCTGATAAAAAAAAAGGGTAATTCCATTTAATTCACTGCTGAGACAAAGACAGGTCAAAACATTTGTATTTCTTTCAACTGTTTTAGTATTATATTTCTTGAATGAATATAATTTACTTTCCATACTAATTTATAAATGTATAAAATGTTGCTTTAAATGTATGATTGAACATCTCGGTCTTCAGTGGCCCTTAATTGGAATCTTAATCATAGGAGCACTGATATTTTTTATATATATGTTTACAGCTCTCAAGAGAATAAGTAAGGAGACTTGTCACTGAGAGGACTGATTGGACAGATCTCCTCCAACTTAATCAGTATGTTTTCTGAGGTTGCACTTTAGCTTGGGAGTGACAATATGGCATGCACCAAATGCGTCTGATGTCTGACAATACAAGTATTTGTTGTAATGCTCAGAGAACAATACACTAACATGTACTATAGGAAGATGTCTACGCAGGAGAATCATATACAGGTTTTAACACTCTTGTGCTATTATAAAGGATAAATTCCATGCATTTATCATTTTAACCCTACCCGTGGGTGGTACAGCACCAAAAGTTTTAGCAAGTCTCCTCTCTGTGAGACTGTAACAGCAGAAACCTAGATGTATATCTTGTGCTGATCCTGTAGGCACAAAGAGGAAGGGGTATACATAAGGGTACAGGGTTGCTAAAACCATTTCAGTTATGCTCCACTTAGAAAATGTTTTTTTTTTTTCTTCTGCAACTCTGTAGAGACACATAGAAATGCAAGCAAGCATTTTCTAGTTTGGTGCTATATAATTTTATACATGGGCAAGCATGAATAATTAAGGTTGTCATTATTCAGCTCAGGGATGCAGAGACATTGCATATCAGTCAGCCTACAGCTTCATGATGTGATTTCTCAGAATCATTGTGGTGATTAATGATACCCTTAATATTCTTTACTCTTCAAGTGTTATCCAAGTATTGTCTTCTATATCATTATATGTCATTTGCGTTCCTTGTACTGATTAACACTTATTGTTACACTTATTTATAAATGATTAAGTTTGACAAAAGTCCAAACATTGTATTATACTTATAAGTTCAGGCTTTAAGCAATATAACAATGTTTTCACTTGCAAAAAAATCAGTTATCTATAGTTTAGTACATTTTAATTAAAGTAACTGTTGAAGCATCTTCTAAACCTGAGCTGTTACAAAATGGGGAAATGTCCTGAGAAATAATTCTACACTTAGTGATCGACAAACCTTGAATATGCAATTGTGTAAGCAAATACAGCAAAAAGTTTAAATTTGAGGGGTGATGTTTCCTCATGCCTTTAATTTTTTTAGCAGGTCAGGCTAGTAGAGCAGCATTTTTTTTTGCTTTAATGTCAGTTTCCATGTTAAAAAGATTTTGCAATGTCCTTTCTATTGAATGCCACTTTGTTCTAAAGTCTTACTGATGTACAAATGTAAATACCTTTAAACTCAATTTTCAAATAAATGTGACCAAAGCCATTATGTTAACAAATGCAATCTGTTACATGTTTGGTACCAGCTAAACACAATCCACCAAGTTAAACATGTAATTTCAGGTTTTTATCGGTTTCTTTTTCTTGAAGGTACATGGAAATAGCATATTTCCTACTATGCATTTTAAAGAGGTGGTTTTAAAATGTATAAATAATGTTTAAGTGGAAATAAAGAACTGCAAATTCATTAAACTTATAACTTATAAACTTATTAAACTTAATAACTCTTGAAAGACTTACACATTTGTATAACATTCAGTGAACAACTAGATATTTGTATATTTAAAAGTAATTATATTATTATTTATTTTTCATTCTTTGACATATGGTATATACTGAATCTGTTTCTACTGTTCTTAGCACATGTTAAGGGAGTTAAGTTTTTTGCCATTCATATTTACTCATGATCTCAGTAGGCTCGTGCAAGAGATGATGGAGTTGTTTAGTGGATATGTATATAAAAAAACTTAAAATATATGGGCTGCGTTTATTTTTTACTTCCTAAGAACATTTTGGCCATTATCACGTTTAGTTTTTTAAAAGACAATATAGAAAATATATGACTACAGTCATCCTTTAACATTTCCATAAAAATGAAAACCTTAGTTGTCACTGAACTAACAGTTCTTCAAACTTCCTATGAAATAAAAACATTAAACAACTCATTGAAAATATGCTATTGGTCCACTCTGAATATTTCTTGGTTTGGCTGGAATGCTATTGTTAAAATGGTAATCCTTTGTGAATTATTATATCTGTTTAATGCCCTACCCATGTTTTTTCTGACACCAATAATGTGTATGGAAAAGAAAGAAGCTAAAATTTGATAAAACATTATTTAATTTGCTTAAACCTATAAAAATATAACTTACTCAATCATCATTCCCAACTAGCTCATTCTGATTCTTTATTGTATAAAGCAAAATGGCTCAGTATCAGAAATACCGTTATGAAATCCCTCCTACAGTTACTCATATTACATTTCAACATATAGACTTCTTCACAAAATTCATAAAGACTTACAAATGTTGTTCCTTCAAGTGCCAAATTATTGCATTCCAGACATTTGAACATGTTAACTAGATTTAATTGTCCATGAGTCTATCTCTAAGAAAACTGATGTGGAACATTTGCTGTTGATACTTGATACAATACCTATGTTTGGATCAAATTAATGTTGGATAGTAGCACCAATGTATATCTTTCACTTTTCCCACTTTAACATTGTTTTGTTCTTTTTAAATAATTTCTTATTTAACTTTTGGTATTTTAACTGCAAATTCTCTCAGTCACTGTTACATTGTTTTTCCATACTCTATAAAGACTATAAAGCTTTTCATAAAAGTAGATACATATAAGATATGACTTACAAATAGAGAAAATAATTAGTATAATGACACTTTAAGTATATTATATGTAGTGCCAAAATTGTATTTGTGATGACATAGATCGATCCAGATTTGTGCACCTCCAACATACCAGTTACTATTGCTCCTTCCACATACAAGGTATGACACACACGCATATATGAACATTATGTTAGTCGTTATCAGGGACACTTACATACAAAATTATTATTATTTTTTTATATGTATGTACATGTGTATACACTATTCCATTACATTACACCAACATCTCAAGGCAGTTAGCTGCCCCTTAAAAATGTGATGACCTAGATCTGGGCTGCATATATTTGTGTGAAAAATGCACCAGTATGTAATATATACTGATTTCATTTTTACTGAGTGGTATGTTTGCAAAAGGTGAATACAAATGTATCTTCAGTTTCCAGCAGTCAAAAAGAGAGAAACTGGAGTGAAACTAGAAAGAGAACAGCTATTTGCCATGTTATTGTTCTAAGCATTATATTTACTTATTGAACTGTGCCCTACTTCAAAACTTGCCTTTGAAGTAATTGATATAATAGATTGCTTATAAATCTCACTGGTTCATGGATTTTTTTAGCCTTTTCATAAAAAAGCCTTTAATACAGAGAAGCTTTTTGTGAAATCCCGAAGCCAGCAAATGAAGAGAATTACTTTTATACTCACAGCTCCAGTCTGTGCCATTGGATGCAGTGATAAGCAGGCATATTGTAGTAGAACGCCGAATACCACAGGCTTTCAGCAGCAATTAATCAGAGTACATTACCACAATGCAAAGGCACATAATCTGTTTATGTATTTCATGATTTTTCAATTTATCTCTAGCTATGCATATTTTGTACAATATTGCAAGAAAACAACAAATGCTATCGCTTTTCATTTGATGCTGTGTTAGTAAACCATAGTTTGATATGATTATTCCTTCATTTAATAACCAGAAAATATATCAGTCCTTCATATGTTTTTTAAATGAAAAGTCATCTTGCCCATACAATTATAACAGAATATATGTATTCAAAGAAGTGTAGCCTAATGTACCTGTAGAAATAACCTCACCTGAACAATATGATTTCTGTATGCTAATCATTGTATTTACTAGCTGAGCTATAATCAACTTAACCATGAGTAACAATAAAGTTTATAGATTGTTTTATGTGTTAATTGCTACTGTAGTCTTTCACTGTGATGACATGAAAGAAAATATTAAGGGAAACTGCATTTTTTTCTTCTTCAGTCAATATAATGTTAAAAATGTAAGAATCTTTGCAAATAATGATAAGACGTGTTTGCAAAAGTTTGGTGATTTACTAAAGCATTGTAGACCCGATAGCCCACGGTAACTCACAATCCAGATTCTCAGGTGACTGTGCCATTTATTAAAAGCTTTTCTCTACTGTAATAGATAAATCAAAGTAGGGCATTGTGGGTTATCATGAACAGGGTGTTTAAAGGATGTGTTGGCCATGTGATGGGCAGCTACAGTGAAAATGTAAGTTCTCTGAATTTACTAAAGACAGATCTATGTGTTCAAACTCAGGATAGCAGTTTATTTTATTTTTAAATGAAATTATATAACCATTATTCAGCTATTAACATAAAACATACTTACATGTAATGTAAAATATACTGCTATCATGGGTTTAAAAATCAAGATCCTGAATATCAGCATTTCAGGGAGTAAAAAGATTTTGAGCCCCAAGGCACTTAAAATGATAACCATGGACCCCCACCACACCTATCATTTACCTTGTTAACATGAGGTTCCCAATAACCCCATGGTAATCTAATTTATAACCATAACATTAACACTAACCTAATATTAGCACTGTTACCATGTGGTCCTTATGGACCCCCATGGTTATCTAGCCTATATCCACGGAGGTCCCTACAGTTATCACAACATCCTAAAATCTATTATATGTGGCTGCTTAGGATCCACCATTGGGATCCATTTAAGTAAATAATACATTACTAAAAAAAAATTTTTTTTACGTGTTTGGGGAAAGGGTAATTATACATTACCCTCCCTCGGATGACCCTCTAGTGATGACACGCGACCCTCTTATGCACAATCTTTGTCCACATTCATCTTAAAAGTAGAAATCTGTCCCTTCTTCTTTGAGGACCCTTGATTCCCCTCTTAAGCCCACAGAAAGGGTCTCCACCTAAAAATATCCTATCTTCACACAATCAGAAAAAAAATAGTTAAACTAACTAAATTGGTTAAACTAATTAAGGACTTTCTATCCACACCCTTGTTAATTTGTTATGACTTCTGATTGGCTGAAATACACGTTAATCATATTTCAGCTAAGCAGAATCAAGTATTTGAGTATAGGAACTCTGGTTCCTCTGTAACCTACCAAAAATGGCTAACTTTCTTTTCTTGGTGAAGATTTCAATAAATGGGATTGAGGGATTAAAATATGAGCATTCTGACTGATTAGCCTTTAGTCAATCAGATCTCTCTAGATTTCCCTATTCTGATTGGTTGAAATGTCAGCCAATCAGGTTAGAGTTTAATACTAGTGTTACTCTTCTCTTATTTTCTGATAATATTAGCTAATGTTCTCTTCTCTTTTCACCAGCAAATCAGAAAAGGGTAACACTATAACTAAACTGATTAGCTGACAACCAATCAGAAAAAACAGTAGTAGGGCTTAAAATGGATATAGGTTAGGTTACAATGGAGGTCCATGAGCACACACATATGGTATAAGGGCTAGTTAGGTGCTATGTGTCGGTTATATATTAGATTACTATAGTGATATCTGTAGTCACTGATTGCTTTTGACAAATCTACATCACTAGTGAAAAATGGCCATTATGTGTTAGCCTTGGCAAGGGTTTCTTTTGCTGTTATATTGATGTTTATGGGTCACTAATGAGGTTCCCCAAGTGGGCAATGTTTCACATATTGAAGGGAACTTATCTCTGGTACAGATTTAACTGAGCCACATGATGCTGGTTACTTTGGGAGAGATGCTTAACTTAATAACATATCTGAATTACTCAAGCTTCTATTTAGTGATTACACAAATTCCTTGAGAAATTTTTAGAGAAAAAAGCAATCTTGGCTACATAACTGAGAATACTTAGGTCCCTATTCAATTGAGCAATTGTAAGTTACTGGAGCCCGTAATGTATCCCATAAACTAATTTGCTATTCAATTGTCGTCTTTTAGCTACCCGCAAATAATCTGCAGTTTACAGGCTGAAAATCCCTGCAGTTGTAAAAATCATAAATCCAACCCAACTAAGCCTTTGACCTTTCAAGATAATTGGCCTCATTCAAATTGGGGCCGTAAATCGGCAGCAAGTCTGCGATTTCTTGCGATCTGGAAGGACCCCATGTAGCTCTACATCTACGCTGCTATTCAATTGGGCAGCGCTGCAAGTAGGTCCCCTTTACGGACGATTGCATGCCATGCTATCGGCAATAAGCATTTGCCACGAGCCCGTAAATGGGATAACTGTAAATGTAAATAGAAATTTAATCCAGCACTGTAAAGCACTGTAAATGATGGGAAACACAATGGTCGGACATGAGGATTAATAGCCAAATATTCTCAAGCTTGCACAATGTAAATACTTTTTTCCATGTTTCATTTCCGTCCAAAGTCCTACGGGCTTGAATGACCTAAAAGCCCCTAACTTACGGGCTTGAATGACCTCCAAGCCTTTAACTCCTTATTCAAGCCCGTGGAACTTTATGACGAGAATTGAACATGAAATAAATTATTTTTATTTGCCGATTTGAGAGTATGGGAATGTTGTACTATTAATTCTAAGACCTAAAATAACTTTCACTTCTAATAAAAGTACAGGATGTTTTTTTTGCCTAATTAGTGCTACGTTTTGTAAGTAAGATTGTTGCTGTAATTCTTGGGGGGAAGTTAGCTGTGGTTCGATTTTAGCTATTTACAGGCTTGACGGAGGGGTGTTCATAGCAATTGATTAGCAAATTGGGATTCGAAGTAAGCTTTGATTGAGCAAATCGCAAGGGATTGCAGCTCTAGGCTCATAACCTGATCGGAGGCTGCAAACCGAATAGCTAAATAGCTTGTGGCATCCCTTTGCAGCTACTTATGCCACAAATGTAGCATTTGAATGAGGCCCTATAAATGTTACAATCGCAAATCACTATTCAATTGCTACAATTCCTCAAGCCCGCAAATGTTTTCACACCAGTAAATGGCAAATATAGAAGAAAATCCTAAGAGTACCAGATAGGACTCAATAGGGGGTTAAACACCTGTTCATAGCACTGTAAATGCAAATAAAAAATCAATACTGCACTTTAAAAGACGAGGAAAGCGATGAAAGACATTATAATTAATTTACAACAATTTCCGTGTTATATCAATCTCAGTAATCAAGGAGTTAATACATATCAGGCCACTCAGATGGACTAGAACAGTATCGCCATTCATTTTTATTATTTTATACATTGCCGTATTGTCTGATCACATATGGGACTTCTAAACAGTAATTTATTAGCATTTAACCTCCATGTTTTAATGATGTCATGATGAAGGTCTAATTTTCTATTGGCTGTTTTTCTAAATCGGTAGTTATGGCCTTGCTTAACTGATCATGATCATGCTCTGAAATTCTACTTACAGGTTCATGGTTTTTGCTTTAGGCTTTCGGCTAAGAAGCTGCGGGCTTTTTCAATTGAAGTGCTCTTTAACCGTTGCAAACATGTTGCTGGTATAATGTAAACTGCGTGCTTGCAATTGAATAGGGGCCGTAGTTATACACCCACCATTGCTTTCATAATAGGGGAGATAGAGATTTTAGTGAACAATTATGGTTATATTCAAATCTTTTCTAATAAGTGAAAATATATCAACAGAATTTTAATTTGTTGTTTATTCTCCCTATTAATCAATAACAGATAACATAAACCCAAGCAGTAATCACTTAGGGCCCTATTATATTGCCCAATTCATAAATGTATACACACTTAAAACCAATCTTAATATTGCTACATATTCTTCAAATATTACTTCTTGGCACTAATTAATTCTTAAGTCAATAGAAAGCATATAAACATTTTAACAAAAAAACACCAGAAGCCAAATTTACAATATGAGTTCAAGGCATTTGCAAGTAGCTAATAAAATATAGCCCTTGGTCATTTATACAATTTTACTCTGAAGGCTAATTGTTGTTCCACTTTGATCTTTTTGAGGTGAACTATATAATGAAACTGTTAGAAAACAAAGATATCTACAAGCTTTGTTTGGGAAATTAAATGTATTTAGTTTAACATTTGCAACTCTGCATTACATTCATCCCGCTGTAATTTTATTTAAATCATCGGTTTTTGGTGTTTTCAATTTCTTGCTTAACTAAAAGTCTCATAAAAGTTAAATTTTAAAACTTGATGTAACTCTTATAAGTATTTTACACATTTGAATCTGATGGTCTCATAGAGACTCCAGAAAGGAGTTGTTAATCTTCCTGTATTCATGGATATTATACAGGAAGAATATATGTATTAATACACATTGACCCTATGTAACACCAGAGGGAATTTATAGTAATATTAAGAGTTGATTCTTTCTCTTTTTAATAAATTAAAGCTATTTTATCTACGTAGTGCTGATGACAATGTGTGGGCATGTTATGATTTCACCTGGTTTATTGTTATTATACCTCATTATTGACATATTGCCAACCATTGCATCTTTGCCAACCAATATGGCACCTGCACCGAAAGGCAGATCCTTATAACACATATGCATTACTCTGACTGTGATGTGTAAAGGAGTGGATAGGGAGGGGATAGAAACTGCAACATTGCGCATTATCACTCCTCATTGCCCCACATCGCAGACCTAATTTTAATACCAGCGATTTAGTAGATTGTCTGTGGACAGTGTAGTACAAATGAGAAGTGCAATAGTAGATCTCAGCTTGTCTCAATTCATCTTAGTATCCCCCCCCCAATGTGTTTTGGATCCTCATTTTCTTTAATCTATATATTCTTCTGAACTTTAGGCATTATGGCAAACACTGTCCAGGATGTTTTATTTTGTTCTTCTTTGCTAGTAATTGTCTATTAAGCCAATTTTGATTAGGGCTAAAACTAAGAAATGTCAGAAAGAAAAAATAGGATCTATGATGTAGTTTACTAGAAAGATGAAAAATGTTATCAAACTTTGGCAAACATGTTTTTTTGTAATATAGTAATTGATCCTCCGATTTAAAACAAAGTAAGTTATTCAGTGAACATTTAAATAAGCATGTTTAAAAAAACACAGATCATGCAGCTGTATTGTTGGTATGGTTTCTCATTTGCTGAAACTCAAGACACATTCAAGTTTGGTGCACATTGTTTTAATATAACTCTTTGACACACCCTGCAGAAAAACAATACATTCAAAGCAGTTTGTTCAGCGATATGACATTTTTTTCTGAAAAAATAAAATACACTTTGATTTTCAAATGCTCATAAATGCAACACAAGATGCGTTGTTACATGTCAAAATAAGCCAGCTGTTTTCCCCCCACAACATATGTCAACAATTTATGCTCTACTCTAATGTCTTATGTGAGAGAAGTTGCACTCTTATATAGCGACTATAAATTACAACAGATATTGTGTTTCAGATGTCTGATGAGTGTAATTTGATGCCATTTCAAACGCCCTTTGTGTAATACTGGTGAATTCTAAATTGTACCAGATTTATTTTTGTCCAGCCATACAATTTCTTCTCACAAAAGGTTCCGTTCTATCACAAGTGGCATCCAAAAGCAGCTACTGATAGGGTGTGAAGAATACTGGTATGTGAAGACCTTTCTTATGGAACATTGAGTAAAGAAGATGAATAAGATCAGCTACTTTCATGCAAGCTGTAATCCTTGGCAGCCAGTGTAAGGGAAGTCTGGCAACAAAACAAACAAATCCAAACATCTCGAGAGGCAGAAAGAGAAATACAAGAGACAGACTGTGATACTTCACGGTCTTAGGATCAGTTGCTAAAGGGTTTTAGTATTATATAAATTCAGTCACTCACACAGTCAGTTTTAGCTTTATAGCTAAAAGGGATTCATTGCAGTAAAGCAACATTCACAGGCTTAAAACACTTTATTCTTCACTGAATATAAAACTGAACAAAAACAAAACTGAGTCCTTTATATACTCAACATTATTTCTAAGCTACTTATTACTTACTGAGTATTGTGACTTGTTTAAGGTTTTCCCATGGAGCTGGCGCCAGTAGGATGTGATACCAAGTTTTTCATCAAATTCTCATGAACAAAAACAATACAATGCTACTGCTTAAATAAAGCTAAAATGTCATACTTTAACAAGATGCCATGCATAAATGAAATAAAGCACAGTTTAGATATATGTATATTAGTTATATTTACATTGTATGTTATTTTTCGAAATATACCCTTGACACTATTTGTGGTCTTGCTTCTTCAAAACCTTGACAGAAAACTAAGGAGTTTTAGTGAATACTCACTGCTTTGGGTAGAATAATGAGTGCATTATAATTTATTGGTAATAATGATGCTAGTTGCAGAGGACTTAACCTATTTTGACTTTACATAGTTTGGGGGAATGTTTTTTTATCATTAGACTTGGTGATTATTGCCAGTCTGAATCTACAACTCTTCTATAGATAGTATCATATGACATATGTAACAGTATGCATACGTGGTTTGTTTTAGTGTGCAAGAGTAAAGTGACTGTTTGGTGTAGATTGTATGGTTTTGTGTAATATGTGCATTTGTGCTATATTTGTTGATTTCACGATTGCCTATGTCTAATTGCTGGTCAACCATTGTGTAAAAAATGCAACATCAAGGGAGTTGTCAACAACACTTTAGATGAATAAGAAGTGAGTAAAGAAAGTGGTAAACTGGATGAGAAGACTTTTTGGACCAAATGGTTCATATCTACAGTACATATGGATCACTGAGGTCAAGAAACTAATCAGTTAAACAATCTGACCATGATTTCTAATAAATACTTGCAGCTGTCATGAACAAAAAAAACAGATGCTAGTCTACTATCCTTAACACACCAAAAGAACCTCTAAATAATAACACTAATGCTATATTTTCAACCCACAATTATGAAGATTGTTTCACATTTCCTTATTTGTAAACAGTCATAGTATGTTAACAGTTAATCAGTATTGCTTTTTACATCTGATTTACATCTGCCAAATAGGTATCACTGTATACAGCAATACTCTTACTATTCAAGATCCACCAAATACATTTAGTACTTTAGATATCATTATTGACCAAAGGTATATTTTGAATGAGCACAAGGGATTTGTGATAAAGGAACATACAATGCACCACTATAATTATAATAAAATATTAAGAAGACAATTACAGGAACAAAATAATAAACCAGTAGTATTAACATTGATATACTGTAGAAAGCTTCTACTCTGGAAAGATCAAGTGGCCATTAGGAGCACACTTGTTCAGTATGCTCAGCTGCAAGCTATCTGTCAGAGATTACTTAATACTCTTGGTCCTGCCAAAGAGAAAATGTATACAGTCTCTTAGATAGTTAATTCAAGAGAGGATGAGATTAGGCATACTGTGGCGTTACAGTTAGGGCTCACCAGTGAATGTTTAGCTAGGCCCAAAGACATAGCCTATAGGATTTATCTCAGACAGAGTAGGCTGGGAATTTGGATGGGCTCCAAAAACATGACCGGGGGCCATTTTTAACACTTTTTCCTGCAGACCTGAGACACCAGCAACTATTCTATACTTTTCTCTCCTACTTTGATACAACAGAGGAGATTTCTTTTTAATCCAATGTGTGGCTTCAAAGATTCTCGTGTTCCTGCACAGCTTCTCCTTTCACTTCTACCACATCCCTTCAGACATTCTATAGAAGAAGATTATTTGCCTTATCGTTCCCAAAATTCTCTACCTCCTGGTAAACTTTTTGCTCTTCTTAAACTTTATTTGGAATGATTATCTCATTCTGGGAAGGAGGTTCCGCATGAGTTTGCTGTCTCTTCCGTGCTGCCGTGGCTTCCTCTTGGTCCTGACTCTTTTTTTAATTTCTGCCCCCCTCTTTTAGGTCATTCTTTCCCTACAGGATTTCTGTATCTTTTCCCAACTGGAGAACAGTTCCTTATACACAAAAAGGAAGATGTCCATTACAGATTCATGAATTGTTCCATGGTCTTCTATTTGTAGGAGATTTTCAAAATTTGGATCACAACTTGTGGAAGACGGGATTTTACTGGGGCTGACATTTGGCTTCTCATCCTATGGGCTTCAATCCATTTGACTTTTATTGGGTAGTCCATGACTATTCCATTCACACATGTAATGAATCCTGGGAATATGACTCATCCCCTTGACTTTTTGGCTATTTATTTTTCCTTCAGTGATGAACTGATGTTTTATCTCAGCCATGACGACTAGATTATTTTAGTGAGCTGCAGTCACCCCTAGATTGCACCTGCATTGGCTAATCTCAGTTTGGACACTGATCTGCCATATGTCCCATTTCTCGACACTGAAGGAACATGACCGTATTCAAGTAATTATTCCCTTACCCTTTTGAGCTGGGTGATAACTCCTCCTCAGCCACTTTCTTGTCAGATCTATATAAATCTCAAATTTCCATTCTGTACGTTCTTTTGGCCCCTTCAGTAGACCACCTTTTGTGCACAAAACACATTTCATGCACTTGGATCTTTCTGCTGATGCTTAAGCTGAGATACTTTTTATGGCTTGATAACATTCAACCTGAGCCACTACTTCTTCAAGAGAATGCAATCCACATTGTCCTAACCACTCTCGTATACCTGGAGGTAGTCCTCTCAAGAAGTGATCCAGTACCAATATCTCCACCATTTTCTCTTTACAGTTGGTTTCTGCGTGTGAGGTGAACTAGGTGCCAAAAAGCTCCCTCTATATCTCAACTTGTAGAACTTTTAAATAAGAATAGCTAGAGTTATCCCACTTCTAAAATCTCTCTAATACATCTACTTATTATCAGCTGCTTGCTCAGTGGTGAGATCATAGTATGCCTGTTGTGCTATTCCAGCCAAGAATAAGGCCAGTATTCCAACCTGATGGGTTTGTGGCCAGGCTTTATGTGTGGTCTTCCTTTCAAAAGCTATCAGGTAGGCCTCCACATTATTATCTTTAACTCATTTTCTGAAGGTAGTAACTTGCTTGCATTCCCACCACAGATTCTCTTGTTTCTGCAGTCAAAAGTTATTTGGTCTGGTGTACTACTTCTTGTAAAGTAGCTTGGCTTTGCATCAACTGGTTTGTCAGCAATCGGTTAAACTCCTGCTATTGTCTATTCATTTCTTGCTGTGCTGCTATAGCTTGCAAAAAGGCATTTTCTACCTCCTCCATCTTCTCTGTGAGGGTCTTTATATCCAAATCGAGATTGCACCCAACTCCTGATGCCAGTTGTGGTAGTGTAGCCCTTTGGAGACTGATTTCTTAGGTGCTATATATACAGAAACCTCTACGAGTCCCAAAAACATAAAAGCAAGTGGCTTATATGAGCAACACAAAATAATCATCTACATATACAAGCTGGCAAAACCTCAGCTGACTCAGCTCTCAGGTTCAAGAAACCAGTTCTTTGTATACAATCCACTTTCAAAATACTTCTTTCTTAGGTATTCTTCAGATGCTGCTTTCAGAATAATTCCTTAAAAGCATACTAGTAGTGCACTTGCCCTCTCTTCATGCCAAATGTCCCACCTCATGGATCCTTAACATCTTTTTTTGTGTGTTGTTTTCTTTTCACAAACAGACATCTCCTTGTGGTAAAATAATACTGTCTCTTTAACTGTACTTTTTATGTTTGAGGTTTTTTCATGGTTTTGTGTTTTCACCGAATTCTAGTGAACTTTTATTTACTTTACTTATTTCAGTGACAATTTATAAGTGTGCACTGTTATTTTGCTGCTATGAGAGGAACCTATGAAGTGGGCACATCAGTTGTTGGATACCCAAAATAATAAATTGGACTCTCCTTTTATATTACGTGATGCCATGCCTAAAATATATGATGAGTCTCACAAGGTATCGACTGCACAGACAACTTTGAAAACTCTCTGCCAAGGAATAAATCCTGCAGAAGACTATAGTCTCTATGCTAATTTCCTAAAATGTAGATTACACCATGTTTAAGAGCAGTGAGACAACCGAGCTATGTTAATAACCCATCCCAAAAGCATTTCAAGTGAACTGCTATGAGTGACTGCGGCAAGCCAGAGCCAAAAAATTATGGCAAACTTTTCCATTGATTTTTGCCCAGACAAAAGATTACAAGTTACTCTGCTAGATTTTTACACCAAAACCCTATGCTAATAAGACTTTGCAGATCTCTCGCAATATATAGCATTGTGTAACTACAAAAAGCTGAGAAAATACTACGGGTATGAAAGACCAGTGAAAATGGTTTAAAACCATTGCAGCATGACTTAATGATGAAACTTCAACATTATTTGAAATTTAACAGTCCAATATAAACATATATGTAATTAAAAAATATGATATTTTATTATTATGTCCATTTCATTATACAACATCCAGGGTAACACACAAACCACTTCTCAAGGGTTTATACATATCACGAAACCATGTAGACTAGGAACAAATGCTTTAATGCATTGTCTACATACATATATATATATATATATATATATATATATATATATATATATATATATATATATAAAAAGTGGGTTGTGGTGGCTCAGGTATACTACTGGAGAACCAAATAGAATTTTTTGAGTAGGATGCTCCTTAGCATATATAATAGATACACACAGGAGGGAGAAAAAAGATCCTATTATAGGGCACACCTACTAATCCTAATCTTAGAAAGAAGAGAATAAACTAAATAATAAAACTTAGCATTTAATGGTATTTAAAATCCTTATTAAAATATATGCACATAGGTAGCAGAGAGGTAGTAATGTTCTAAATGGCAGTGTGGGTATCTGTTACCAAAAGAAATTCTGTCCTAAGTGGACCGGCTATATACAAGCTATATACAATGTAAAGTGCTAATATTAATCACAGATAAAGTGACCATTGTGCAAAAAAGTGCAAAGTATAAAGTGCCCTGTGCACTTCATCAATTACTAGCACTGGGCACTTTATACTTTGCACTTTTTTGCACAATAGTCACTTTATCTGTGATTAATCATAGCACTTTACATTGTATATTGCTTGTATATAGCCGGTCCACTTAGGACAGAATTTATTTTTGTAACAGATACCCAGACTGCCATTTAGAACATTACTACCTCTCTGCTACCTATGTGCATATATTTTAATAAGGATTTTAAATACCATTAAATGCTAGGTTTTATTATTTAGTTTATTCTCTTCTTTCTAAGATTAGGATTAGTAGGTGTGCCCTATAATAGGATCTTTTTTCTCCCTCCTGTGTGTATATATATATATATACACAGAAATAAACACAATTATATATATCAAATCTATACATACAATTCACACATATATTCACCGTATATACTCGAGTATAAGCCGAGTTTTTCAGCCCTTTTTTTAAGGCAAAAAAGGGCCCCCTCGGCTTATACTCGAGTCACTCCCCCCTGTGTCTCTCTACCCTCCTGTGTGTCTCTAACCCCCCCGTGTGTCTCTAACCCCCCCGTGTGTCTCTCTACCCCCCATGTGTCTTTCCCCCCCCTCCTCAACTTAAACACCCCTCATCAGCATAAACCCCCCTCAACCGCCCTCCTCCACCTAAACCCCCTAAATACCTCCTCCCTCTACCCTCACTTACCTGCTTGTGCTGCGGCCTCTGCTCCTTGACCTGGCGCCGGCGCGCTTGTGATGTCACATGCGCGCCGCGTCGTTAGCATATACAGGGTGCCGGCACCCGGTATATGCTAATGAAGCTTCACACGCGTGTGACGTCACATGCGCACCGGGTCAAGGAGCGGAGGCCGGAGCACAAGCAGGTAAGTGAGGGGAGAAGGGGGAGGTATTTAGGGGGGTTGAGGGGAGTTTAGGTTGAGGAGGGGGTTTGAGGAAGGGGGTTGGGGTTGAGGAGGTGGGTTGGGGTGGAGGGGGGTTGAGGTTGCGGAGGGAGGTTGAGGGGGGTTGAGGTTGAGGAGGGAGGTTGAGGGGGGTTGAGGAGGGGGTTGAGTAATATCTATTGCAAAAGTTCACATCTCTTAAGTGCATACTCTAAAGTGTAGCAAATAGAATTATACAGGAATTGAACATGATTGAATAGGCATTGTATATCACCTTTGAACTATTACGGCAAGTTTATTTACTTTCTTCTATTTATTCTATTGCTTTTTGCTTCTTACTATCACAATGTTTTCTCACACCTTCTTTTCAATATTTTTTATTGCCAAGTATAAACATTGTAACAGTGATTTTTATGATAATTTGAAATTTAACAATTAGTTAATAAAGTTTAGTCATTTTGTATAATGTGGTTCTAATTCATTATTTATTTTTCTTCATTATAACCTCCTGCCTCTTTCTCAGACTCTCCTACACTGTCTCTACCCATCATTCTCCAATAATATAACAATCTCACCTTCTCTGCTGTCCTCTTCTCTGCTCCCATGAGCTCCTCTCCTTCCTCCAGTCACATTCTCATCCCTCCCCTGAAGCTCAAAAGGAGAAATGCTTCTGTAAGTCCTATTCCTGTCTACTCTCTCTCCTTCTTAGACGGCTTGTGGAGATATATCCCCTAAGCCAGGCCCCTCATTCATTTCCATCTGTTGTCAGCCACACAGAGTCCCCAAGGCAGCAAATACCCAAAACACCCATAATCTAATCTCACTGCAATTTTTACAGCATACTCCCTGTTCCCTCCCTCCAATTTTCATCTTTTCAAATTCACACTATCCGCATCTTCTCTCCAATCCCTCTGCGAGTTGCTGTGATCTATCGCCCACCTGGATCACCCTCTCAATTTCTGGACCACTTTTCCGCCTGACTCCCTCACTTTCTTTCCTCCAATATATCTTCACTCTTTGCGATTCCAACATAGCCACTGACACCCACCCCGACCGCATAGCTGCAAAATTACTTGCACTTACCTCTTCCTTTGGACTCTCACAATGGACAGATTCTGCAACTCACCATGGTGAACACTTCATTGACATTATTTTCACCAATCTCTGCACTATCTCCAATGTTCATGCACTGCAGAATGACTATGGAGGAAATCTTGCACTTCAGAAGACTTTCTCCATTGCAAGTTTACCTTGCGCTCCTACTTCCATGTCCTCAATCTTGCCAAACAACACTACTTCTCATCACTAATATCAAACCTGTCCTCCAACCCTAAACATGTATTTGCTACATTCAACACCCTCCTTTGCCCACCCCCACCTCCTGCCCCTTCCTGTCCCACTGCTGATGACTTTGCCAGCCATTTTGGATGGTTTCAAATAAAATTTAAACCATCTGAAATTAACTCTCCTCCCAGCTTGGTCCTAACTTACCATCCTCTCAACAACCTGGCAACACCCAGCCCTTACCCTTCCCCAATGCCTCCTCCACGATGGACTCCTTTGACCCTGTAACTGAGGATGAAGTATCTACTTTACTATCAACCTCTCACCTTACAACATGCCCGCATGATCCTATTCCATCACAGCTAATCCCTCCCCTCTCTACCACACTTATCCCAGCTCTCACACAGCTATTCAACCTCCCTACACACTGGCAAGTTCCCATCCTCTTTAAAACACAGCATATTTAACACCCATTCTTAAGAAGCCGTTATCTGAGCTTCTGCCTCCAACTATTGCCCAATCTCTCTACTTCCCTTGGCTTCTAAACTGCTTGAGCAACTTGTCTACAATTGCCTCACTTATTTCCTCCAATTCCCTTTTGAACCCCTTCCAATCTGGCTTCCGGACCCAACACTCTGCAGAAACAGTCCTTACAAAAGTCACCAATGACTTGCTAACCGCCAAATTAAAGAGTCACTTCTCAATTCTAATTCTCCTGAATCTCTCTGCTGCCTTTGATAGAGTTGACTACCCTCTTCTAATCCAAACTCTCTGCTCTTTAAGCATCCAGGACACAGCTCTCTCATTGTTCACATTCTATACAGAAGATTGTACATTTAGTGTCTCCTTCTCTGGCACCTCTTCTTCACTTCTCCCTCTGTCTGTTGTCATACTCCAATGTTCAGTCCTAGGCCCCCCACTCTTCTCCATCTACACATCCTATCTTGGTACTCTTATAAAACCCTTGGATTTCTGTACCATCTCTATGCAGATGACACTCAAATCTACCTCTCTGAACCATATCTAACCCCCTCTCTTTTAGCTCAAGTTTCCAACTGCCTCTCTAGCATATCCTCCTGGATGTCTGCCTGTCAACTCAAACTCAACATGTCTAAAACTGAACTCCTTATTGTTCCATCCTCTACTACAGCTTTCACTCCTCATATATCTTTCACTGTTGACAATGCCATCATCACTCCCAGGCCCGTTGTCTTGGGGTGCTTCTGGATCCTGCTCTCTCTTTTATTCCTCACATACAAACAATAACAAAATCTTGTCAGTTTCATCTAAAAAACATCTCCAAAATTCATCACTATCTTACAGAAGACACAGCTAAAGTTTTAATACACTCTCATGTCATATCTCGACTCTGCTACTACAATTCACTCTTTGCTGGCCTCCTTATCTGTCCTCGTCTGTCTCCTCTCCAATCCATAATGAACACCTCCACTAGCCTCCATACCAAACGATCAGTCTGCATCTCCTCCCTGTCAATCACTCCACTGGCTTCCCATAGCCTCCAGAAAGAAATTTAAAATCATGACCCTGACATATAAAGCCCTCAACAACAGTGCACTCACTTATATCTCTGCTCTTGTTTCAAAATACTCTCCCAACCGTCCCCTTCATTCTGCTAATGATCTTCTTCTTTCCTGCTCTCTTATCACCTTTTCTCACTCCAGTCTTCAAGACTTTTCTTGTGCTGCCCCTACTATCTGGAACTCCATGCCTCACTCCATTAAACTCAAAACCTTTAAAAAAAACACATCTGTTTAAAAAATCTTATCACCTTCAGCCTTAATATGTACAACTGCACGCTCCACAGCTTAACACTCACTCCCACAAACTACAGTGCAACACACAGACACCTCGACTTGTCTAAACAAATTGCTTTCACAATGCTATCTTGCATTTGTCACCGTTTTGTATCACACCTAAACCCTTAGGCCCCTCATTCTATCATTGGCCGTAAAACGGCCGCAAAGCCGCAATTCCTTGCGGCCATCTTACCTTTACCTTGCAATTCAAATAGATGGCGCCGCAAGGATATCCCCCTTACGGCCGGCCGCGTATCATGCAACCGGCCGCAAGGTCTGAAAACTTTAAATGCAAAAATAAATTCAAGATAGCACTGTAAAGCTCTGTAAATGCTAGGGATCATAATTGGGGACATGAGGATTAATAGCAACCCCCTCTCAAGCTTGCACATCAGCCCAAATCCGATATTTCATTAACGGTTTATTTTCCGTCCCGCAGCCTGGGCTGGTCTGAGGTGCTCCAAGCCCTCGGGACTTTGTCCACGGATATTTGACATGAATTAAAATAAAAATTATTTGTGGATTTGAGTGTAGGGGAATGTTGTGCTATGAATGCTAACACCCCCAATCACTTTATCGTCTCATAAGAGTGCAGGCTGGCTTTATTATGTGCCTAATTGTGTGCTTGCGGGACCTTTTTGGTGCTCGGTTTTAGCCTTGCCGAGAAGGTTCCCGGAGCAATTGAATAGCAACCGGGCTTTTCTTGCGGCCGAAACTCTTGCGGCCGTTTAAGATCAAAGGCTTTCCTGCGGCACGTGCGGCTGCAAGGGATAACAAGGTGCCGGCCGCAAGCCTGCCGGAGCCCCCGGCCGGAAGGGAATAGAATAGGCAAATAGCCTGAGGCCGGTCCGTGCGGCCCCGCATTTCCTACGGCCGATAATAGAATGAGGCCCTTAGATTGTAAGTTTGTGAGTTTTCAATCTTGTGTCAGAACCTTTGAAACAAGCATTATGTATGTTTGATTCTAAGCTCAAAAACAGGGCCCTCCATTATTCTTCTGTATTGGGGTCAGCATCAGCTAAAGACAAGAGCAATAATTGGTTCTGGAGCAAGCTCAATTTTTCTGGATCAATTACTAGTCCAGGATTACAATATTGGCACACAAGAGAGAAGTAATCCAGTACCAATTTAATTTATGGTGAGGTCACATGGTCTATGCAATGCCCCTACCACTTTTCCATACTTTATGAATTATGCAATTAAGGATTTACTTGATAGATTTGTGTATACGTTGATGACATAGTGATATATCCAGAGACCTTATAAGAACACATTAAAAATATAAGGATTGCCCTGTTCAGGTTAATTATTAATATTATGGTTTTATTCTTATCCCCAACTGGAATACAAATGGACTCTCATAAGGTTCAATAAATTATAAACTGGCCAACATCCAAATTTTGTAAACAAGTCCAAAGATTTATCGGCTTCTATAATTTTTACAGGAGATTTATTAAAGACTTTTCAAGGATTCTGTCACCAATTACTGTGTTCGCAAAAGAGACATGCAAATTCAAGCGGACTTTCGAGGCTGAACATGCACTCCTTTGGCTTAAGGAAAAAGTTACCACAGCTCCAACACTTCAGCACTCTATTAGTTTTGGAGGATGCTTCTGAAGTGGCTCCATTTTCAACTTAAGTCAATTTCTTTGTAGTGTTGGTGAAATATTGCCGAGGAAATCTGCAAAGAGATTCACATGCATCCTTAACTTCATCCAATTTTGAATGCAGTATATAAAGATGTGCTACTTTACATTGATGACAGAATATATGTACCACCCAGTCTACATCTCCATGTACCTCTGTGCTTACATGATGCACCTTTGGATTGCCATTGTGGAATCAGAAAAACTTTCGATCTAGTTCATAGAACTTTTTGGTGGCCTTCTATGACTTAATTTGTAAAAGACTTTGTCAAACAATATCATATATGTCCCCCAAATAATACTCCTCGTAGACATATTGCAGGACTCCTTATATCACTTCTAGTTCATCAACAACCATTTTATACTGAATTTATGGTCATCATTGATAGACTTAACAAGATTGCCAACTTTGTGCCATTTATCAAGATTTCTACTGCTGCAGAAACAACAGAAGCCTCTTTAAGAGAAATGATATATTTACATAGTATTCCTAATGATGTCATTTCTGACAGAGGGGTACAATTTCCATCCATCTGGGAGGAATTTTGTAGAAAAATGGGAATGAAACCTTGTTATAAATCGGTGTTAATTAGGTACAATTTACACCTATTTATTATTATTATTATTATTATTATTATTATTATTAATAATAATAATAATAATAATAATAATAACTTTTATTTGTAATTTGCCAACATATTCTGTAGTGCTGTACAGACCATTAGAACCAGGTAAATTACAATGTTAACAAACTGCAGAAAATGGAGGACCCTGTTTTTGAGCTTAGAATCTTTGTAGAAAGTGCTTTTTCCAAAGCACACTACAATATTGGAAACTCACTACTTACAATCTAAAGAGAATGGAAGAGGCAGAAAGCTGGACAAGAATAACAGATAGGGAATAGCAAGGGTCAAGAAAGAAGTGAACGTTTACTTAGGTAGGAAGGTATGCAAAAGTTGGAAAGGTTTTTCATTTAGTAGGATAGGGAAGATATCTGACAGAAAGACATTGTGAGGTGGATGGCTCTAGTGTGTAATATGTTATCTCCCCCTAGTGGTCAGATAATGTAATCTCCTAGTGAAAATGTCAGATCAGACTCTGGGTTAGGAGATATGGGACTTGTAGAAGTGGTTCTGCTTATATGATTTAGAAGAGGGAGTGAATGAAGGAAGGAGAGTAGCTCATGGGAGCATAAAGAGGTGAGGAGAGCATGGAAGGTGAGATGTTTATGTTGGAGGCACAATGTGGAAAAGTTGGAGGATGAACCTGAGGAAAAGACAGAAGGGTAAGAAGAAGGAGAGGGCATGAGGAAACATTGTGTAAAAGTTTTATTAGGAATAGTTAGCAGATGTTGCTAATTGATCAGCTGAACGAAAATTTGTGTGACTCAATAAATTAAAAGTGAACATGTGGGGAGAGGGTCATGGAGGCATGGGGTTGGTGTGCATTTCAGACCGAGCAGAGCAGGGCAGGAGTGAAGTCTGCGGAGAGAGAGAGAGAAAACTGTTAGTAAACACAGGATGTTATTAGAGTGTGATAGGGAGGGGTTGAGGATAGATTTGAAACAAAGAGAGGAGAAGAGGGAGAGAGATTACAGAGAAATACTATAGAAATAAATTGGTCTAAAAAGTAACAATGTCCCCCAAAATAGTAACATATTAAAATAAAACGAATATTAATAAAAGTGCAGAGCTGCCACCTCCATTTGTATCTTCTAATACATGCCTGCATTTGTTAGTGTATCAATTATATGTAGGAGGGAGTATTTTAGACTGATATTAGCTCGTTACTTTTTGCAGTTTTATAGCTGAAGCAATTACCTTTGCTTATCTGTCATTCAAGTAGAAAGAAAACAAGTTGAGACATACCAGATAGGGGTAGGTCTTTATAAGACAACAGTGGTGATGGCTTAGCCTTCATATAATCACCTATAATAGTTGTGGATATACGGCCAGTTGGTCACGCTTTGCGAGGTGAGCCGTTGATGCTTGCATTAAGCTGGACTTAGGCTGCAATGAGCGCCAAAGCCGCTTATTGCACTGTGAGCCTCACAAAGCCAGGTGAGCAGTTGAAGCACTCGGGACTTAGGCTGTAATGAGTGCCAAAGGTGCTCATCACAAGGTCAGTAGGACTTTGCGTGGTGCACAAAATTACGTCTCGTAAGACTTAAGAACTGAAGCACGTAGTGTGGGGCTCGGAAATTTACGACTTTAACGGCCGAACCACATTGCTCGAAAGACCTGCTAAAAACAAAAAAATATGCCTTAAATTAACTTACACACTCACACATAGCACATGGGGAGAGCCAGGGAGCCTGTGAGTGAGGTTGCAAGTTAATTGGAAGCATATTTAGCTATTTTTCGCGAACAAAAATAGCCTAAGCGATAAAAAATTGGCAGCCGGAAAAACCTAAACATGACTAAAACAAGGCTGAAGGACGTAAAACGAGGACAAAGGACGTAAAAACAAGCTCAAGCTTTGGTGCCTCTGGTTGTCAGACCCAATCCATCTCAGCTCCTGGAACAGCTCTCTCTGCATACCCTCCACCTCCAAGATATGTATGCCCATCACCCATCTCCTGCTCTACCTGCTGCATTTGGCTATCCAGTTGCTGCCACCACTTGTAAGCAGGGAGTACTCATTAAACTCTTCTTCATTTGGGTGAAAGCTGTGTTTAGCTAAGGTCCTCGGGTGAAAGGATCTGTTCCCACCTATATTTTCTTAGAGGGGAGCTGTCACTGAGCTGTATTCTGCTTTGGAAACCTCAGAGCTGCAGTTTTATTAGGAATCATAAATATTTTACTTGAGTCTGCTGGCACATCCATTTTTTTTAGACACTCAATATCTGTTCTTTCCAAGGTGACTCAACAATTCTATAGTCCTGTTTATGTATCCCTTTTTGTTGCTGCAGGTCAGCCAAGCTGCAGTAAAACTCTTTCCAGGAACACCGGGATATCCTTGCAGGTCTTTAGATAATGAGGTCCTAACAGGCTGGGGCTGTTCATAAATCCTTGGGGTAACACTGTCCAATAGAGCTGAGTCTTTACTCCTGTTTCTGGGTCGTGCCACTCAAATGTGAAAAATCTTTAGCTTTTCCTCTTTTAAATCCAGCACAGTTAACCACTTTGTCTGTCTTCTCCTTGCCCCATAGTGTTACTTCCCCACTCGAGTGTGTGCAAAAGGGGAACCCAAATCCGCCATACCATTGTAACTCTCCATGTATCTGTTCTGTTACTTTAACTGAACTGTCAGACACATATTGCACAAATATTACTGAAAAACAAGGTGGTCTGGAAACTGTCTAATAGAGGCCATTTTCCACATATCATTTTATTTGCAAATAATCACCCATGTTTATTGTAAGACAGCAGTTAATTTCACTTCTTCGTTTAGTAAAAATAATGAAACACCTTGTCTTATTTTACAGAAAAGCAAGATTTACTTACAATTGACCCCCCCCCCTCCTTAATCACTTGCTTTTACATCCTTAAAATAATTCACAGACCCTAATTAAGCAGAGATACTTAATATTTATTCTTCAATACTCTTAAAAATATATTGGGCAGAATTTAGCTTGCCTTCAAAAATGATGCAAACTTAATGGAGAAAATGCAACATAATTACATTTTTAAAGGGATATCCTCAATATTGTTATACATATTTTATTAGCCAGACTTAATATTATGAAAGGACATATATAATAATGCATTGAAAGTTTACTAAAAGCCTATATGCAATTCCAGACCAATTAAGTAACTTTTATGTGATTTTTTTAGTCTGTCTGTGTTTAAATACCTTTGAATCATTGCAAATCAAAAAATAGTTTCCCAAATGCTGTAGTTAAAATAATCTATTTGTTGTATAATACATTGCAACAATAAATTGCAACAATTTTCTGCTATAAAATATTTTACCTCTTTAAAGCCTATAGACATGGACCTGTCAGAAATTGATTTAAACTCTACTCCTATTTGTAATCAAGGCTTTCCCTTAGATCTATGTTCTCACTCCTAGGTCAGCTTCTCTATGATAAAACTAACCATTTAGCAAAACAAATCAAGGTGAATGGAGTAATGTTAAAAAATAACTCTTACATTTCCTTCCCCCAAACTCAAATTACAATCTATAAGATTAAACCACAATTCCCTATCATCAGGTGAGTCTAACACTTCACCTGACTTGAAAACCGGGTTGCTACTTACTCAGATCCTCTTCTCTGTGGTTTACATTAATAAACAATTATACATATCCCATTTTCCATTACACTGCAAGTTCAGCAATACTTTTAACACCTTTAACACCTTAATATATTCATCAGATTTTAACATGTTCTCCTATTTAATAAGCTGACATCTAGATAAATCCTTTCAAACCACTTTTTCAACACACACCCTAAAGGTTATCACACAGGAACGTTAAACTGATCTCCTGTCATGCTGAGTTACTAAGTCCATACTTGAGTACCTTTCCTTCCTTCTAAAGGACCTTATGGGACGGTCTCTGTAAAATCTCACTCTTTATCTCTTCCCAACCCTTCCTTCTGTTTCAAAAAGATGGGCTAGATGAGTTCAAGATGGCCTAGGAATTTATGAGGCATATAACCTGTTTACTTTACTGACCTAACTCTATTTTATTTCCCTAACCCCAGCACTTCTGTTTCAGAAGGTTAGACTTGGCATTTACTTTACTGATGTCCTACCATAGACTTGGCTAAGCATTTACTTTACTGACTTCCTACATTACTGAACTCTAATTCCCTAACCTCCACTTCTGTAAAAGTGGCCTTGGTATTTGCAAGGGAAATACATTGTGTTTTACTGGGTTATACAGTTGCAAACTTAATCAAAGGATTTATCTAATGTTCTCTTCTTCTTTAGACTGACAAAATGTAATTTCATAAGGTTCTGAATTTTTAACTCTTTGAAGACTTTTATTCTATATCCTAACAGTCACCATACAAAGCAGCATTTATAACATGATCCATGCCAGTTATGACATATTATTATAAAAATACACTCACACAATATATTAACTTATTAGTGCATTTTTACCCATATTGCACAGACAGAGAGATAGATGCAGAGTACCAAATGAATGTGTTAAATTCACAGCATTTTATCAAAAACAATCTGTTTATGTATGTAACTAGAAATGAAATAAAAGCATGTTGCAATTTATTCTTGATTTCCCTGCTCTTATCCGCTTAGTTGCATTTTAGAATAGATTGCTCCTAGGCCACCTTTTCGCTAAGGAGGCAGGTTATGTGATCAGTAGGGGAGCCATATTGTACTTTAGTTTAATTATATAATTGCTGAATTTGACAATCCGAAAGAGAGGAAATTAAAAAGGGAAAAATCTACCATTTTGTATGTTTTTCTCCATTTTGTATTTAGCATTGACATTATCTGCTTCTTCAAGGGGGCTTGATAGGAACCTAGTTCAAACCTACCCCAGCATAATTGTGTGGTTCTTGTTCTCGCTGGCACCAAAGGTGACTTCTGAAGGGGGCAATGCCCAAAGGTACAGACCTAAAATACTGGATACAGGCTACTAGTGGCCTCCAACAAGACCACTCCCTAATTCAGGATACAAACACAATAACAGCCTCACACAGTGGATATGTGAAATTAGTACTGCGCATTTATTGAATCATGGAACCAACATATTGAAACTCTATCTCCCATACCACCCCCTTGGGTACCTTTGTGTATGTGTGTGATGTCAGAACTAACTCCACCTGGCTTGCATTCTTGGTTACTATAGAGGCTCTTGAAATAAAATTCACCAGATGTCTAAGCTACACGACAGGTGTCTATAACTGGCTAGTGCAACAACATTGATGTTAATCTCCAGTGTTTGCTTAGGACTCCTGAAGTGCAGGCACCTGTCTTGGCTGCTGTTTATTAAGGCTTGTATATGTGACGATGCAATGTTCTGCAGTTAAGCTTATGTGCAGAGCATTTTTACCTTTTCCTCATGTATTCTCCTGTTCTATATCACATTTTCCCTGTATAACATATTATAACTGGTATACATGATAACAATGTACAGGCAACATATAATACATAATCACAATGCAACAATGTCCTGCTCCCATGGGAGCATGGTCATATCCATAATTACTGGTAATATTACAGTCACTAAGCAATGTAGTCATGACAAGCATGCCATGTTGTTAGTCTAATCTCTATTTTGTTATTCATCAAGGACTTTATACATACTGTATTATTTGTGGTGCCCATAAGCTAATTGTTATCTAAGAGCTAGAACAATGTGTTAAGAGGCAAGATGTTCCCAAATACAGAGTAACACTTGAACACCCCATAATGCCTCATTAACCAGATTTTCTTGACCTTGATATTTTGGAAATAAAAGCTAGTTTATTCCATTGTCAACCTAGAGCTCACAACGTTGTTTTTTCTGGCAGGTGTAAGGTTGCAGTATATACTCTAAACAGCTCTCAGTGCAGATGGGAACATTACAAACATATGATAATGCATTCTCAGTGGTGATGGGCAGTTTTACTGGAACTAGGGGTGCAGAGGATGCTACATTATAATATCTAAGCAGGGGCACTGCCTTGCTTTGACTTGACAATGCCTGTGTCCCCCACCCTCTAACGACAGGCCACGGGGCGGATTACTTCACATATAGCCCTGAAACCTCTTCTGAAATTGTGTTAAATTAAAATAAAACTAATTAAAAAATCCTGTAGGGAAATACTAGGCACCAGCATTGCCCTTGTATCCTTTCTTTGGCCCTTTGAAATAAGCCCATCTAAAAAAAAATGACAAAGCTGAAACTGGTACATGTAAGTATTTTTTCTTTCCCTATAGGTATTTATTTTTTTATTATTTAACCTACCATTACATCACGCCACATCATGAGGCTCATTTTAATAATATACTTTCTTTTTTTATTTTTATTGGATGAACCCTGGGGTTGCCCTGAGTTGTGATGTAATCTCGCTCAATCGCAGTAAATTCCAACCAACCAAGGATCTATCTCCAGTGTACATATAGTACATGTGGTTTCTCAATAAAAAACACTCTGATATACAATACAACTTTCTATAATATGTATGAACTCAATGTTACTACGTTTACTAGTCTTTTACTAGGGTAGGGCTAATACTAAGAACAGAAGTGGTATCTCTCCATAAATTTAAAATAATATTTAGTAAAAAACAACACATATTCTGCTACATGAAAATACAAGCAGTATTTTACAGTATTTTATTTACAGTAGATAATTATGTTGGAGTTTATTGCTGCTGTGCTAAAAACAGATGATCTAGGCAGTTTGGATTGTATATAACAACATCATTCTAGCTCAGAAAAGTGAGTGGAGCAGTATAATACATTGTATATACTACATTTTTGTTTTTAACTTTTCAACCCCCTCCTCCTCATCAACCCCCTCCTCACTGTCAGGTAAGTGAGGGGGAGGTATTTAGAGGGGAGACAGTGAGGAGGGGGTTGAGGAGGGGGTTGATGAGGAGGAGAGGGGTTGAGGTTGGGGGGGTGAGGAGGGGGATGAGGATGGGGGGGTTGAGGAGGGGGGTTGAGGATGGGGGTTGAGGATGGGGGGTTGAGGAGGGGGTTAATGAGGAGGAGGGAGGTTGAGGTTGAGGAGGGGGGGTTGAGGTTGAGGGAGGGGTGAGGAGGGGGTTGATGAGGAGGGGGGTTGAGGTTGAGGGAGGGGTGAGGAGGGGGTTGATGAGGAAGAGGTTGAGGTTGAGGAGGGGGGTTGAGGTTGAGGGAGGGGGTGAGGAGGGGATGAGGATGGGGGGTGGGGGTTGGAGGTTGAGGATGAAGGGTTGAGGAGGGGGTTGATGAGGATGGGAGTGAGGAGGGGGTTGATGAGGAGGAGGGAGGTTGAAGTTGAGGAGGGGGTTGAGGTTGAGGGGGGGTGAGGAGGGGGATGAGGATGGGGGGTTGAGGATGAGGATGGGGGGTTGAGGATGGGGGGTTGAGGATGGGGGTTGAGGAGGGGGTTGATGTTGAGGAGGGGGGTTGAGGTTGAGGGGGGGTGAGGAGGGGGTTGAGGATGGGGGGGTTGAGGATGAGGATGGGGGTTGAGGGGGGAGGATGAGGATGGGAGGATGAGGATGGGGGGTTGAGGAGTGAAGTTGAGGAGGGAGGATGAGGAGGGAGGATGAGGATGATGAGGGAGGTTGAGGAGGGGGTTGAGGATGAGGAGGGAGGTTGAGGATGAGGGGGTAGATTGAGGATGAGGAGGGAGGTTGAGGATGAGGAGTGGGGTTGAGGAGGGAGGTTAAGAATGAGGAGGGGGTTGAGGAGGGTTATAAGGGAGGGGGAAAGAGACACAGGGAAGGGAGAGGAGAGACATGGGAGAGAGAGGGGGGGGGACACAGGGGGCAGTACATTTCCCACCCTCGGCTTATACTCAAGTCACTCATTTTACCCAGTATTTTGTGGTAAAATAGGTGCCTCGGCTCATACTCGGGTCGGCTTATTCAATTTCAATTAAATAGATATGCATTAATTAGTGTACTGTTTCATGGTTTACATTCAATTCATCCTATAGGGTTTGCTATGCTTTTCCATTCATTCCAGAATGGGGGCATTTAACATTTTATTTGCTTTCCAAAATATTTCTTAAATTAAGTTGTTATTGTTAAGTAGTTTATGATACTTTTTTGTTTTCCTAACATTTACTATACTGCCCTATTGAATTCCATTTAATTATATTGCTTTTTGATTCAACTCCAGCAAATATTATTGCTTTCAAATTAATTATATTTTTTGATTGACATCCATGTATTTTTTCTGCTCTTTATTATGCTTCATTAATTAAAGCGATGACCCATCATGTCTATCCTGTAACTTTTATTTCAGCTTTGATATTTTGCATTACTAATGCACTGCATCAAATGTGATGAAGAATCCCAATTTGGCAGATCTTGAATCTAATAAGTAGATCTAGTTGAATCTCTAACTCTACATCCACTAAATATTTATGTTGTCTTGACTACATGTATTTACTCATTGATATTCTATGTGCATTTGTTTTCTTAGATGCCATTTGTCACAACAGCAGTCATTTTGCAGCTGCTAATAGTAGGCTGTCATCTTTCAATATGGGATCACCCTGGGCAAGGTCACATATTTTGACCAGAGCAATGATAAATAAAATGAATGTACTGTTGAGTAATATAATATATATTATATATACTGTAACATAAACATGAATTTCTCAATCCCCTTAAGATATATAAAAGACACCATTTTGCAATTCAAATTCCTAATTATATTTTTACAATATCTAAGCTTTTGTTATAATAGTAATGTTTAACATGCATAGCACTGGTTAATATATTCTGGTTCAAGCCACTGAGTACAGCAGTAAGGGTGTACAATTAATATGACAGAGTTCTTTTAAAATAAATATGTCTTATCTAGTTCAAGATGGACGTTCAGGATCTCCATTTTTCAGATTGTTATTATATGCATATGTGACGATCCGAGAGTAGGGGCTATACAAGCTCAGGGCCACCTGCTATAGACTACAGGTTATCTACCCACACGGACAGTTGGGTTCTTTGAAAACTCGGCACCAGCACCCTGATATCTTACTTCTGTATCAGTCAGAGTCTCTTCATCAGGAATCAGCATTTCCAGGTGGAGATAGGTTCAGTATCGCAGCTACCAGGAACAAAATAAGAGAACATACAGTTTCGATATGTCTCTGAGTGAACTGTTTTATTTTATAAATGACAGCAGTATTTATAGAGGATAAATACAGAGGGGGTTTACAAAATGTAACCATGAGAGGGGGTGGCAGACAATTACAGGAGATGACCCCGCATGGGGTCTGGCATTAGCTTTCTGAGACCAATAGGCTTAACCTTCAATACACATCCTGCTGTCTCTGTGTCTGAGTGGTCCAGGCCTTAGATAGAATACATGGAAGATGGGATTAACTTAATTTGCTAGCAATGGGCCAGAGTGGATTAAAAATACAATGGAGATGTTTACGTACATAATCCAGTGGCTGTAGCCAACTTGTATGTCCTTTAATGAGCTCAATGGGCCAACATCCAGGCTGAGAAAAAGGGGTCCGTGACAGCATATTTTGTATGTTAGTTTTAAAATGATCAGCATTTAAACTTTATTTGATTGTTATCACTCTTATTTTCACCCGAAATGCACGCCTTCAGTGCGCATGTGCAAGCCCATAACATTTAACATTGCGTGATGACAACTCGTAGTACAACAACTATTATATGTGATATTGTTTGTATTCTATTATGGAAAAAAGTTACTTATTGTACTGTACTCCATCTGTAACACGTTGTTTAATCTTCCATTGTTTTCTCAATAAAAAGTGAAGTTTAAAAAAATATATATAATTGGAAAGCAAGTTTTCAAAGTTGGAAAGCAAGTCCAAAAAAAAGTCAATTAGAAATTGAGTATTTTGGTGATCTATCATATACAAATGATGTTTACATATATATATCAGAAGGTACTGTACATCTCAATTAGATATCTTTGCTTATGCATGGCAAATAAGACATTTGGTGTTTAACAAAGTAACTCATTTTAAGTTTGTGTTTTATACTTGGGATATATGTGGATTATGTTGTTTTACTAATTGACTAATGCCTCAAAAGCTAGTATCATTTGATGTAATCCTATGCAACCTAAACATTTAAAGTTGATAATCTGAGAGATGCCAGTGCTAGTGAATGAGGGTCCCGATGCAAAAACAAAATTGCACCCCCCATGTGCCAACACTACCAAATTGCCAACTGTACCACCAAAAGTTATCTCCCTCACCCTTAGATACCCTCCCATTGGCTCATCATTTTTTATAAGTGTAAACTTCCCTTGCAGCTAGTGACCACCATGCTCCTTCTTAGTTCTCCCCTTTTCCTAAGCACTAGCCTCTCTATTTTATTACCCCAAAGTCCCATTCTCAAAGTAGCTCCCTTCCTTTCTCCCTACCCATTTGTTTTTCTCCTCTGTGTCTCTGCTCCAGTTTTGTGTGGTTCGCGTTGTTGGGCTTCAATCTTGTTTCAAACCTGTTTAAGAAAATTAAAGTTTTTTTCGGCCGTCAGTTTCTTTCTTTGCTTAGCCGATTTTCAATCTCCTAAAAAAGTCAATTAAGCCTAAAATTAGGTTGCAACCTCACTCACAGGCTCCCTGCCTCTCCCCCTATGCTGTTGGTGAGTGGGTAAGTACATTTTTTTAAGTATTTGGCATTTTTGGGGGGTCTTTTGACTTAGGCTTCCGAAAAAAATGTGGCCGTTAAAATCGTGAACCACATGCTCTGCGATCAGCGCCAAAGTCCTGCGTGCTTCGGCGCTGATCGCAGGCATCGCTATGGGCTATGCTCAGTGGAGCATCCTCGGGCTGATTTGCACCATGAGGGAACAGAGGACCCTTAGGTGGACCCTGAAAGGCCACAATTTGTTGGTTGAAAGCTGTACGACTTAGGCTGCTCAACTGTGTTTCGTCACAAGTTATCAGTTCCTTTTCCAGGGGACCACAATTTGTTTGACCTCTCTGCTATGACGTGCCCATCTTGGATGACCCTACATGGTATAGCTCACAGCTTCATTGAAGTACACAAGCCCCTTCAAGGTAGCAATCCAGAAGGGGGAGTCTAAATATAATAGGTTTTCATTTTACTAAATAAAATTATCTTACCCCAATCAGCAAGCAGTTGAATAAGTAGCAAACAATTTTAGTTAGAAAAAATTAAATCTGAAAATGTAAATTGTAATATAAAAACATAACATTTGTTTGCGTATTTGGGGAATTTTCATTATACAGGGTCGAGTTACATTATTATGACCGAAAATAAATGAAAAATCGGTATTATCCACAGGGAGAGAACCAACCGTAATCGCACTTAAAAAAAATAGCATTGGTCTAAAGGCAATAAGTACCTTAATAACAAATATCAGAGATTATTGAAGAAAATAAGGATGGTGATATTACCCAATTAGTGTAAAAAGCTAATAATGAAGAGAAAATTAAAGGAACACTAATAATATTGGATATTTACATCCCTTATGCACGGCATCAGTAAAGACGTATGTCTAAAACAATAGTACAGTGACTAAACCCATGCTGGTAAGGGTTCATCATCAGAAATGGCTTAAATTTGCATTACAGTACCGGAATTGGACATCTTCTGATTATCAAATGGTTGACTTCTCTACAGAGTCACATTTTCTGTTCCATTGACTGGACGCGAAGCCTCAGAGAACAAACACTCTGCAACCATTGTTGGAAGAATGCAAGCTGGTTGTGGCTGCGTTATGGTCTGGGAATGTTTTCTTGGCATTGTATGGGTCCACTCATACTTTTTAAAGGCACTCTCAACAGATTGGGTAATGTATTCATACTTGCAGGTCAAGTACACCAATACCTGTTGACTATCTTCCCTGGAGCAGGACAATGCAACATTGCCAGAATTGTCCGGGAGTGTTTGGAGGAGCATGACAAAGACTTCCAAGAACTTTCCTGGCCTCCAAATTCCCCAGACTTGAACCATATTGGTCGTATGGATCCTCCAACACGCACTCTAAGAAGATGTAGGATGCACTGCAGTCTGCATGGCTCCAGATGCCCTTGCAAACCTTCCAGAATCTTACTGACTCACAGCCACCCCATCTAGCTGCTGTCCATGCAGCACATAGTGGTTATTCTGGAAATTAGCTGGTGGACATAATGATGTGACTCATCACATAAAACTACAAAAAGTCACCTGACCATAACTGACTTATCAAAATAAATGGGATGTGACAGTTGCTCACATGCCCAATCCTCTACTGACCATGCTCACAACACTATTTTTTAAACTTATATGTTTATTATATGTTAGAAACGACTTAAGCATCAATTTATTTTATTACCAACTTTGAAAGAAATCAATTTATCCAACTTTTTGATTCAAGTGAGAAAATCTTCCTATGGGAAAAAACACCATTTCATCCCCCAATCCTTCCTAAAATACAAATTCATTCAAAATCAAACGCATACTTGGAACGAACTTATAATGGAATGTTTGAGAGAACTTAACTATAGAACATGACTATGCTCTAATAATTAAGCACTGCACAATGAAGGCCCTAGCATCCTCATGTTCCAGTTAGTGTTCTGAAATCTGCAGGTGAAAATCTATTAACCATCCCCAGAATCTCTCCACAAACTTCTGGGTTCTGAGCTGGGAAATAGGCTGGGTGAAGAGTCTGAAGATGAGGCTTTTCACCCAGGCTTTCAAACAAGTTATAACTCACTATATCTTTTAAAAACTTTCAGTCCATTCTGGGAAAATAAGACCTACATAATATTATAATAATAATAATAATAATGATAATAATAATAATAATAATAATGTAGCATTACTAATCATAACAATTATTATTATTAGTATTAGTATTATAAGTTGTATTAGTATATTAATAATATTACAATTATTATTATTATTAATAATAATAATAATATAAACAACAATAAGAAGTTATGCATAATATATTTTAATTTATATACTTTAACAGTTAACAATATCTTCAGAATACTATGCTTCTTTGGAGTCATCAACATATGGCAGATGACTTGGACAGCACCTTTTGTGCCAAACTCCAAGATGCACTGGCACAAAACCCAACTTTTAATGTCACTAGCCTTGTTTGGATCTCACAGCAATATTAGATATTCTTCTTTCAGCAATATCCCACACATACATGGTTGTCTGAATTACACTGAATATCACAGCAATACATAAAACTATAAAGGAAACATTAGATTTTTTTTTTACGCTGATTGCCAAAACTAATCATTTAAAACCTCTTCACATCATTTTCTGGCTGTGAATTAAATATAAAATAAGATAACAGATAAAGCAAGAATTTAGGTCTATATAATTGTACTTGCAATAGTTAAAATCTTATTTTCTACTACAGATTCATGATTACATTCATCACTGATACAAATCCATGCACATATACCACTGAAAAAAGAGTAGTGATATCATAGCCATATAAAAAACTACTGGACACATCTTATAAAACAAACTTCAAGAGTGTTAAAGAAAAATTGTCAGGTAGAAAAAATGTATCAAATATGCATTTAATACAAGATGTCTCAAAAATGCATTTTCTTTCTATGAGCCTAACACAGCGTTACCATTATCACAAAAACACCAGACTTTTAAAGCAACATATGCCCGTTTAAGGTTGGAACAAGGTGTTCTAACACATGCAGACTTGTAAAAGTAGCAAAGTATAAACATACCTAAAAGATTTCCATAAATTCAAATAACACTTTTAACATATAATTAAAAAAAAAGGAATTGGAGCAAAGAGGAGAGTAAATCTAATTTTGTAGAAGCTTCTGATAGGTAAATTATCATTTTAAATTGTCAGATACACCCATGTATATTTCAGTTCCATCTTGAGAACATTTTAAGCCCTCCAAGAGAGTACGGAGCTTGTATTGAAAGGATATAAATGTAAAGAATGTGTCGCATACAAGTTATTATAATTTTGGTCAAAACTGCTCTTGAGCACTCTATCAAGAGACTAAAATGCGAGCCCAGATGCACAGAGAACAAAAAGCATGAAGTTTCCTTTAGTTTACCTTTCTAGCGGAATAGGATATTTTTGTTTGAGAAATCTAAGGACTTGAAACAATAAAAGCATGAAAAGATTACAAGCTGTATTTCGGAAATCAGTTATTCAAGAATGCTAAGAGTGCAGCATCTATTTGAATGATGGCCAATATAGATTGTTTCTTAATTTTGTTACAATACATTTATTTGGTATTTGTGCACATATTGAGGCAATATAATAGGGTTTATGATTGCAAGTAGTAAAGATTTGTACAAGCAGCTTTTTCGTATATTGTGCTTAAAAATGTTGATATTTTATGTGAAAAGTTACAATGGAAATGCTTGAGTCTTCGAGAGATGTGTGCTTTTTTTCAACAGATTGAAAATGTTCACAGAAGCTCTAGCCTAAGGATTAGAAAAAATATATGGAAATGCACACATTATATATATACACACCTATGTATACACACACATATATATGTGGGTGTGTATATATATATATATATATATATATATATATATATATATATATATGTAGACACTGACCCACATATTTATATATTTATATATTTATTTTTATATATATTAAGGGCCTTATTAAATTCCAGCCTTGTAAATAAAAGGCTTCTACTTAAATCCTACGTACTGCAAAATTTCTCAAAGTTACAATGCTATTACATTCGCCCTGCTGCGAGCAGGGCCGTACGTATCAACACTGAGAAAATGTAAAGGAGGAGTGACAGCCTGCAAGATGATCTCGCAGGCTCCCACACTTCATCAATTAGTGCAGGGGTCCTAAACAGGACCTCCGCTGCAGTCCCCCACATAAGCCCTGCCGTGGGGGGTACTCCAACTACCCCCCCCGGCACCTAAAATTAATCCCCCTCTATGCGGGGGTCCCCATTGGGACCCCCGAAGTGTCCTCACATAAACACCTTGCGCAGGGGTCATAGGAACCCCCGCAGCCCCCAAACATTTACCCCTTGCAGTGGGTATCAGGCCCCCGCTGCATTTAAAAATTAAAAATTCCCCTTAAAGGGCCCGCGGCACACTATTACTAATCTCGACCGCAGCAAAAAAAATTAACCCCCCTCTATGCTGGGGGTCCCCATCGGGACCCCCAAAGTGTCCCCATCGGGACCCCCGAAGTGTCCCCACATAAACCCCTAGCTGCAGGGGTACATTGGGACCCCGGAAGCCCCCCCACATTAACCCCTTTCAGCGGGGGTCCCCGATCAGCACCGATCTTGCCCCTGCTGCATTTAAATTTTTTAATTTCCCGCCTCGCCGGTCTTTAAAGGACCGTAAAGGTCCTGAAAGGACTCACACTAAAAAATATTAACCCCAGGCAACTAAAATTAACCCCATAACTCATGGGGGTCAATACAGACCGTTATAAGCCAATAATTATTCCTGTCACTCATGGGGGTCAATACAGACCCCCATAAGCACTTAATTAAACCTATAACTCAGGGGGGTCAATACAGACACCCATAAGCACTTAATTAACCCTGTCACTCATGGGGGTCAATACAGACCCCCATAAGCACTTAATTAACCATATAATTCATGGGGGTCAATACAGACCCCCATAAGCACTTAATTAACCCTGTCACTCATGGGGGTCAATACAGATCCCCATAAGCCTCTATTTAACCCCATCAGTCCCATAAGGGTATATTATGACACTTATGGGGATGTTAAAACCCTAACATTAACCACATAAGTGCCATGAGGGTCCACAAGGACCATCATGACACTAACTACAAACACTACACTATAACCCCCAATAAACCATTAAATCTAAACTAACCCCCCTCGACACTAATCTATTAACACTTACACTACCTACACTGCCTACCCCCTAATAAACCTCCCCACCACTCTAATTACAAAAAATAAAAAAACCTACCTTACAGAAAATAAAAAAACGTAAGTCACCAAAAATTAAAAAAAACGACATTACAGAAAAAAAATACATTACAACCCCCCCCCACTACAGAAAAATAAATAAAATTACACACCTGAAAAGGAAAGACAGACATACACAATACAATACATACATACAATACATTACATTACACACAATACATTAAATACAATACAATACATACAATATATTACATATAATACAAATCAAATACCCACTATCTATCTAGCATACAATCTATTTAATATAAAATAAATCCTAAATATATCAAGTACATCCCCCTATCTATCTAATATACAATAAATCCTAACTACATACAGAAACCCTAATTCTAAGCTAAAATAAAATAATTAAAATCCTAACTACATACATAGTCCCTAATTCTAAGCTAAAATAAAATAATTAAGACCACTTACCTTTAAGATATCCCTTCAGATCACTAACCTAGGGGTAAAACAAAACAAAACAATTAGTACAAAACATTAACATAAAATAAATAAACGTTATATACATTCTAAATATTCTACTCACCTTTCCAGCATGTCCCGTCATTCTTCAGTTCTTCTCCGGCGCGATCCTGTTAAAAAAAAACACAATACATTAATACAATATACAGACACCAAATAAAATAAACATATAAACATATAAATATACATTCAACTTACCTCCCCGCCATGTCCCCGCTTTAGCCAATCAGGGTGGGATTTTGGGGTGTATCCCATCCTGATTGGCTCACACATTGATGACTTCTGATTGGCTGAAATTGATAGACAGCTTTTTCAACCAATCATAAGCCGTCATTGCCAATTTCCTCCCGGAAAAGGCTCCGGGAGGCTCATTAGCGTCTGGGAGGTCTGCAAGTGCAGACCTACGTTAGATTTTTGATTTAGATTTTTTTAGACCGCTGATGGTTGCAGGGCCCAGCCGGGGCTGAAGGGGAGGAGGTCGGGGACATCAAGGGAAGGTAAGTTGAATGTATATTTATATGTTTATTTTATTGGTGTCTGTATATTGTATTAATGTATTGTGTTTTTTTTAACAGGGCCTCGCCGGAGAAGAACTGAAGAATGACAGGACATGCTGGAAAGGTGTGTGTGTGTGGGGGGGGGGGGGGGGGGGGGTTGCACCGGGGCCCCCTATGCGCTAGCTCTGCCACTGTATAGAATAATATATTAGATACTACTCATGCACAATAGAATATAATTTATTGTCAAAGCAGGAGTTAAAAATAAAAAAAACCTTTAAATCAAAACATAGCTATGTGGTAAAATGAAGGCTTTAATAGTAAATACCTTTACCTGCAAAATAAAGTTACATAATTAGGTCTGTGGTTTTCCAGCACCCTCAAGGCACAATATAAGTATATAATAATATGGAAGGTCAGAACGCACAGGGTTAGTTGACATTAAAGTGTTGCTGGAAGATTCTGACCCAAACTGCACTGTGGGGGGATTTAAAAACATTGCACGTTTCCACCAAAGGATGACACAATAAAGCATCAATAAATATTTCTATATAAAAAAAGAAACCCAGCCCACTTAGGCCATATGGGGCTATAGAAGCCAGATCATTGAGTAGGATGGTGGGCTACAGATGCCCTGTTCCCTGTGGTGAGTATCTTTGTGAATGTCAGCACTTCTCCTGCTAGAGGTCCCAGTGCTCATGCATGTCTTGTGGAAATGATTCACTACCCTTCAAGCGCATGGACCGGAGAAGAAAACTGTAGCAACATGTTATATAATATTATATTTTACATTATATGGAACACACAGCTACAGTGCGGGTCTAAAAATTCAAGAGGGAGTGGAAATGAAGGGAGCAAGTTCCATACCGAATTTCAAGTGACAGAGACAGTTGAAGCAAAAAGGTTTCCATTGTGGATGAGTAGTGAGGGAGAGAGACAAGCATTAACTGGGAGAGAAAGAATACACAAACATGATAATCTAGTAGATATTATTTATTGCTGATGTAGCTAATTTTGGTGGTGCATTGCCCTAATTCCCTTGCCATACCTGGTCATGTGATTAAAGCCAGAGTCTCGGGAGACGTGCTGCTCCTTTTTCAACAATTTGTTGGTGGGAACTCTGATCTAAAGACTGAGGAATGCTATTCCTCATCTATTTTGATTTACCAAGTTTCTTTAAAGGTCTAGAGAATTCACATGGCTAAGGCTTCTTGCTAAATCTTTGTTAAAAGTTTACATTATAAGTACTGTCAGTTGTATACCATTTCATTAGGATAGTGTGGAGCTGGGTGTTCTTTTGAATGCTTGTCTCAGCTTCCACATCAAGAACTTTCTGCACTGTTGCATTAGCACTCAGACAGAAAGCAGCACTTAATCTTGTTTGTTTCTCCTTAGGAACCTAATTTTGAATCCAACATTTAAAGAAGAATAGCGTTTATTTAATCATATTAAAATAATTCTTAATATGCAATGATAATCACATATCTGGCTTTTCTATTTCAGAATGGAGGCAGTGTCAGAGATATCCAAGCAATGCAGAGAGCTTACTCTTGTCTGTAGATTTTTTAAGCAACCAAGAGAGTTGAAACTTCTTAATAAGTTTTCGGGGTCTGAGACAGTTATCAAACACAAAAAGAAAAAAAACGTTATTATTGACTTAAATCAAAGGAAATAACACTCCTTAAAATGTACTGCAAACTCCGTTTATATTGGGCTGTTACAATGTGTCTTGTGTTTGATTGTATCATTCCAGCTATTAAACATGCATTATAACCAATGCAGCAGAAAATATACCCAAATGGGAAAAATTTCTACATAAGCACAAATCGTTATGTCTCGTAATAGAAGGACCATGGTGTGCCCCACATAACTTAAATTGGCAATCTCTATGTCTCAAGTTAGAGACCTCCTGTCTGAAGGGCTAGGGTGTGCCCTACAATCTGACTGAAATTCCCTATAGTTCAATACATTAACTTGTTGCAGGAATATTCAAGGGAAACATGCCATTAATGATGCAGGGTATAAAGTACAGGATTGCACACTTAGATAAGTATTTGACTAATACAATGTGCTGGGGGACACCCAAATTTATGCTCTGAGACCTAAATTTGAAAAAATACCCTCTAACTAATTCAACAACAACAAAAAATTACATATTCATTTAAGATAGGGAAAAACAATTAAGCTTTTTTTAATAAAACATTTTCGATGTAGATTCTGCTGGAACCTGGAGGCATCCATGATATATTTAGGAAAGTTGTGTGTTTGAAAGGGACATTCAGATTTCTGGAGAGCTGCTGTTGCATCTATTCATGCAAACTACCTGCTTTTGGTTGAAGGAATATAGATTTCTTAATTAAAATAAACTAGCTAAGTGTTTATTTGCATATTTAAACATAATTCTATGAACAAGTGCTTAAGCACTCTGGTTTTACTCACTGCAATCTTCTAAACAGTCCCTGCAAAGGTCCCTACTTTTGACCATATATATGATTGTCTGTTAGATTAGAAGGTTGTGAAACAAGGAAAACTTCCATTTACCTTTATAGTGTTAGTCTGTTCATAGCGAGGGCTTCTCAGAGGCATTATTTTTGCAAACAGAGCGGGACTTAAAGTCCCATAGGCTTTTTTGAAATTTGGGGCATTCAGAAAGACTTCTGATTAAACCTCAGTGAGGTCAGATATTGTTATGGCGGGCATGTGGTAGGGATTGCAATAATAGTTATGGGAAAGACACTCTGGTCTTTCAATATTAGGGACATTTGGAGCACTCAGATGGTGTTTCTCAGATGTTAGATTTAGGTGTGTGATGTGATAACTTGGTGGTGATTTGTGAGTGCACTTAAATTCTTTTGTGAGCCATGGAATAGAGGTCCTAGTTTTTAAGGGTACTGACAATAAGAGATATTTATTAAGCTATCACACAAGTTGTGATTAGGAGGTGTTTATTGGTAAACATCACAGTGGGAGTAATATAAACTACAGTATTCAATATGTACTTATTTCCAATAGGGGAAAATGCTATCACTGACACTTCATCAAAGACCCAGTGATAATAAATTTGTCTCCCCATCGCAGCCTTTGTGATAGCTGAGCAAACACCCCTAATTAAATGGTAAGAGATTGTAAAGCAGTGTTGGATATCATTATATCACCAGAAATATATGAGTTAAAATATTCCAAAACTAACATAACTATTACAGCCATATGCATCTGCACAAACAGTATTTACATAATCACAGTTTAAATAAAACACATATACAGTTATGCTCAAAAGTTTGCATACCCTGGCAGAAATTGTGACATTCTGGCATATATTTAGAAAAATTGACTGATCATGCAAAAAAAAAAAAAAGTATTTTATTGAAGGATGGTGATCATACAAAGTCATTTATTATCACATAGTTGTTTGGCTCCTTTTTAAAAGTTTGCATATCCTTAGTTCTTAATACTGTGTATTGCCCCATTTAACATCAACGACAGCCTGCAGTCTTTTGTAATAGTTGTCTATAAGGCCCCTGATTACTGCAGGTGGTATAGCTGCCCATTCCTCTTGGCAAAATGCCTCCAGGTCAAGTCTTTATTTGTCTTGCATGAACGACACGCTTGAGATCTCCCAAGAGTGGCTCAATGATATTAAGGTCAGGAAACTGTGATGGCCACTCAAGAACCTTCACCTTTGTCATGCTGGAAAGTTCAAGAGCTCCCCATGCGCAGTCTTCATGCAGAAGAATGCAAATTGTCTGCCAGTATTTTCTGATAACATGCTGCATTCATCTTGCTATTAATTTTCACAAGATTCCTTTAGAGCTCACACATCCCCAAAACATCAGAGAGCCAAATACCATGCTTCACAGTGGGGATTGTATTCTTTTCACTATAGGCCCTGTAGACCCCTCTCCAAACATAGCGCTTATGGTTCTGGCCATAAAGCTCTATTTTGGTCTTGCCACTCCAAAATACAGTGTGCCAGAAGCTGTGAGGCGTGTCAAGGTGTTGTCGGGCATATTGTAACTGGGCTTTTTTGTGGCATTGGCACAGTAATGGCCTCTTGTGTTGTCGGGCATATTGTATTCTTTTCACTATAGGCCTTGTAGACCCCTCTCCAAACATAGTGCTTATGGTTGTGGCCATAAAGCTCTATTTTGGTCTTGCCACTCCAAAATACAGTGTGCCAGAAGCTGTGAGGCGTGTCAAGGTGTTGTCGGGCATATTGTAACCAGGCTTTTTTGTGGCATTGGCGCAGTAATGGCTTCTTTCTGGCATCTCGACCATGCAGCTCATTTCTGTTCAAGTATCGCCATATTTTGCTCCTTGAAACACCCACACGTCTTTTTCAAGAGCAGCTTGTATTTCTCCTGAGGTTACCTGTGGGTTTTTCTTTGTATTCCAAACAATTCTTCTGGCAGTTGTGGCTGAAATCTTTCTTTGTCTACCTGGCTTGGTATCTCCAAATTTTCCACTTCCATTAAGTGATTGAACAGTACTGACTGGCATTTTCAAGGCTTTGGATATCTTTTTATATACTTTTCCATCTTTATGAAGTTCTACCTTGTTACGCAGCTCTTTTGACAGTTCTTTTCTGCTCCCCATGGCTCAGTATGTAACCTTCTCAGTGCATCCATGTGAGAGCTAACAAACTCATTCACTATTTATATATATGCACTAATTGCAATTTAAAAAGCCACAGGTGTAGGAAATTAACCTTTAATTGTCATTTTAACTTGTGTGTGTCACCTTGTGTGTCTGTATCAAGGCCAAACATTCAAGGGTATGCAAGCTTTTGATCAGGGCCATTTGGGTGATTTCTGTTATCATTAAGATGTAAAAAGGAGCCAAACAACTATGTGATAATAAATGACTTCATATAATCACTATCCTTCAATAAAACACATTTTATTTTGCATGATCAGTCATATTTTCAAAATAAATGCGAACATTTCACAATATCTGCCAGGTTATACAAACTTTTGAGCACAACTGTATACTTTCTTTGTTGTAGTATATTTATGCACATAGTAAAGCTCTGTGTATATAATATTATTACACATATACCTGCATTGGTTATACACTTCTGTATGTGTGCCTCAAATCATAAAGCAAATTTAAACTTAAGCATTTATAATTCACTAAGCATAAACTTTTTCTTTAACAAAAATTTACTTTTGGCTTTTTTATAATATTTAAACCTGCTAATCAGTCTTGTATTGTTATTTGCATATGGAAATGTGGGATATTTATAGTGAGTATTACTGTATGCAAATCAGCATATATCATCTTTGTGTGAATGCATTTGTTTTGAACTAAGCATTGATACTGCAAGATTTTTTTTTAAATGTATATTCTTTTCAGTAGTTTCTTTTTACAACAGAAAAATACTTTAAAAAATGTTAATACTTAAATAGAGATATCCATGTAAACCCTTATACGACTTCCACCCTTCATTTGTACCAATTCCTATGAACAAATAGGTACAACATAACTGCAAAGTTACAATGCTTAAAATATGACATCATTAAATAACTTGGCATTCTTTGATTTCTCTTATTTAGTTAGAAAGCAGTTCAATGGCTGTTACAAATAAGGCTGGGGTACCCTTTAACCTCCCCAGTTCACTTGACCTGACCAAATCAAATGCCTTAGCTGCATATAGAGATACCACTTCTCTACATACTTCCATTGCCATTTTGGCAGTCTGAGTTAGTAATGGACACCTTTTAGTTAATAAATACTGATGTATAGTTCAGATTCGTATAACCTGGGGTAATATAATGTTATATAGAAGTGCTGGAAACATTTATTGATGTGGGGGTTAATTAAGGCAATATCATCTGGTGAAGTGATATTAAGACTCATGGGGATAGCAGTCTTGCTAGATCATATCTGCCCTCCCTAGACATAGATCACAGATCATTTGGTTGGCACAAAAAGGATCTCCTTAGGGTACAGATAAACTCAGTAATTATATTAAAAACTGCTTCTTTATTAATGCCCAAACTCCCTTAAAGTATGTAGAATAGACTGCGATAAGCACTACCAAACTATTATTTCCTAAATATCATATTATTACACCCAGCTAGAAGTGGTACCTGCAGCATAAGGACATGTAGTAAGTGCATATTTTAATATTTGAAGATTATTTGTCTTCTTTGGGTATAGTTAATGACCCTTACATTCCAGGAGATACACAAGAGTTCATAAGCCATGGTAATTTAATAATTGGTCTGAGCTGTGGTGGAGACGCAGGGTGCAAAGCAGAGCACTGCAGAGCAATCTTTCTCAAGTTAGATAACTAGGTAATTGAGTAGAAAAAACACTCATCAATTCAAGCATCCCCTTCTCTGGCCCTCAACCAGACCCTATTTCAAAGTCTGAACTAAGACATTCAACTTAGGAGCACTCTTGAGCTCATTGTGAAAAGGATAACCTTTCCCAAATGCCCCTGAGATCTATCTCTTGAACACACTGCTTCCTCATAGTAGCAGGTTAACAATGTTAATATGTGGACCACAAACGGTGAACTATGTAACACCCAGGAGTAAATGCAGAATCCTTCTACACATTCTCTATATTAGGAAGAAAATCAGGCCAGGTGCAAGGATATTGTGAGCCCCTTTCACAGAGATATGTAAAATTAGGCCTCCCGCTCCAGTATGGTTTTTATAACCCCTTTCAAGTTTCAGGGTTAATGCATTCATATACCTTAAAAATCCCCAGCATGCTTATATTTTTCCTGTGCATATGATCTTCTGCGTGGCATGCACTCTCTCACTTATATTTGCAAGATTTTGTCTTATAAGGGCAGAGTTCATTTTTAACGTGTCTATTTAGAGTGGATTGGCAGTTGGTTATGGCTCAGTTCTAGCTTTCATAATATCTTCTCTGCTGACCTCTGCGGTATTAACTCATTTTGTGCTGCTCACTGTGCACTCTGTCCATCATGAGCATCTCTTACTACTAACCCAATACCATATATTGGTGCTGGATATTTTCATAAACATGGGGTGTCAAATGTAGATTAGAAAATCATCCTCACACAGGATTATTGACCAAGAAAAATATTTACAGAGCAAAGTATTGTACTACACTACAAATGACGAATATTTATCATGTTTCATATCCCTGTTTTTTTACACATTTAAGAGACCTTATTGTTGTTAACATTAGGACTTAACATAAAGTCAAAATCTCTTATTTCGGCATTAAAATTAAAAATATGTTCAGAGTAAAGAATGAATATTCTTGTAAATATTTTGCCACGCTATATTGCTCAGCTATGAATTACAGTAGTACCTCAGCACTTGTCTACCTCAAAATTGGTCAAATTTGGTATTCTATGCATTTTGACAAAAATGAAAAAAAAGGAAAAAATGCCTTAGCACTGGTAGTTTGCTTGGTACTTGTTGCACCTGCTAAGACCAGTATAAGTAAATTTACATTACTCTGTATGGAAATGTTGGTACCTGTCATTTTTGCCACTTTTAGTGCAACCTGGAACCAATTAACCAATGTTACACTGTATTATCTTTTAAAAAAAGTGTTCAGCATACTGTTTTGTGTACTAAGAAATACTTCAATATTCAAATAAATATTTAGATGAATCTTTGCCTAGGGCACTTCCAATGAATATAGACAAATCATAAAATATTGTGTGCATTTTTCTCCTGCTATTGTGAAATTGACCCGATGTGCATGGTAACACAAGCTCCTTCTTTGTATGCATGCAGGCTTTGTTGTTATCTGCTGTGTCTCCCTGATAGTTGTATAGTTATCATAGTAGCTGAGTAAGTTGCAGTCTCATTGAATGCATAAATAAGAAATATTTTAGAATCTCCAGCATCAAGGATTTATGGCATATTGACACTTTGTATTGTTTAATTATGGACACTAATGATTGTACTTCTTTCTAGATTTATATTTCGTACTTTGTTAGTAGGCAGGATAGGAAAGGATGTTATAGTCAGATTTCATGCTGTATTAAAGATTAGTAAAGATTTTTTAATACTGATTACTTACCTTCATGCATTAATCAACATGAACCATTAATTTGTTCTAAAAAGTTTCCTATTGGGATTTAATTTGTATAGTGTACAAACAGCCATAAAAAATCTACACAAACACATACTTGATCTTCCAACATGCTATATGTTTTTTCAAACTAATATAAGTTTAATAATTGTATTTAAAATGTATAATAGAATTTGCGGTGTACATTATATATCTGCTAGGAAAAGACTAGAGACTAGCCTTGCCTATTTGTTAGCTTCCACGGGTGAGTTCTATTTAGGAGACCATTCTCTGGTGGCACTTTTGTGGTCCAGTTTTCATGAGTATTAGAAATAAAGAACTGTATATGTAAACTACTTTTCAATGTGTTGCTTTTAAAAAAGTTGATCTTTGATTAGAAAACTTACATAAACAAATACAGATTTTCCCCACAATCTCTGGCATGGAGGTCCTCCCATCTTTTTCACAGTGATAGAGTCTGGGGAAATAGTGGAAGAGCTGACGTTTTCCGTGGTTATTATTATTATTAACTTCTATTTGTAAAGCGCCAACATATTCCGTAGCGCTATTCATGGATTGTGTATAAATATATTAACACATTGCAAGAAATGTAGGGCCCTGTCTTTGAGCTCAGAATCCACTGTCCAAAGTGCATTCCCAAAGCACCTTGCAGGATTGAAAACTCTCAGACTTACAATCTAAAGGGTTTGGGTGTGGTACAGGACTGTGAAATATGCAAGGCGTTAAGGCGACAGGTGATAGGCTTCTTTAAACAGGTGCATTTTTAATGAGGTTTTAAGGATTTGAGGCATGGGGATAGTCTAATGGAGCAAGGCAATGGAGTTCCAGATAATAAGTGAGAGAGGAAGAAAGAAGAAGGTCATTAGCAGAGCAAAGAGGGTGGGTGGGGGAATATTTGGTGATGAGAGCAGTGATATAAGGGGATGCGCTGTAGGTGACGGCTTAGTAAGTTAGTGTAAGTTATTTTACATTTTGGTTCTGGAGGCTACAGGAAGCCAGTGGTGTGATTAACAGAGAGGTGCTACAGACCCTGAATGTTGTGTATGGTAGATGAGTCTAGAGGAGGCATTCAATATGGATTGAAGTGGGGATAGACGAGTGGTAAGTAGGCTAGTAAGAAGCGAGTTGCAGTAGTCAAGACTAGAGAGATAAGAGCGTGTATTAGAGATTAGAGAGTGTATTAGAATCTTAGTTGTGTCTTGTGTAAGACAAGATTTTGATAGTGACTGTATGTTAGGAATGAAAGATAGGGCAGGGTTCAATAGAACCCCAAAACAACGGGCTTGGAAGGGAAAAGTGATGATGACATGATTGACAGTGAGAGATATGTGAGGAACTGACTCTGTTGTAGATGGTGGGAAGATCAGGATATATCATTACACAATATTCTGTGAACCCATGTTGCCCAAATTGCTTGTTGCATCTGGGTTTGCTTCTATCCTACATGGGTAATACATTTGAGATGCAAATCTGACAGCACTATGGAAAAAATAGAAAAACAGGGAGAGCAAGCTCAAATGAACAGTGTTTATACAATTTACTGCATATGCACAAAAATATATCCTCACAAGATGACCGTTAAAAAATGTCAGAACTAGATACCATACAAATAGTCGGGAAACACCAATAAAGCTTAAAAAGGTAACTTGCATGTATAAATACAAAAGAGAGGAGGGAACTTCCCAAACACATGAAAAATGCAATTAGTAAAAAAAAGTTGCTGAAACCAAATTTCAACATGATAAAAAAAACACTGTTAGATTAATATGTTTGGAGTATTCTGCACATTTTGTCAACTCAAGGTTGACTCACTCGAGGAAATAATATATAAGTATGAAATGTGTATGTGTTAAAGTTCTGCTCAGACTGCAAACCACACGTGTGGGCCTCATGAATTTAGGAACTGTATACCATTGTTGGTAAGCAAAAATAATATGACCAACTATACATGGATGCAAGGTTTTAGGAACTGGAGGGATAAATCCCTCCCAGATCTACTGTAGGTAGCAAATCCTTCAAATTATTATTATTATATTCAATCTTTATATTTGTAATATTTTGTTTATTTTGCATCCTAGTGTGTACTATTTTTATTAATTACATTTTATACTCCTTTTTGTAAGATTTGGTCTGTCACTGCCTGTGACTCTCCTGTGCAGGGGAAGTGATAGAGAGAAGGAAATAAGATGGCTGTCAGTCGTTCTGTCATGGTGCTGTTTGCGATCACACTCACACTGTGGCAACAATCAGTAGCCAGTCTGTTCTACTCAGCGCTGTTTCTCCTGTTCAGGGTAGAATTGCCTGGTATTTTAGGCTGGATCACTCTAGTGAGTGGAGCCAGATTGATATGCTACAGGATATTTCTCCCTGTGAAGGGCACAAGTGAGCTAAAAGAGGTTACTCTCAGAGTGGGTTATCATGTCCATATAACTAACCTATTAAGGTTAATTTGTTCACTGATTAAGCACCTCTCATTTTGTTGTTTTGTATATGCAAATTACCCTTAGGGATTCATCTCCCTAAGAGGTATAGGGGACTCCAGACATGGACCCCTTGCTCACTGTGCCTTAGGGAGTTCAGCTACACCTCACTGACGAGGCCCAATGAAGGCCGAAACGTAAATCTGGTGTTTTGCTGTCTCTCCTGTTCAGGGTAGAATTGCCTGGTATTTCGGGGCTGGGTCACTCTAGTGAGTGGGACCAGACTGATATACTACAGGATATTTCTCCCTGTGAAGGGCACAAGTGAGCTAAAAGAGGTTGCTCTCAGAGTGGATTATAATGTCCATAGAACTAACCAGTTAAGGTTAGTTGGTTCTCTGATTGAGCACCTCTCATTTTGTTGTTTTGTTTATGCACCCTCACCTTCTTGCTCCAGCAGTGATTACAGCCTAAAGCTTCCCTTTTCCTGTATTTTCTGCCATTCCTCCATTTTAAAATGCTCTAGTTTCACAGGCACAACTAAGGTAATTTGTTTTTTTGTAATCTATTTTATTCTAAATCTGAAGTGCAGTTGTGTAGGGCATACAGTATGTGTGTATAAATTGTGTATAATATGCAAATAGTATGTATTTATTATTAAATATATTGAACAGTGAAATTGTATGTATATTATAATTTGCAGTGAATGTATATATGTTTTGTTTATTGTGTAAGGAGGTTGTATATATATTGTGCAAAGAGTGTGTGTCTCCCTTTATTTCTACACTGGAGGAGAGTTCCTTTGTACATTGTGCAGCATTTAGTCATATATTATATTTAAAGTGTGGAAAATATATTTACTACATTTATTGGACAGGGAGTGTGTATGTATGTGTTTTTATATTTATGCATGTGTTTTTTATATATATATATACACACACATACACATATATTATTTTAGGAGCCCTGATGGACACCCTTTATTTTCCTGGGAACATTTTTTTAGGAGTCAGCAACACATATTCTAGGAGCCTAGCTCACTGGAAGTTTATATATAAACAGTCAACTCACATAATTATGAATACCAGCTAATATTCTGAATAACCGCTGTGTGCAGCACAGACAGTAGTAGACAACATGGTAGTGAGTCATTAAGATGCAGGATGTTGGCAAGGGTATCTGAAGCCATGCAGATGGCAGTGCATCCAACAGCTGCTGAAGAGTGCGTGGTGGAGGATTCATATGGTGAACATAACGATCAAGGTGGTATCACAGGTGCTCGATAGGGGTCAGGTATAGGGAATGTGGAGGCCAGGGAAGTACTAGGACGTCTTTGATTTGTTCCTCCAAACACTCCTAGACAATTCTGGTTGTATGACATGTTGCATTGTCCTGCTGGAAGACCCATCCTCTCCAATGAAGATAGTCAACATGTATTGGATTACTTGACCTCCAAGAATCGATAAATAACCCAATCGGTTGAGAATGCCTTCCCAAAGTATGAGTGAACCCAGACAATGCCAAGAAAACATTCACCAAATCATAACACAGCAGCCACCAGCTTGTGTTCTTCCAACAATGGTTGCAGAGTGTTTGTTCTTGGATGTTTTGTGCCTGACATGTCACCCTCCGTCCAGTCGATGGAGCAGAAAATCTGACATCAAAGAAGGCAAAGCTTTGCCAATCAGGAGATGTCCAATTTCAGAACTGTCCTGCAAATTGAAGCCGTTTCTGATGATGAACCCTTATCAGCATGGGTGCCGTTTGCTTCAGAGCCCCATACGCAACAGGGTTCTCTGTACTGTCATTTTAGACACACATCTGGAAGTCCCCTGTAAGGTGAATTGCTTAACTGAAGTGGGTCGTTTGTCCCTCTCACATCTTCGCAGATCACATTAACCACTGCCATCAATGGCATGTGGTGCTCCGTAGTTTTAACACCTCTTTCATTTTAACCATATCAGCTTTTCCAAATTGCACTGTTTCAGAAAGACTGGCACCCTTGGCCGTAAAGCCAATGAGCATCCCCTTTTCAAAGTTGGATAAATTGCACATTTCACCCATGCCAGCAATGGTTGATATGTTTGCAAAATGCCTACATTTTACCTTACATACCCACCAAGGCACGTATTTCATTGACTTCATTGCTGACATCAAAAGTAGGCGGTGGTCATAATAATGGAACTAGACCCTGTATATAAACATAATTGTAGATGATAAATGAAATAAAAGAATATTGCATCCACTGTAAAGTGTTATTTTTTTAGATACACATATTGCGAGAATAGCATCAGAGTAATATGCTCCCATATAATATGCTCCCAAGGAGAGACACAGGCAGAGCAGTAAAGCCTCTTATAACAAGGTTGGGCTGCCTTGTTTTGCCCTGCAATGATGGAGGAGGCCATAAAATAGTAACTCCCTGTATAAATCATAAACGGATTGCAGATGGAAGGATCACCCTTCATCATGGCTCCCACAGCACAATGTTACTAAGTAGTGGACTGTGAAATCAATGCCTTATTGTTTTACAATTGCTAACAAGCATGTATAAATCTATGGCACTGTTATGTATCCCCCCTAGTTTTTCTTTGGATCTTACGCCCATGCATGGATCTATTCATGAAGAAACATTTGAGCAGTGAAATGACATGTTGAACCCTACTTAATTTAGATATTATACTTTACTAGCGACTTGCCCGTCAAAAAATGACGGCAATAAAATTGTAAGGCAGGTAATGCTGTTTGCCACACAATGTAAGGCTTTTAGTCCTCTGAGTATCTTCGGCGCTCATAGCGAGCCTTGCGCTGAGCGTCTTCAGTGCTTATTGCGAGCCTCTCCCCTTGTGTACTTTTTGCTCCTGTGAGCACCCCCGGGGCTCATTGTGAGCTCCGCGCGGAGCGCCTTTGGCAAAGCGAGTCTCTCCTCTGCTCTGTTTTATTTTCTATAAATATAATTTTTTATAATAATGAATTAATGAATTAAATACATTAATATACTTTACCTATTTGTAATGAATATATCCAGGAATCAATATGCTGAAGAGCTAGCAATCGCTGTTGTTTTTCCTGCAGCATACAATGTTCATTTGGACTGTTGGTGATCTAAGAGAAAGTGTCAGCAATGTGTCAAGTGTGCAGTGTAAATCGGGTGCGTGCGCGAGGCTAAACCGTTTGTTTAGTTGTGTAATGCGGTATTTTAGACTGGTAATGTTATTAGTTTTAAGGTAGTGTTGTAAAATGGCGATGAGTGTGTATGTGTCTGGAGCATTTTCCATCCTTCCCAATAGTGTATTTTGTACCTTGTACGTTACTGGCTAAAAGTCGTATGTGCCTGGTGGTGTTTTGTGTGTTTAGGGGTCGTGTAGACTCGTTTTTTTTTTTTTTTCGGGCGGACAATTTTTCTCTTGCATAGTTGATTTTCGAGTGGTGAAACTGCAAATTCGACAAATTTGCGTGCAACCTCACTCCCAGAAGTCCTGGCTGTCCCCCAGTGCTGTGTGTGATGTTTTTGGTATTGTTTTTTTTGGGGGGGGGGGGGGGGGGGATGTGCGCGGTTCGGCCATGAAGTTTGTATTTTTTGCGGGTCGTATTTATTTTCTCTAAGTGGCAGTTTCCTTTTCAAAGTGTTATGGGCCGTAATTTTTTCAGACAATTTTTTTCAAAGTGCTAAGGGTCTCGCACTATGAATGGTGTATTTGAGTTTTCTGTTGTTCTGTAGTCCCGCGGGTCGTAGGTATGTAGCTTAATGCTTGCGGGGTCATAGGGATGAGCACTAGCGCAGTGAGCGCTTTTGACACTCCCTGCCAAAGTCGTGCATGGTCGTAGGGCATACGGCGCTCATCTCCACCAGCGCAAGGAGCACTGCAGTTTTAACGTTGCTTTACAATGTTTTTTGGCAGGTCACGCTGCAGAGAACTATATATGTGATAATTAAGTATGTATATATATCTCATATCAATACCATACTCATTAAATAAATGTCAAACACCTAAATTAAATAATTGCCTAAATATATTACAGTTTATGTTTAGCTAACTAAATAGGCAATAAAATGTAAAGGGTAATTTACCTCACTGTAAGTCCTCTTCATAGTGTGAAAGAACACACAATTACATGTTCAAATTATCTACTTTTTAATTACACTAATAACAGATAACAAATCTAAAGATTTAAATATTTTTTATACCGAAAATCTATTCTGGCTGTTGTATGAGTGATAACAGATAGCTGAGTGCAAAGTGAAGACCTTCTCCCCTGAGCTTCTCTGTGTTGTTCAATTTCCAGAGAGGCAAGAGAGCAGAAACCTGAATTTTCTGCCACAAGGAGTTACAAAAATTACAAGTTCTGTTCTCTTTAAACTGGAAATGTAAATAGTCTTATCAATGACTTGTTTTATTTATTTTCTCAGTAAAAATATTTACAAAATTCAAAAACATGTTTTTATTAGATCTTTACTGTGATGTGATCCAAATTGTGCTGAATTAAGTTGCTCTTTAATTTAAATTTAATGAGCTGATAAAACGATATAAATGACAGAATTATATTTCCTGTGGTTCCTGACAATTTTTCAAAATTTTAACTTTTTATATATTTTAGAAGTTCCTTTCTCCTTTTCATATATAGACAGGCAGTTTTTCATCTTTATCTGTATTGGTATTCCAAGAGTACTTGTATATGTATATGTACTTGTATACTGTCTATTACTCTCATAATACAAAGATCATACTGTAAG
>CM050163.1:133246192-133436192 GCA_027410445.1 Discoglossus pictus | reverse complement strand
TCAATTATGGCATTCTTTTCAACAGGTCATTAGCCTGTGAAAGCTTGATTAAAAGGACTTGTATTTTAAGATTCGTTCAACATGTTTTCTTTGCTTGTAATTATTTTTAACATAATAAAATTGTAGAAATGTTCTCACCTTTTCTCAAATCACACTCTTAATGCACATTTATAAATACAACCTTTTATCATTCCCTAAGTATTTGATAATTTCAAATATCTGTATTCATTGCCCTGTATAACAACCTGAAAGCAAACATGAGATTTTGTTTTACATTCAGGTAGAAAAGAAAGTATCGTTGCCAAAAGCCAGTGGCATATTTAGATTTTATTCTGCCCTAGGGCCATTCAGAATTTTGCGCTGCATGCACCCATTAATACTCTTTTTTCTATTGTGGTACTATAATCATAAGACACACAGATATATAATGTCGGAAGTGTATGTGTGTTTAGGTCTACAGACAGTACCTCAGAAAGTGTCATGTACATTTACTGAAACAATTGTCACTGCGTATAAACATTTCTTTCAATATAACCAAAATATTTCATGGTACTTCACTTGCAACTTCCCCCATCTGAAAATGTCTTGTTGTATATATATAGTTTTGGAAACATTAAATAAGCCATGAACATTTTTGAAGAAAATCTTAATTTTTGAAGACTGTGTATAGAAATTAATTTCTCATGTAGCTTTAACACTTCATGTTAGCTTGGGGTCAGAAGGTGTGTGTTTATCCTATGTATCTCTGGAATGCGAGAAGAGGGATTTGTTATATCACTTTTGGTATTTCATATCTACCTACTTCCCCTGCACATGTTCAAAAGCAGACAGTAACAAGGTAAACTACATGCCCTGTTCCAATAGAGATAACAATCACTGGCATAGAAAGGGAGGGCTGTGGGGGTGGACTGCCCCAGGTGCAACCTCCTTGGGGGCAACACGTGCTGCGGCGAGAACGCCGGTCGGTTGCTGCTGATGCAGCCACTGTGCGCGTGCTTGTCTGTGTGAATGCGTGTGTCTGTGAGTGTGTGTGTGCCTCTGTGTGTGTTAGTGTGTGTAAGTCTGTGAGTGTGAGTGTGTGTCTGTGTGAGTGTGTCTGTGAGTAAGTGTGTCAATGAGTGTGTGTCTGTTAGTGAGTGTGTGCAAGTCTGTGTGTGTCTGTGAGTGAGTGTGTCTATGATTGTGTTTGTATGTGTCTTTGTGAATGAGTGTGTATCTATGAGTGTGTGTGTATGTGTCTGAGTGTGTGTGAGTGTGTGAGTGAATGAGTGTATCTATGAGTGTGTGTGAGTGTGTCTGAGTGAATGAGTGTGTATCTGTGTGTGTTTGTGTGAGTGTGTGTTTATGTGAGTGTGTGTCTGTGAGTATGTGTGTGTCTGTGTGTGTCTGTGAGTGTGTTTGTCTGTGTGAGTGTGTGTGTCTGTGAGTGTGTGTCTGTGAATGTGTCTGTGAGTGAGTGTGTGTCTGTGAGTGTTTGTGTCTGTGTTTTCGCTTTTGCCGCCCGGGGCTGCCCCTGAGTTTGATGGGGGGGTGTCACAACAGTCTCAAGCTCGCAAATCGGCAATCAAAAAACATTTACTTTTATGTTTCATTTCAGGGTTACATCGATCTTGGGAATCATTGAGTTAATACATATCAGGCCGCTCATATGGACTAGAACAGTATTAGCATTTATTTTTATTATTTTGTATTTTGCAGGTTTGCGAGTCCAATCGCATATCGGACCACTAAACCCTAATTGATTGATATGTAACCTCCATCTTATACTGCTGTAATGATGATGGTCTCATTTACTATTGGCTGTTTCTAAATTGGTAGTTACGGCCTTGCTTAATTGATCTGGCTCACAATCTGAAATGCTACATGCGATTGCATGGTTTACGGTTTCGTCTTTTTGCCCATAACTTGCAGGCTTGTTCAATTGAATCGCTTCGTAATTGTAGCAGAGTTCAAGCCTGCAGCAAGCCTGTACACAGTGAGTTGTGACCTTGTAATTGAATGAGGCCCATAGTATTTTAAATAGTGATAAAATCTGTTTTGGAACAATAATTTTACATTTTTAGAAGAAAGTTTCTGTGGAACTAATTTAATATGCATCTGCTTAGAGATATGAGTAAGTATAGATATTATAGTTTATTAATCTACAAGCAAACACTTTACTCTGAAATTAAATTGGATTATGTCCAAGGTTGAAAAAATATAATTTTGCCTTGTAAACTACATTTACCAGCTCACCCTTGTCTATAACTTTTGTTACATAATCAAAAAGTTAATTTGATTTGTCTGACATGATCTCACAGCAGTAAATCCATGTTGTTGATGATCTTGTAAATCATTAGATATTAGCAGCCTTATTAAATTGCGATTCGGCAAATGTAAAAGGGCTCTATTTAAGCACATAGCATATTTTTTTTACAGAAGGTTTTAGTTTGTGAAGACCTTCAGCCTTATTAATTTGCGATTCGGCAAATGTAAATGGGCTCTATTTAAGCACAGAGCATTTTTTTTTTTTCCAGAAGTTTTTAGTTAGTGAAGACTTTGCTTTTGGATAGAAGTTCACTAACTAAAAACTTCTGCAAAAAAATATGCTGTGTGCTTAAATAGAGCCCTTTTACATTTGCTGCATCTCAATTTAATAAGGCTGTAGGTATTCAACAATGTCATCTGGAACTACTCCTGAAAATAACGGTTCATGAAAAAGTTTAGCTAACTGTTCGGGTACCTTAAGTACCATTGGATGTGCATTGTCTGGGGCAGCTAACTTGTCCATGTTTAACTTTGATAATCTTAGTAAAACCTCATCCTCTGACAATGGATCTGGTATTATTATTTTGTCACTTAATACAGCACCCCTTAACAAAAAATTCTCCCTTTCCAATGTCGGCTGAAAAAAAACAAGCAGAAGTAGCAATTTAGACAGTATGCATAACTAGGATCTACTTTCTTAAGTGTAAATATTCTTCCCTTTGTTTTAGTCTTTTCAGTTATATATCTAAATAAGTTTTATCACATTTTTCTGTTCTGCAAGGGACACAAATAAAAAACGTTTTTACCATACTGATGATCACTAGACCCTAAGCGCTCACCTACAGATACATTTTACACTATAACTTAGGGCTCCTTTCAATTGCAAGACCATAATTGCCTGTAACCCTAATTTTGGCTGCAGATTCTATTTTTTTGAAACATTTAAACCCGTTCAAGTAATTGCAATTTGTCAAATTTATTGGGGCCCTTAATTTGAGAGTATTACATCTAATACAGCTTCCTCCCAATTAGGCTCCTTAACTAATTGTAAGTGATGATTGTCATAACTCAAGTTGGCCACTAGTTGTGCTTACCAGGAGGGACTGGATTACAGTAGCAGCCATCTTACCATGGACGTGGCCCAAGTTAATCTATGTCATATTGGTGGTGCACCAAGTGCCCTCCTGAGACTAATATACTCCCCAAACAACGATATCCAGGGGAGTAACAGTTCTGGGCCTAGGAGACCCAATGTTATACTGTTATTGTTATGCATTCAGGGAAAAGGCGGCTTACCACATCACCACTAACAAAGTTGACAATTACGCATGAAGTGGATTGGTGTGGTATCCGGTGTCTACCCTTCAGTACCAGGGAACAGGGGTTATAGTCCCTGAGACTAAGTGACTAAAACAGGTGAGACAATAGGGCTAAGAGGACACATAACATACCCAGAATAAAGTACTATTCCACATAAGCGGGTTATGATTATGTGCATCTTTACGCATTGGCTAGTAAAATCTGTTAACCTGACCATGATAAAGGGATGGGGAGTGAAGCAGCCATATTTGTACTGGGGGTAGCCATCTCTGTACATATTGCGACACATAAGGAGGTCAACCATCTGGTCTCCCAGGTTATCACCCAGGTAAACACACTGGAGTGATAACGGTCAGAACAAAGGGGTCTTTACAGACATTGAGGCACCTCTCAGGGGGCAGATCTGACAGGGTTTTCTGGCCTTCACTTGAGGGGCTAACTATCCATCTGGGAGATGTACACAGGTCGCCAGTCAATCTTCAAATGAGCCCCTTAGCCACGCCCAGGGGGCCGGCTTTGGGGAGAAGGCTGGCCGTTCCCAGGGATTTCCCTTTGCCCATTGACCAGGACTAATAGGAAGTCTCAAAGACCAGTTACTATGGGTCAGCATATGTACAGGAGGGCGTCCTCAAGGTTAGCCACCCCCAGGTCTTTGATGATGACTGCATATAACCAGTCCAATGTAAAATAAAGGGTCTTAATTTTTTCACCATGATTATGGTGTTGGAGTGAGTTATTGTCCAAGCTAGCAGTCTGCTACAGTAAAGTCTGATCCAGACTTACTGTAGATCTCCAGAAGCATCTCTGGGCACTGCTAATGATTGGGAGAGCCCTGCCAGGGCTGGCTGCATCCATCATTCAGTCCAGAGTCATCCCAACAGAGCTATTCCTGCAGTAAATAGGGGTAGGGAGTGCCTTTCATATCTCACTCAAAGAGCAGGTCATGGCAATGCTGTTTGCAAGGAGTGTAGTATATAATTACTGCTGGTTGACCAGCAGTAGGAATCTTCCAGTCCACATCTGGCAAATTAAAATATTCCATTACTATCACCTCACCCTTATATATTATTTTAGTTATTTCATACACTAGTACTCTAATATATCATCTTTTCCTGGAGAACCATAAATGACAACTATCCTAAAACTTTGTCCCTTTCTTCAATATTTCCTCAGCATTCTGAACAAAAGTGGCTTTAATATTTTCTATTAAATAAGGAACCACACCACAATCCCTTGTGCAGATGTTGTCCTTGAATAAACTATAACCAGGTATAACACTGTCTTATTAATGTAATTAATTATATAAAACATTCATTACAGCTAACAAATCAATTAGTTCTGGAAGCTTATTTCTGAGGCTACACGCATTTGTACACATGAAACAAAGTACAGTTCCTGCTTTATTCTTAGACTTTAACATCTGTTCACTGCACTCACTGACTAGATCATCGGTCTTGCTAGTATTGAAATTATTGTTTGAACCCATAGCTACATCATAAAACAACAAGCTCTGTTTCCACATTTTGGGGAATGGAATTTATAAAAAAATGCCCCCTTACCTAGTTTAAATTGCTGCTAATGTTATACCTGGTTACAGTTTATTTCCTATCTGCACAAATTCCTCACTGAGAATCCCTGTATCTTTGCCACAGAGTGTAGACCAAAGTTATCTGTCATGCCAAACCAAAAAATCATGACCAAAAAAACAAATTCTCCATGTTTGCACCATCTCAATAACCATTTATCAAATTTTATGGATTGGTTACACCTCCCTTGGTTTTGTCTATAAACCGGCAAAATATCAGAGAAAGAAACAGTTGATGCTACCTGGCCAATCTGTTTTCCTACTCACAAAACATTTTCTGAACTGCAACAACATCCTACATAGAACAGTAACCAAAGGTGTATAATAACATCAACTTTTCTTCCTATCTTTCTATGTTAACTATGATTAAAATACAACTTATGTCCCTGTGAACTGTAGCTTCAGCAAAGCACATTACCTCTCTCTTTCCTTCCTTGCTTTTACTCGTATCTACTCCTTATAAAATTGAGTTTCTCACTACTAGTTCCACCCTCCTTTGGGAGTCTGTGTTTCTTACCTTTGTATTTACAGTGGTCTTAGAACGTCTGTAAATTTGATATTGATTGCCTTAAAATAGGATCATGAGAAGCAGTGGCGGCTGGTGACTTTTCAAGTTGGAGGGGCGACAGGGCGAAACATAGCCACTCCCCCCTTTTCAAACCACACCCATTTTTATAACTCCTCTCCTTTACGTCATGATGACCTTTATAAGCCCCGCCCAATGACCTTATACTTGTAAAGCCCATTGAAATACATGATCATCAATGCAGAAATGTCAAGAAGTGAAGTAACAATGTGTTAAATTCATTGGTATACAATATAGATTGAAAAAACTCATGTGACAAGACTACAGCAATATCATAATTGCACCTATACTCATTAACAGAAAAATTAAAGGAGTGACACCTACCATTAGTCGGGTCTTCTTCTCAGGGTATTCACGTTCAGTAAGTTGACCAACGCGTAGAAACAAATCTGCAGCCACATAGGATTTGCACCTGGGGTTGAAAGAAAATAAGCAAATCAATCAGACCATTCAAGAACAAAACCATACTTAAAAAACATTAAACGACCAAGTGGAACCATATAGGCCTCAAACATACCTTAGAAGACCAAGTGGAACCATATAGGCCTCAAACATACCTTAGAAGACCAATTGTGACCATAGGCCCCAAACATACCTTAGAAGACCAAGTGGAACTATATAGGCCCCAAACATACCGTAGAAGACCAAGTGTGACCATATAGGCCTCAAACATACCTTAGAAGACCAAGTGTGACCATAGGCCCCAAACATACCTTAGAAGACCAAGTGGAACTATATAGGCCCCAAACATACCTTAGAAGACTAAGTGGAACTATATAGGCCCCAAACATACCTTAGAAGACCAAGTGTGACCATATAGGCCTCAAACATACCTTAGAAGACCAAGTGTGACCATAGGCCCCAAACATACATTAGAAGACCAAGTGGAACTGTATAGGCCCCAAACATACCTTAGAAGACCAAGTGTGACCATATAGGCCTCAAACATACCTTAGAAGACCAAGTGTGACCATAGGCCCCAAACATACCTTAGAAGACCAAGTGGAACTATATAGGCCCCAAACATACCTTAGAAGACTAAGTGGAACTTTATAGGCCCCAAACATACCTTAGAAGACCAAGTGTGACCATATAGGCCTCAAACATACTTTAGAAGACCAAGTGTGACCATAGGCCCCAAACATACCTTAGAAGACCAAGTGTGACCATAGGCCCCAAACATACCTTAGAAGACCAAGTGGAACTATATAGGCCCCAAACATACCTTAGAAGACCAAGTGGAACTATATAGGCCCCAAACATACCTTAGAAGACCAAGTGGAACCATATAGGCCTCAAACATACCTTAGAAGACCAATCAGCACTGCATAGGCCCAAACCAGTGGATCTTGGGATTCAAGAAAACAACAACATTTAACTTCTGTTTAGACAACACAATAATCAATGTCAAACAAACACGTTGAATTAGCATATGGATAACCATATGAGCAGTAACGCCACGCCAAGGCTTCAACAATTGTTACTGACCATTCACACACCTTTCATAGCTCCTTCAATATGCACACCCACACACCATTCATACTTTACTTACCACTAGTTATTTTTGGTAGTGAGGTGGTGCCATTTCTAAGAACTTTACGTACCCTTGAAGGTGCCTCCAATTCCTTCAAACCAATGCATTTAACCGCTACAGGGCCATGGTGCTTTTTAATTACTTTTTTGATCCTCTTCAATGTGGAGAAGCATCTTTCTGGTTCTTTAGTAGTCTTCGTTGTTGTAAGCAGGATTCCTTATAGCTTCACTCACTCTGTTAAATTTTTTAGATTAAATTGATGCTAAAGTTGCTGCAGAGCAACAGCACTTGTACAGACATGGAATTCTTGCTTCCCGTACACAAGTGACAGCCAAGGCTTGTTACTGACCATGCACACACCTTTCATAGCTCCTTCCATATGCACACCCACACACCGTTCATACTTTACTTACCACTAGTTATGTTTGGTAGTGTGAGGTGGTGCTGCTTAACGCAGTTTATCTTTGCACACCTTGGGGGTATGCATTCTTCTTTGCTTCAATCACTTGTATTTTAATTTTGCACGGCGATCTTTCAAAGAAGAAAACTTCTCAATGTTTTTTTCATTAAAGTCTGGGATCTCGGAAATCAGTTGCTTTTCCATTGAGAGCATCGCCAATGCATTCAACCGCTCCAGGAACATGGTGCTTCTTAAAAAGGTTTTTATCCTCTTCAATGTGGAGAAGCATCTTTCTGATTCTGCAGTGGTCATCGGTGTTGTAATCAGGATTCTTAATAATTTCACTGTCTCTGTGAAATCATTCTGCAGATTAAATTGATGGAAAAGTTTGTGCAGAGCAACAGCACTTGTACAAGTATGAAAATCTGTCTTCCCATACAGAAGTGACAGCTCAGTGCGTAATTGTTCCTTCTTCAGTATTGGATATGCTTGCACGGTGTCTTCCAGAGCTTTGGTTGGAAAGCAAGTGTCATGGGTTTTATACAAGTCACTTTGAACAAGTTTGGCACTGACTAGGTGATTTGAAAATGAAAAACGTTCTTTTGCATGAACCACCACTATGTCACATACCTCTCTTGAAAGTTGTCTCAAGGTTGAGATCTCCGCACTCCGTCTGTTGACTGTTACATCGCTCGGCAAACTTGCTTCTATCTCTTCAACAGAATTACGGATTTTCTGGATGCTGGCGACAAAGTCTTCTGTGACTTTTTTGATATAAACAGTATCCGTGTCTCGCTTCTGAAGCTGACTATAGAGGATGTCTACATGTGGCATTATTAAATGAAATAATTTAAGGAAGTAAAGGAACTCCCTGTCTTCCAGCATTCCAATGAAACCTGCGGCTTCCCGTATAGATGTTGGATCAAAGTTTAGACATGCTTCAATTGTCTGGAAACACTCAAGTAGCGCATCTCTGTTCTCGTAGATCACGTTCACGGTCCTAACGTTGAAGTTCCATCGTGTCGGTGCACCTCTTGGAAGTCTTCTACCAACTACCTCATCCAGAACTCCAGTCCTTTTTGGAGAGCATGAAAAAAAAGATGGTATGCCGCCTATGTTTGAAAAAAAACCTCTAACTCTTCCAATCCTTGAAACTGCTTTCTCCATTATTAGGTTCAGTTGGTGAGCATAGCAATGGACGTAGTGTGCGTTCGGGTACACGTCTTTTATTTTTCTTTGAACTCCTCCTTGATCTCCACGCATCACACTGGCACCATCGTAGCTTTGAGCTATGAGTTTCTTCTTGTCTTCTGGCTCTGGGAGAACAGTATTCAGTGTTTCCAGCACAACAGCAGCAATCGAGTCTGCATCCGTTGATTTCATTTCCGTGAAGCCATCAAATCTTTCCACCACTTGATGCTTCTTGTCAATGTAGCGATAGACTACAACGCACTGTGTCCTAGCGGAAATATCGGTTGTTTCATCCGCTTGGATTGCCATAAACTGGGCTTCCTTAAGCTCTTGGTGAATCACTTCCTTAATAACTTCATGCATGCAGTCCAGTAGCTCATTCTGCACGGTTTTGGACGTGCCCTTAAACACAGTTGCAGTCTTCAAATGCTGTTCCATTGCACTATCGATACTGCCAACCAAATCCACCAGGCCTCTAAACACTCCTGGATTTAGCAATGTTTCACTCTCGTCGTGTCCTCTTAATGCCAGTTCAAAAGCGCCACAAAAGCGAACACAATCAATTATCTTGGAAAGGATGTACCGGTTCTTAGCCACTTCTTTGTTGTGTTTTTGAATGCTGACTTGGTATCCTTGGTCCAGTTGAACAGCAATGTTCGCCTGTCCAAGCATCTCAAACTTGATCCTGTTATCCAAGTGAGCTTTAGAACTTTTGTGTTTCGCCAATTTATCAGCTAGATGTTTGACGTCAGTCACTCCAGTTTTGGTCCAAGCAGCGTCACCACCAAATAGGATGCATGGGAAACAATATAAGGACTTCCTAGAAACGCTTCCAGAAAGCCAGTCGTTCTTCTTGTACCATTCAGTATTGAAATTACGGACATATTGCTTCCCTCTATCTCTTGCGATTTGCTGCAGATTTATCTCTGGTTGGTCAGCTCCTAACCGTTTTACTTCCACCTTCTCCTCATAGGTTAGGGTGCTGAAAGGCTTCACAAGTAGAGAGTCAATAGTATTCATTTCTGATACCAATAGAAGAAAGAGATCACGGTATATTAATTTATATTATGTCACAAAATTACTTTAAAATAACAGTGTGTTGAATTCATTGGTATACATTACAGATTTCAAACCCTCATGTGACAAGACTACATCAACATCAAATTTGCACCTATACGCATGGACAGAAAATTAAAAGCAATGATACTCACCTACAGTTGACTCTCCTTCTCAGGGTATTCACTTCCAGTAAGTCAACCAACGAGTCCAAACAAATCTGCTTCCACAGATAGTTTGCACCTGGGGGGTGATAGAAAACAACAAAAAAAACATTAGAAATCTCAAGACCCAAACCGTAACTTTTAAAACCTTAAAAGACCAAGTGTGACCATATAGGCCCCAACCGCACCTTAAAAACCTTAAAAGTCCAAGTGTGACCATATACTCACCAACAGTTGACTCTCCTTCTCGGGGTATTCACGTCCAGTAAGTCAACCAACGAGTCCAAACAAATCTGATTCCACAGATAGTTTGCACCTGGGAAGTGATAGAAAACAAAAAAAAAAAACATTAGAACGTTTAAGACCCAAACCGTAACTTTTAAAACCTTAAAAGAGCAAGTGTGACCATATAGGCCCCAACCGCACCTTAAAAACCCTAAATAACAAATTGGGACCATATAGGCCCCAACCGCACCTTAAAAATCCTAAATAACAAATTGGGACCATATAGGCCCCAACCGCACCTTAAAAACCTTAAATAACCAATTTTGACCATATAGGCCCCAACCGCACCTTAAAAACCTTAAATAAACAATTTTGACCATATAGGCCCCAACCGCACCTTAAAAACCCTAAATAACAAATTGGGACCATATAGGCCCCAACCGCACCTTAAAAACCCTAAATAACAAATTGGGACCATATAGGCCCCAACCGCACCTTAAAAACCTTAAATAACCAATTTTGACCATATAGGCCCCTACCGCACCTTAAAAACCTTAAATAACCAATTTTGACCATATAGGCCCCAACCGCAAAAAAAAAACCCTAAATAACAAATTGGGACCATATAGGCCCCAACCTCACCTTAAAAACCCTAAATAACAAATTGGGACCATATAGGCCCCAACCGCACCTTAAAAACCTTAAATAACCAATTTTGACCATATAGGCCCCAACCGCACCTTAAAAACCTTAAATAACCAATTTTGACCATATAGGCCCCAACCGCACCTTAAAAACCCTAAATAACAAATTGGGACCATATAGGCCCCAACCGCACCTTAAAAACCCTAAATAACAAATTGGGAACATATAGGCCCCAACCGCACCTTAAAAACCTTAAATAACCAATTTTGACCATATAGGCCCCAACCGCACCTTAAAAACCTTAAATAACCAATTTTGACCATATAGGCCCCAACCGCAAAAAAAAAACCCTAAATAAAAAAATGGGGACCATATAGGCCCCAACCGCACCTTAAAAACCCTAAAAAACAAATTGGGACCATATAGGCCCCAACCGCACCTTAAAAACCTTAAATAACCAATTTTGACCATATAGGCCCCAACAGCACCTTAAAAACCTTAAATAACCAATTTTGACCATATAGGCCCCAACCGCACCTTAAAAACCCTAAATAATAAATTGGGACCATATAGGCCCCAACCGCACCTTAAAAACCTTAAATAACCAATTTTGACCATATAGGCCCCAACCGCACCTTAAAAACCCTAATAACAAATTGGGACCATATAGGCCCCAACCGCACCTTAAAAACCTTAAATAACCACTTTTGACCATATAGGCCCCAACCGCACCTTAAAAACCTTAAATAACCAATTTTGACCATATAGGCCCCAACCGCACCTTAAAAACCCTAAATAACAAATTGGGACCATATAGGCCCCAACCGCACCTTAAAACCCCTAAATAACAAATTGGGACCATATAGGCCCAAATTGTAAAAAAAATATAAAATAATATATATATATATATATATATATATATATATATAAAAATTGATATCAATATATCACAATAAATAAATATATATATATATATATCAAATTGATATATATATATATATTTATTTATTGTGATATATTGATATCAATTTATATATATATATATATATATATATATATATATATATATATATTATATATATAAATATATATATAAATATATATATATATATATATATATCAATCAATATATCTATCAATCAATATATATATATATATATATATATATATATATAATATATCCAAATATATATATATATATCAATCAATATATCTATCAATCAATATATATATATATATATATATATATATATATATATATATATATATATATATTATATATATATATATATATATATATATATATATTATATATATATATATATATAATATATCCAAATATATATATACGCAGAAAAAATACACATAAATATACATAAACATATACATACAACAATATATATTAATTGATATTTATTATTTGATTAATTGATGTTCTTTATTACTTGTTACATTATATTGTTCATGCATTTCTATTACACATTATTTTTTATACATATTACAGTGCTATTTTTTGGCTATACATGTTACAGGATATTATCCTGTAACATGTATATCACATAAAATAGCCCTGTAATATGTATAATACATACAGGGTCAAACAAGTTCACACTAACCTTTTTTACCCTTACAGGCTTCCATACCTGCTTGCTGATTTGCTAATTTTTTAAAGACTCTCATTGGTTGAAATCGATGTCAATCAAAAATTTCAGCCAATCAGAGTCCTTCAAAAATTAGTATATAAAGCAGACCGTGGGAAAAAAAACAATTAATCGCGGGAGGGGCTCCTTGTAGGAGGAGCTCTTTTAGTTTGTTGTTTTTTTTTTTTTAGAGCGTCGTTTTTTTTTTGTGGAAGCCTCTTTCAATGTGCCAGAATGGATGGATGGACAATGGCTTCAATCAAGATTGGATTATTTGACCAGTGGCTTCAATCAACATTGGATTATTTGACCATTGGCTTCAATCAACATTGGATTATTTTATTTGACCATTGGCTTCAATCAACATTGGATTATTTTATTTGACCAGTGGCTTCAATCAACATTGGATTATTTGACATGGGCTTCAATCAACATTGGATTATTTTCATGACTATATCCAGAGGACAGAAGGCCAATGCTGGAGGGGTCAATTTGACAGGTAAGTATGTGCTGTTGTTTATTTTATTTTTATTAATGTTTGTTTAAAGCTGTTTATTTTTGTATAATAATGTGTTACATACTGTGTTAATGTGTTTACTGTATTGTTTTTCCCTTCCCTTATTTTTATTTTATCTTTAAAAGTGACAGGCACATATACATGCCTGTTACTTCTAAAAATGGAATAAAAATAGGGGGGGGTAGGTATTTGGTTCAGGGTGGGGTCGGTCACGCTCAGGCGCCCATCGGTCGCCCATCGGACCGCGTAGGCCACGATCAGGGGTGGCACAGGCCTCATGGGGGTGAACATCCACCCCCATGTGGCCTGGTCAACCCCGCTCACCGCCCGAATACCCCGATCACCGTGATCGGTGTAATCAGGCGGTGTCATAGCATAGGCCGCATCGGGGTGGTGGTGATCGGGCCTCAGGGGTGGCATAGGGCGGCGACATGGAGGTCATCAGGGGTGGCACAGGCCTCATCAAGGGGGTGATCCGATCACCCCCATGTGGGCCTGTGCCACCCCGCTCACCACCCGACTACCCCGATCCCGTGATCGGGGTAATCCGGCGGTGGCATGATGGCATAGCATAGGGCAGGCCTGATCGGGGGTGGCACAGGCCACATGGGGGTGATGGCCAGGCTAGGGGTGGCACAAGGCATTGTAGGCCTAGGGTCGTCAGTGGTAGTTGGTGGGTGGCTGGGTAGGTGGCAGGCCAGGCAGGCATAGTGGGGTAACTGGTCACCCCTAACTTTTATTAGGGGCTACTAGGGGTTTTGGTTTGGCCAGGGGCAGGGCAGGTGCCAGGCAGGTAGACTTACTGTGTTAGGCAGGCAGAGCAGATGTGAGTAGATGCAGCCAGGGAGGTCTCTCAGTCTCAGCGTGACCAGGGTCAGGAAACAGAAAGGGGGAAGGGACAGGCAACTGGTGGTTTTCTTGACTGTATCAGTCAATCAAAATGAAAACTCAAGGCCCTATTTGCTGGCGGGCGCTCAGGGCTAACGGTCTGGGTGGGTTTAGATTGTTCTCTTAGTAACTGGACAGCCTTCCATCATTGATTGGTCAATGATGGAAGACTGTCAGTTATTAATTGATACATTTATGACCGCCCATGCATATCGTCACTGTGATGGTGGGCGGCATGCATTAACGGTCAGGGGGCCAGGCCAGGACTCATTGAAGAGAAGAGAAGAGTCTAAAGGTTAGTGTAGTAGTGTAATATGATCACACAGGGTGCAGGCAGGGGGCTATAATATAGATACAGTACACACAGCATTAGTTAATGTAGCGCAAGGGTTATCTTAAAGTGACAGTGTCCCTTTACTAACTTTACTTCATTTTAATACTATTGAGACTTGAAATGATGATGTACACCTTATATTTAATTGTTTTTGGGTTATACTAATACATTGTTGTGTTTTTTTTATTGCAGGGTGAAGAAAATATTTGGGGGGGCTTTTGCCCTGACGCCCCAATGGACAGGCCGCCCCTGATGAGAAGGTTAATTGGCCAAACTATGGCCCCCATTCAATTGCAAGCACATAATTACTTTCATAAAGGCCTCATGTCTGCGGGTTAGAAATTTGTTACAATTACAATTCCGGCTGTATTCAATTGACTCAAGCCCGCAATTACAGGGCTAAAGTCTAAAACTGTAAACCATTCCCGGTACCGCAAGTTGTTAGTAGGCTGGAACACATTGGGTCCGCAGTCACAATCCAATCCTGTAATTACAGTGTGTTCCACATTGATTGGCATAGACAGATATTAAAGCTGTGTCCCACCCACCTCGGAGTTGACTATGTTGTATTTTCTCATGAAGTAGCACGCAGGTCCCGGAGTTGCCGTTGATTAAGAGCAGGTTCTAATCGTTTTATTGATTTCTATTTCTTAAATACCTATTTTACACAATCCTTAAAAACACATATCAACTGATAACATATAATATAAATACACATCACATATATAGTTGTCAGCAATACGGGTTGTTGCGAGCACGCAGCAACTGTGGCCCTCGCAAAGTGAGGGCCGCAGTTGCTGGCAACGAGAGCCGAAGGTGCACCTTGCGCTGATGGAGATGAGCGCCATAGGCCCTCATGCCCACAACCCCCTACAACTTTCAGGCTGCAAATGCGGACCCTTGCAAAGCAAGGAACTGTATGTGCCCTAAAATAATCTCAATAAAAAAAAGAAAAAGGAAACATTTTAAAAATAACATAGCTTTTATTCATATCTATTTAAAAACATAATTTGTGCTTTTGCCAAAAAAATATAGACACATATATATTTCACTTTTGTTCACATTTCAACAGACTCTGCCTCAACACCGTCACTGAATAATTTGCACGGTTTCACACGGACTGTCAAATCTGCAGCATCTTACACACAACAAAGAAAGAACAACAGGTAATTTACAAAAATACATTTGCTTCAGCAAAACAAATATGCTCTTACAAAAATAAAATATATATAAAATACAACAAAAAACAAATTTCTTTTTTACTAAACCTCTGACAACAGTGGTGTACACAAAATAGGATAGTACAACAAATATTGTTAACACATACAAAATTTAAGAATAAATCCTGTTTTGTGTGCCATAACCTATAAGCCTAAACCCAGAACCTAAACCTCTAATCACAACAGTGGTATACACAAAAAAAGGAAAGTACACCAAATACTGTTAACACATACAAAATGCAATAACAAATCCTGTTTCATGTGCCCTGACCTATAAACCTAACCCTAGAACCTAAACTTATAATGACAAAAGTGGTGTACACAAAACAGGATAGTCCAAAAAATATTGTTAACACATACAAAATGCAATTACAAATCAGGTTTGCTGTGCCCTAACCTATAAGCCTAACACCAGAATCTAAACATATCATCTCAACAGTGGCGTACGCAAAACAGGATACTACAACAAACATTGTTAACACATACAAAATCTAACAATCAATCCTATTTGTCTGCACCAACCTCTATGCCTAACCGATAAACTAAACTTCTAATGACAACTGTAAAGTACACAAAACAGGAAACTACAACAAATATTGTTAACACATACAAAATTGAAGAATAAATCCGGTTTTGTGTGCCCTAACCTATAAGCCTAAACCCAGAAAATAAACCATGAATAACAACAGTGGTGTACACAAAACAGGATAGTACAAAAAATATTGTTACAAGATCCAAAATCCAATTACAAATTATGTTTGATGTGCCCAAACCTATAAGGCCAACCCCAGAACCTAAACATATCAGGTTAACAATGGTGTACACAAAACAGGATAGTACAATAAACATTGAAAACACATACAAAATGGAAGAACGAATCCTGTTTTCTCTGCACCAACCTCTAAGTCTAACCCATAACCTAAACTTATAATGACAACAGTGGTGTACACAAAACAGGATAGTACAAGAAATGTTGTTAACTCATACAAAATTCTAAAATAAAACATGTTTTGTGTGCTCTAACCTATAAGCCCAAACCCACAACCTAAACCTCTAATGCCAACAGTGCTGCACACAAAACAGGATACTACAACAAATGTTCTTAAAACATAACACATGCAACCATCTATCCTCCTAAATATGCACCACTCTCTAAGCCTAACCCCATAACCTAAACCTCGCTGAATACATACAAAATAAAACTATATATCCTGTTTTACACGCTCTTAGTACAAAAAATGAATTACTTACATTTGAATGCAACATTTGCATCTCTCTCTTTCAGTCTCAACAGAAACTCCCTGAAGACTCTCTGCATCGCTACAGCAATTTCCACACAACAGATTTCAACAAAAGAGGTACAGTATTACACGTTAAACAAAAAATAAAATACTGCTATTTACACATATCAAATATCCTGTTTTTTGTTTGACTTGACTTTGTGGAAACCTGCTGCAACCTAACTAACAATATAAGCGTAACCCCATAACTGGAAAACCCTAATGACAACATTGCCACATGCAAAACAGGAGTGCAACAAAAAAAAAACCTAATGCCAACAGTGTTGCACATAAAATAAAAAATAAAAAAGGGATGTTAACATATACACAATTTAAAGTTATATAAGCTTTCTCATCCACAAACGTTTAAGCCCCAACTCCATACCCTAAACACGTAGTGACAACAGTAGCGCACAAAAAATAATATAAAACACATGGAAAAAAAAAGGAACTATTTATCATCTTTCATGTGCCACTTTCACAAAATACACTGCAACCTAACTAACAGCCTTATTAAATTGCGATTTGGTAAATTTAAAAGGGCTCTATTTAAGCACACAGCATATTTTTTTTACAGAAGTTTTTAGTTAGTGAACTTCTATCCAAAAATAAGGTCTTCACTAACTAAAAACTTCTGTAAAAAAAATATGCTCTGTGCTTAAATAGAGCCCTTTTAAATTTACCGAATCGCAATTTAATAAGGCTGTAAGGGTCTCATTCAATTGCAATTCGCCCAATTGAATAGAGATCTATATAAGCACATAGCATATTTATTTTACAGAACTTTGTAGTTACTGATCTTCTATCCAAAAGTAAGGTCTTTACTAGCTAAAAACTAAAAGAAAAAATATACACTCACTGCTTATACAGATTCTTATGCAATTGTAAACATTGCTAATGAATGGGGCCCAAAGTTTATAACTCCAGCCTCATAAAGCTAACCTCATAATGTAAACAGTACTGCACACAAAACAAGATAGTAAAAAAAAAATACGCAGTTCAAAAAATATTTACAATAAGGAGAAAAAATACTATAATATTTTTATTTACAGATTAATATGGCAGATACTGACAAGAAACAGGAAAAGAAAAGACGTCAAACTAGAGAACGTCAAAAAACATGGGCAGAGCATAAGACGCCGGAGCAGAAGGAAATTCAATGACAAAAAGAATGCGAAAGACTTGCAAGCAAAAGACTATCAGTTAACAAACTAAAATCCACCCCCAAGAAGGCAACTAAAAAACAAAAGCATCCAGAAAATGTTGCTGAACATTCAGATAATATTTCTAATGATGATTTAGAGAGTCATATTGATATATGTTCTCACAATTGTCCTTCACTAAATCTTTAGCAGTAGAGGTTCATAATTGTGGTGATATGAATATTGTCTGTCAGTTTTATGGGGCTTATCATTTCAAACAGGAGATGGCGAGTTCATTAGTTGCTTTCAAAAAGGCAAGGTAAGACTTCCAGAAAGACAACAATTCCCAACATATTTACAAAGCATTATGACTGAGCCTACTTTCACAACTACCAACATTTCAAAACAAACATAAGATTCTATAATAGTGCCATATCCTTTGCATCTATGGGTGCAACAGTAGCTGCTAATGTGCCAGGACATGGTCCTTACTGCTTTAAAGTACAAGGACAAATTTACCATCTGACTTCTCATTTACATCCAGAGCAAGGAGAGCAAAGAAAATTTGCTCAACTTTATGTCCTAGATAGAATGGAAGCTGCTGAGTAACGTATGTAGCTTCAAGAAAATAAAAAATGCTTACCCATTGTTTTTATAGAGCTTGATAAAATTATGGCTCAAAACCCATACTCTCATGCCTATAAAAAAATGGCAGAAGTAGAAAAGTAACAACAAATTCATGCAGAAATACATCAATTGCCAATCCCAAAGGTCAATATGGTGCTTAAAAGAGATCGCCATACTTATAAACGCCGTTATAACTTGCCATGAGGTTGCAATGGTCTTTCAAAATGACGAAGGAGAACCACAATTTCAGAGAGATATTAGAATATATCTCAGAAATGAGGAGCAACCTTTCATTAATATAAGTATCTTAAGCACCAATTTGGATCCAATGACATATCCCATATTTTTTCCACAAGGTAAAGCAGGTTGGCAACCCAAATTAACCCTTCAGAGTTACCCAAATTCAAAAGTATGTGTGAGAAATAATATGAATTTAAAGTGGCTCAAATTGACATTCGAGATGGATTCAATCCCATTTTATGTGGCGGAAAACTGACACAACAATGGATCATTGATTCATATTTGCAAGTTGAGGCAAATAATTTAAACTTCATCAAATATCAACAAGATAAACTATGTGTAGAACAGTATTGTGGATTGATGGATTATGTCGCTGAGGTTGCTACAACAAGAGAGCTGCCAGCTGGCAAAGCCATCATTTTACCATCTTCTTTCCAGGGATCTCCTCGCAATATGCGAGAAAGATACAATGATGCCATGGATATTGTAACTAAATTTGGAAAACCAGATTTATTTATTACATTTACATGTAATCCACAATGGCCAGAGATTACACATAATCTGCTAATTGGACAAACTGCTTCTGATAGACCAAAATTAATGGCAATAATTTTTAAAATCAAATTAACGGAATTAATATGTGACATAACCATAACTCAGTTATTTGGCAAATGTCTGGCTTATGTTTATACCATCAACTTTCAAAAAAGAGGACTTCCATGTGCACATATTCTTATAACCCTACAAGAGAAAGATAAATTGGATACTGGTGACAAAGTGGATTCAGTAATTATTGCTGATCTACGAGATCCAGAAATACATGGTAGACTATATGAGATTGTAACTTATCGTATGATTCATGGACCGTGTGAAGATATTAATCCACAGTCACCATGTATGGAAAATAAGAAATGTATTAAAGAGTTTCTTAAAGATTATAGAGACAAAACATATGATAATTGTGATAGCTATCCATTATATAGAAGAAGAGAAGGACAAACTGCCATAATTTGTGGCAAAAAGGTAGATAATAGATATGTGGTATCATACAATCCACATTTACTTATGAAGTATAATGCACACATTAATGTGGAAGCTTGCACTTCTATAAAATCCATTAAATATGTCTACAAATATATTTACAAAGGCCATGATGCAGCTACTGTAGTGGTCAAAAGTGCTGAAAATAACGAACAAAGCGAGTTAGTACATGATGAACTTGTATCTCATGTAGATGCTCGCTATGTAAGTGTGCCAGAAGCAATGTGGCGTCTTCTAAAATTTGAAATGCATGATCGCTCATATGAAGTATTTTGATTAGCCATACATTTGCCACAAAGACATTTAGTGTATTTCCATGTTGGAAATGAAACAAATGCTTTGGCACAAAGTGAGCATAGCCAAACTACACTAACTGCATGGTTTCAATTAAATTCTACTGACTTAGAGGTAAGGGAATTGTTATCTATTAACATTCCCTACCATTATGTTTTCATGAATGCATAATGGCGAAAACGAAAAAGACGTGGAAATAAAATAATCCCACAAATTTACACTGTAAATCCAAGAGACCTTGAACGTTTCTGCTTACGATTACTACTTCTAAATGTTCCTGGTGCACAAAGTTTTGAACAGTTAAGAACTGTTAATGACATAGTTTATGAATCATTACATTTAGCTGCGCAACACAGAAACTTCCTAGCTGATGATACAGAATGGGAAAGATGTCTAGAAGAAGCAGCACTATGTCAAATGCCACGGCAGATGAGGGAACAATTTGCATTCATTTGTATCTTCTCAAATGTTTCAAATGCATTAGCTTTGTGGGACAAATTGAAAACAAATATGGCTTAAGATTTTTTTGCAACGATACAATGAGCCTATTGCACAATTAAAAGCATTGATTGAAATCCAAGAGGTCTTTTTAACTCATGGATTAAGGTGTGCAAGTTTTAATCTGCCAGATCCAGGTCTGATAGACGACATAAACTTTGAAGACTAGGACACTCAGCTGCAAAGAGAAAGAACATAAGAAAGACTTGCAACTTTAAATACATTACAATTGCAAGCATGTAATGCAATCAAAAATGCCCTAGATGATGACATGCTCAAAGAGCGTTATTTCTATCTGGATGGACCTGTCGGATCAGGAAAAAAACATATCTATAAAATGTATTGATGAGTTTTGTTCGAGCACAAAGTCAAATAGCACTGCCAATTGCAACCACTGGAATTGCCAAACTTTTTTTACAAAGGTGGAAGTACTGTGCATAGTGGATTTAAACTGCCAGTTCCTATTTTGGAAACATCAGTGTTGAATATTCAAATGACATCATTACAAGCAAAAAAAAAAAAAAAAGTAAATTAATTATAATAGATGAAGCTACAATGATGTCATGCCATGCCCTACAATGCATTGACCGTTTGCTACTTAAAGTCATGGATAATAATTTGCCATTTGGTGGAAAGGTAATGTTGTTAGGTGGAGATGTTAGACAAACATTACCTGTCGTTGTACATGGAAATCGAACCGACATTCTTGAAACGTATAAAGTCAAGTACACTATGGAAACTATTTACCCATCTTCAATTACAACAAAATATGAGATCAGAAGGAGAACATTAATTCAATGATTAGCTCATTAAAATTGGAGAAGGAAAAACAGAGCCAATATGTTTTGCAAACAGGATCTCATGTCAGCTATAATACAATAAATACAATAAATACAATAAATAACGAGGACTATGCAGAGCTTGCCAACAAAGTAATAATAACATGCAAAAATAAGGATGCATTACTCCCCAAAAATAAATGCACTACAAAAAAATGATCACAGTGCTTATTCTGTACTTGGTGATAACACAGAAAGTCAGACAAACTTTTCAACTGAATTCATTAACTCATTAACCCACTCTGGAATGCCACTACATATTTTGCAGCTAAAGAAAGGTGCAATTGTCATGTTACTGCAAAATATGAACCCCAAAAAAGGCCTATGTAATGGGACCAGATTAATTGTTCAAGAATTAAAAGACCATTTTATACATACTGAAATTGTAACTGGTACCCATAAAGGAGAGAGAGTTTTCATACCAAGAATAGATTTGGCACCAAGTGAAGGTAGCCTCCCTTTTGTATTTCAAAGGAAACAAATTCCCATCATCATGGCATTTGCCATGACCATTAATAAATCACAAGGACAAACTTTCAAATCTGTGGGTATCTTTTTAGAAGAACCAGTATTTGCACATGGCCAGCTGTATGTTGCATTCTCAAGATGCAAGAATCCAGAGGCTATTAAAGTTTACATTGAAATCAACGAAAGTCAAGGTGATTTATTACATGTCTACTATGAGGTGCTATAACTTTAAGTGCACAAAATATAACAATACAAGACATGGCACAGAATTAACAAAAAAAAGAATTCTCCTTCAGATGAAAAAACAAAACAAAAATAGAGTACAGTGGTTTAATTTCGAGGACAAACTTTTAAGTCACTCAAGCTCTTTTTAGAGGACCACTATTTCAATAAGAAACTCTATAAAATGGCAAATAGCATAAAGAACAGTGGTTTTACTTCCAGGAAAAAAATTGATATCTCTGGGACTCTTTTACGAGGACAGCTATTTCACATAGGAAACTCGATGTGCCATTTTTCAACAATACTTTCATTTCAAGAACAAATCTACAACAACAACAAAAATAAATAAATATAGAGAACAATGGTTTCATTTCCAGAATGAACTTTTATTACTCAGACTCTTTTTAGAGCACCACTATTTCCATAAGAAACTCTATAAAATGCCAAAAACCATAGAGAACAGTGATTACACTTCGCAGATGAAATTTGATGTCTGGCATTCTCTTTTTAGAGAACCACTTTTTCACATAGGAAACTTTATGTGCCATTTTCACTAATTACAACAATAAAAACAAAATGTCAACCATCAAAAATCAACAATGGCAAAATAACTTATTCTAATTTTATTGAAGTAGCCTTTTAGCATGATTAGCCCCACAAAACACTTTGCTTGCATTTTACAACAATTATAGTTAAAATGTTACTTCATTATGTTACTGTTTATAATGTTACTATTTTTCAAAAAAAGTGTGCAAAGTTGTTTAATTGCATATATTTCAAAGTTCTTGTTGAGAGAAGGAGCTTTTGTTATACAATTTAAATGTATCATTCAATGCAAAATATTAATCCAGGGAGTAATCCGATCACCAGTTAATGGGGTCAGGAAGAAATTATTTCCCCCCCTTTGATACAATTGGCTAAGTTACAAGGGGGGGGGGGGGGGGGGGGGGGTTACTGTTTGCATTCCTCTGGATTCAATACATGTTTAGTTTAGTTTACCAGTGGTTAATCTACAAGTTGCATGTTACAAAACATTATGTCATGTTTACAATTCTCATTAATACAACGTTGACCTGTTCTTACATTAAAATGTTACTACTCTTAAAAAAACATGATTTACCAGTTGGTCACCCACAAGTTGCATGTTAAAAAAATAAATATGTTTCATATAATAATTGATAGAAAAAGGTTACAAGTCCCAACTACGCATATTACATGAAAAACATACACATTTAATTGCCGTAATTTTTTGACGGGCAAGTCGCTAGTAGAGTAAATATTACACATAGATACACATATAGATAGGTCACTACATGCACACACCCCCACTCATTACCCCAACAATTAAATTACACATAAAACAAAAACATTTTTCCCTCAAAGATATATACACACTAGCGACTTGCCCGTCAAAAAATTACGGTCAATAAAAGAAAGTGTTGAAATGCTGTTTGTCACACAATGTGAGTGTACTGTGTGCCTCAAGTAACTAAATTCCTCAAAAAGCAGAAATCTACATGACATAAAATAAGAAAAATTAAAATCAGCAAAAAAAAAAGTACATTACAGAACAACAAAAAAAACCTAAGTGAGCAAAAATAAAAAAAGGAACATTACAGAAAATAAAAAAATACATTACAACCTCCCGTCACTACAAATTTTTGTAAAAAATTACACACCTGAAAATGAAATTCATATAATACACACATATAATACAATACAACACAATTAAATAAAATACAATACAATTAAATAAAATACAATACAGTTAAATAAAATACAATACACCCCTATGTAATATACATGCCACTATCTAATATACATGCCACTATCAAATATACATGCCACTATGTAATATACATGCCACTATCTAATATACATGCCACTATATAATGTAATATACATCCCACTATCTAATATACAATACTATCTAATAATACATCCCCTATCTATCTATCTATGTAATATACAATACATGCTCTCTCTATATATATAGCTACCCTAATTGGAAGCTACAATAAAATAATTAAGACCACTTACCTTTGAGATGTTTCTTCAGATCAGCAACCTACGGTAAAAAAGATTCAAAAAATTAATACAACACGTTTACATGAAATCAGTAAACATTGTAAACATTCTAAATATTCTAAACATTCTAAATATTCTAAATATTATTCTCACCTTTCCAGCATGTCCCGTTCCAGCATGTCACGTCCCAGCATGTCACGTCCTCCATGTTCCGTCGGCCATCTTTGCTTGTCCGGCGATACTCCTGCAAAAATAAAACATTCCATTAGTAAACATAAACCAAATTTAAATAAACACAATCTACATTATACTCACCTTTCCGCGCTGTCTCCGGCCTTGTCGCATGAAAAAAAAAAAAAAAAAAAACGACACACATCCGCCCTGGCGGATGTCTCCGACGCTAATGACCTTCCTATTGAATGTTCCAGAATAAAATTGCCAATGGCGGCTTCTGATTGGCTGAAAAGGCTGTCTATCAAATTCAGCCAATGAGAAGACCCCATTAGTGAACCAATGAAAAAAGTATACACCCCAAAATACAACAGTGATTGGATAACACACCTATCCATCTTTATTTGAACCAATCCTAAGGCTTTATTGCCATCAGCCAATCACAATGGAATATACCCCAACGTACTGATTGGTGAAGACATCTGCGCCTTCCCATTGGCTGTAATATTGATTGATATTAACAATAGCCAATGAGAATGCGCAAATCCTTCACCAATCAGTACGTGAGGGTGTATTTCATTGTGATTGGCTATTGTCAGTGCAACCAATCAGAATGCGCAAAGGCTCCAACCAATCACCCTGTGGGGGTGTATTCCACTGTGATTGGCTGAAGGCATCTGCACCTTGTGATTGGTTTATATAAAGATTGATAGGTGCATTATCCAATCAGAGTGGGATTTTAACGTGTATCCGTTTGGGATTGGTTCACAAATTGGCGCCTCCTGATTGGGTGGATTTGATAAACAGCGTTTTCAACCAATCAGAAGGTGCCATTGCTTATTTTCTTCCCGAAAATTCTCTTGGAGCCTCATTAGCGTCGGGGATGTCCGGGAGTGCGGATGTAAGTATACTTTTTTTTTTACAGGGCGTGGCAGAAGAGGATCCGGAGGAGGTCGAAGACATCGCGGGGAGGTAAGTATAATGTAGGTTATGTTTATTTTATTTTGATGTATGTCTATTAATGTTTTTTTTTTTTTACAGGTGCCGCGCCGGAGAAGGATTTAAAGAATGCCGGATGGGACATGCCGGAAAGTTGAGTAGAATATTTAGAATGTATAGAATGTATAGAATGTATAGAATGTTTATTTTAGAACTGTAAACGTGTTGCACTAATTTTTTTTATTTTTGTTTCCGTAGGTGGCTGATCCTAATTCACATCTGCAAAGGTCAGTGGTCCTTATTATTTTATTTTAGCTTAGACTTAGATTAGTTAATATATAGATAGCATTTATTGTATGTTAGCTAGGGGTATGTGTTTTATATAGATAGCATAGCATGTATTGTAGATAGATTGTGGTATTTATTTAGATAGATTGGGAATGTATTATTATATAGATAACATGTATATTAGATTATGCTATTTATTTAGATAGATTGTGTTATGTAAATTAGATAGGTGTGTATTGTATTGTAATTGTATGTATTTGTATTGTATGTATTTGTATTATATGTATTTGTATTGTATGTATTTCCTTTTCAGGTGTGTATTTTTTTTTTTCTGTAGTGAGGGGGGGGTTGTAATGTTTTTTTTTTTCTGTAATGTTCCTTTTTTATTTTTTGTGACTTAGGTTTTTTTATTTTGTGTAATGTAGTTTATTTTTTTTGTGAGTTAGGTTTTTTATTTCATGTAATGTAGATATTTTTTTTTGTGTCTTTAGGCTTTTTTATTTTCTGTAATTAGAGTGGTGGGGGTTATTAGGGGGTAGGTAGTGTAGATGTTAAGAGGTTAGTGTAGAGGGTGTTTAGTTGATATTTAATGTTTTATTGGGGGGGGTCTAGTGCAGTATAGTGTTTATACTTAGTGTCATGATGGTCCTTGAGGACCATCATGTCACTTATGTGGTTAATGTAGTGTTGTAACAGGCCCATAATGGTGTTAATATACCCTTATGGGACTGATGGGGTTAAATAGAGGCTTATGGGGGTCTGTATTGACCCCCATGAGTGACAGGGTTAATGAAGGGCTTATGGGGGTCTGTATTGACCCCCATGAGTGACAGGCTTAATGAAGGGCTTATGGGGGTCTCTATTGACCCCCATGAGTGACAGAGTTAATGAGGGTTTTATGGGGGTCCGTATTGACCCCCATGATTGACAGGGTGACAGTGTTAAGGTTTTATTTCTTTTACAATGGGTCCTTTAAGGACCTTTACAGTCCTTTAAGGACCTGTAACGCAGGAATTTAGAATTTTGATTGCAGAGAGGGGCTCCGATTGCGTGCAATCGGGACCCCCACTGCGATGGTTAATGTGGGGTTAATGCAGGGCTCGGAGCTTATATCGGATCCCCTGCGGTTAATCCAGGTTTCCGAGCTTATCTCGGATCCCTTCTTGGGTAAGTTGTAGGTGGCTGAGAGGTCCTGGGTCTTTGAGCCTGGTTTTCATTTTTTCGGCGGCCATTTTTTATCTCGCTTAGGGAACTTTCGTGTGTGTGAAGTCAAGAATTTGTACTTAAATGGAGGTGTGACTTCACTTTCAGAGGTCCTGGGTGCCCCCCTTGCTATGGGTAAGGTTTTTATGTCGTTTTTGTGAGTATTTGGTGTGTTTTGACTGTTTGTAGGTGCGCAGAGTTCTGCCATTTTTCGTGCGTGTGGGTGTTTGTTACGTTAAGGTTGGTTCTGAGGTTAATACAGGTTTCCGAGGTGAGCCTCGTTTTCATTTTTTTCGGCGGCCATTTTTTCTCTTGCTTAGGGGATTTTCGTGTGTTTGAACTCGGGAATTTGGACTTAAATAAAGGTGTAACTTCACTTTCAGAGATCCTGGGTGCCGTTATAGTGGGATTCTTAGTGCGTGTGGATGTCTGTTATGTTCAAGTTGCCTCATTCTCTAAGTGCTTTGCGAGGACCCGCATTGCAAATGCGGCCCCTCGCTTCGCGAGGACCCGCATTTGCGGAAGCGAGGGCCTCAGTTGCTGGCATGTAGCGCCTTCAAGCGTGAGCAACGGCTCGCATGCTCACAACTATATATGTGATATACTTTTCTTGATTTATCCTTCTATTATTTTGGGGATTATGATGGAGGGTGGAGAGAGGAGGAGAGGAGCAGCGGGGAGGAGATGAGAGGGAGTGTAGAGGAAGATAGAGTGGAGAAAGAGGTGGCTCTGGGGAGTGGAAGAGTGTGGAGTAGAGAAGGGGAGGCGAGAGGAGTGGATGAGAGGAGACTAGAGAAGAGTGGAGTGGAGTGGAGAGAAGTGGAGGAGAATAGTAGTAGGGGGGGAGTGGAGGAGTGGAGGAATAGAGAGTGGAGGAGATTAGACTGTTGGAGCGAGGAGTGAAGGAGAGGGAGAAGGGGGCGTGCAGTTGCCCATAGCGATAGGCACATCAATTTCAGGGAAATAGGGGAGGGGCTTGATCCCAGGAGGGTTGGTAGCAGGGAGGAGGGAGCGCAGGCTCCCCGTTCACAGTCGGGAGGGCAAGAGGCTCAGTGCAGATGCAGGGCCCTGAACTACACTCACGAGGAGATGGTGGTCCTCCTTCATGTCATCTGTGACTATCCCGCTATCCTTTAGGGGGGGAAGGAAGCTAGGCCCGGGCTCAGGGCCCAGGCATTGAAGGAGGTAGCGACCGCAGTCACAGCAGGGGCTCAGCATAAATGGATGTGAGGTCCTCGAAGCACTACTTTGATTTTGTCAGGGCCAAGGTGAGGAGGATGATGGTCAAGGAGGAGAGAGCATCGACAGCACCAAGTGGTGGCCCCCAAGTGACTGTGAGATACAACGAGTGGGGGAGGGTGCTCAAGAAATTGCTGAGCAAGGTGCCATTCGCTGGAGCTCCAGGCCGGGTGGACCAACAGGATCTAGCCTCCATGTCAGATACACCAACATGCCACCACATGAACATCACACATAGAAAACACACAACACATGTAACTGTTGACCAAAAATGACACTGACATGTCAGCTCCCTGGATTTTAACAAGGGATAGATGGATCAGTCATGTTTCATTAAATTCATGAAGCTGACAAATCATTGTCATTAGTAGGCACAACACGAATAATCATCCAATAGGGAGTCCATCTATGGGTGTGCCCACTGCAGTGTATGCAGATACAGACCACACCCAGAATCAAGATAAGGCAATCACAAACAAGCTCATGATCCATAGAATAGATCATATCTAGCAAAAAGATAGCTACTCATAGTAGAAAATTAGTGAAACATCCAGGTTCAATACAAGATATCAGATAGGAATGAACAGAAGGATATAAGGAAATAGGATAGGTAGGAATGAACAGAAACCAATGTATGATTCAACATAATGAACACTTATTCCATTATTTTCTCTCTTTTAGGTTGCAGGAGGACTGGGTCCAGCGGTGGGCAAGAGGCGGGGGTGTCGGCTCATTCTGAGCCAGATGTTGGGGACCGAGCTCCGACCAACAGGAGCCGGCACAAGAGGAGGAGGCAACAAAAGGAGCTGAAGACCCAGGATATGAGGAGGAGGACGCAATCATCCGGGCAGTGGGGTCACCCTTGGCATTTAATCCCACTGCCCCCCTCCTCCAACAACTTGGTTCACCACCCGGGCTTCTCTATTGGACTGATGCAGAGAGATTTGCAACCCCTCCTCCTCCTCCCAGCAGTGCCACAACCACCACCAGGCCCACCACCACCACCACCACGAGAGAGCCTTCCTCTCCTCACCTCCGACCTCCATCCTAGGGTCCATCACCAGAGGCTGCCCAGGGGGAGATGCTGGCCCTCATGTGTCAACTGGTGGCAATCAATAGGGGGATCCAGGCCAGTATCTCCTCCAACCACGAAGAGCTAGTGGGCATCCTGCGGAGGCAGCATAGGGAGGTGAGGAGACATCAACCATGATGGAGTCCTACCAGGCCGGGCTGCTCTAGAACCTGGCAAACCAGGGCACGCTATTCCAGGTTTACATTGATGTTCAATGGTGCATTCTGGTTCCAAGCACCACCTCCTCCACCCCAGAGGCCTCCCCTGCCCATGAGCAGCCTGGCCGCTTCTCACCTTCCGCAAGACCTCCACCGCCTCTCGGTGCTGCTGCCACCTCGGGGGATTACTCCCACTGCAACCCCCCCTCTACTAGGGTGAAGGTGGGCCCTGTGTCAAGGCAGAAGAGGATGTAGGGGCTGCACATATATTGGACCTCATCAACAGCACTCCTCGGTGACCATCTATTGGTCCAAATGTTAATATAATCTAGCCTGGCTACAAACTATTGGTTCATGGGCTATGTGATAGTGAAATATTGTACGCAGATAGCTACCTCCTATTACATTTCACCTATTGATGGTCACTAAGGAATGCAGTTGAGAAGAGATGCTGCAGTCCCTATCTTTTTTAAGCCCTTATTCTGTTTTAAATGTATGTTTTATTTTGATTTCTAGGTACAATTCAGGCCCATGAAGGCATCATCTTCATCTGCAAGCATAGTTCAAAATATGAAGTAAATGTAATATATTCACAGTGGCTCTAAGATAGGAATTCCTTCAATGACAGCCCGCCCTAAACATATTTCTCAAACTATATTAATTCAATCATATATGCCAATTTAAAAGACAAAATTGTTGTTGGCTTTTATTTATACAAATACAGTTATGGCGGTGAACTTGCAAAGTCTCACAATGGCATGGTAATCAAAGACAGAATTATTACATGCACTAGTGAAGGATGTCATCCTATCTGCAATATCAGTATGGAAACAGATACTTGTGTCTGATGTAAATAATACTGCATATGGCTGTTGACCTTTGTGTCCGTATTAATGGGTAGGTTTGCCGAACTTATGATATCATGAGTATTCTTTAAAATGTGCTAACACATGTATAGCAGATGAATGTGATATGAATGTTTCTAAACAATATCAGATGGTGAAGGTGATGGTTACAGCTAAGCAGTTATTGTGAGATTATACATCCTTATTAATGTTCATGGCTAGTAATATATCATGACAACTACTTAATTGTCAGTAATGCTTGCAGATGAAGATCAGGTTAGTTGACATTTTTTTTACAGTTACAGTATTTAGCACTGTACATGCATTTGTTTTCATTTTTTATCCTCCTCAGCCTTTTTTTGGATTTTTCTGATTTTGTTTTGGGAACACACTGTATGTGTGCAACTGGATTGGATTACATAGTCCAGAAGTTTATGCATCTGTTTAATTAAGCAGATGAAGACCAGTTGTAAGTGCAATGTGAATTACTGGTTACTTCGATTAGATGGAGTGATTTATGATGAACCGTTTTGTTAACAGATTATGGTTATTGTGGTGTAGTGACCACATGTGACCCTAGTAGATGCTATCATCATTATGCAGTATTACATATCCCCCCTTTAGGTATCCCCTTTTTCCCAAAGAGCCTTTTGCCTTTCCGGGAGCCGCCCACACCACACCCATGATATTAATGCACAGTCGTATAAAGTTTTGTTATACTGTTTCAATGGCTGGGTTTATGGGACATCAACATACATCAGAAGTCTGTCACGTTTGTATATATGTAACCTAATGTGCCCTAGCTACTGTCCAAAAGATTGTTATGTGAACATTCCAGCCCATTACAGTGACACAGGTGTGGCTTCAAAGTGGTCAAATATATTAGTCATGACTACTTTAGGTTTAATTCTCAGCACTGGGATATCATGCTTGCAGGACATTCTTGGTGAGGTTTGTGAGTTAATACACATATAAATTATGATACTGTTGAGTAGTAACATTCCCCTGAAGTATTGATCACAAAATGACAGGTGATATTATGAATTAATTGATACAAGAACACTTTATATGGGTTCACAACATGATAATGGGTAAACATGTTGCCATATGTCCACCAGCAATGACGTGGGACCCCACAAGATAGGTGTAGCCGATATTGGCCCTGATGGCGGTGAGTTGGCTGTTGCTCCATATGGCTCTGCCTTTTTGATGGGTTGGATGACATTAGTGTGGTGTATGTTCCCCTGGTACTTGATATATGTCATGTGGAGGTGTAACTTTGCCACTGTTTTTTTTCCCAATATGGATCTGAGTGATATATATAAATGAATAAATTGTTATTTTTAGGGTCCACATTTGAGCCTCTGTGAGTATTAGGGATCATTTGTCAGACAGTTCAATGTTTTTGTTTGCAATTTTGTCATGTAGTGTGTCTTTGATTGTTTTATGCATCTTGCAGCAACACTTTTCATCTTGGCATGCATATTGATCTTTATGGATTGTTGTGAAATGAATTCTAATGCCTTTCATTGCTTTCCCAGTATTTTAAAGTACATTTATTAGTGTGTTTATGTTTGCTTTTGCAGTGTTAAGAAGAGTCCTATTTGTACCATGTAATATCTGTTGCTACGTTTGCCATTTATGGGTTTGAAAGCAATTGCAGAATTTGTGGAATTGTTGGATTGCGATTTGCGATTTTAGCGATTGTAAAATTTGCAGGCTTAAAAGATCAAAGGCGGAGATGGGTTAAAGTTGCGATTTTAACAACCCGCAGGATTTTGGATCCTGTAAGACATAGAAGAGGCCAATTGAATATCAATACATTTTGCAGGCTACATTACAGGCTCCAGTCATTACAATTTGCTTAAATTTAATGGGGGACTATGTATGGGTCTTGCAAAAGTGTTTGCCCAAGCAAAGTTTGTATAACATGTCTTTTATCAACAATTTCTTAATCTGACCGAACCAAGGACAAAAAGAAAAAATAAATAAATACTTAAAACACTTTAGCTGTCTAGTCATCTAAAGAGGTTTCAAGACTTATTTTTGTTCCTTTTCTCTCCAACTGAAGACTTAACATATAAGAGCATGGCAATTATGAGTGATATATATTCAATATTAAATGGGGGTGTAGAATATAGATCGTTCTTTATTGCACAGATTATTGTATGGTATAATCAATTATAGAAAAATAATTTGATACAGTGGTTGCTTACCAAAAAGGTTGAGTACCAAACTAGCATTTCCCATAGGAATCAATGTAAATTTAAATAATCCTTTCCGAACCCGAGAAATTTTACATTGTACTTTGAACTGATGGTGTTGTTTTTTTATACAAAACCTTAAAACTAAACAGACATACATACAGAAAAACAATAATTACATCAAATAGAATAGAATTTTACTTCACTTTAACTGTACTGGGAGGACAATGAGATGCTTGGAGCTTTGGTTCATATAGGCACAGGCTGCATTTTGATTATTATAAGCACACTCTACACTTTGATTCTTTTAGTCAGAGGCTGCACTTTGTTTCTTATAGGTACAGGCTGCACTTTGATTATTGTAGGCACAGGCAGTACTTTGATTCTTATAATCACAGGCTGCACTTTGATTCTAATAGACACAGGCTGCAATTTGATTCTTAAAGGTACAGGCTACTCTTGTCCTCGTATAAGTGCACAGACTGCTCTTTGGCTCTTGTAGGCATGCTACTCTGTGCCACAGTGCATGATTTGATCAAGAAATTGGGCGCTATAGGATCTATGAGTTAAGTTTTACATAAAGGCAACCTTCAAATTTCCACAAAGTAACATGACAGAAAAGGACTGTGTTTAAGTCAGTTAGACCCAGGAAGGCAAGAAATGTATAGAAAATTATGCATTATGGAAACTTAATTCCTCCTTTCCTTATTTAACTATACTGAGACGCAAAATAAGAAGAAAAGTAACTGTGATCTGAGCATTCATGTTGTTTAGTCGTTCACTCATGTCTGACTCTCTGTGACCCGATAGACGGCAAGGTACATCTGTCAGTCACTGCCTCTCTGAGCTCCATCAAGTTCATATTCATTACTTTATTGACTTATATCTATCTCTGCCTTCAGAGACTTCTATCCATCTCTGCCTCTGTCATCCCCTTCTTCATGTGCCTTTAATGTTTCCCAGCATCAGTGTTCTCTAGGGAGAACTGCCTTCCCATGATATGGCCAAAATATTTAAGCTTCAGCCGAATGATCAAATCTTCCAGTGAACAGTTTGTCTTGATTTCCTGAAGTACTGATTTATTGTATCTTCTTGTAGTCCATAGGACTCTAAGTAGGTTTTACCGACACCACAATTCAAAGGTGTCAATTCTACGGCGCTCAGACTTCTTTATGGTGTAGTTTTCATATCCGTATGTTACTGGGAATACGATAGTTCTAACTAAGTGATCCTTTGTTGATAATGTAATATCTTACTTTTTACTAGTTTGCCAAGCTTGTCAAAGCTTTCCTCCCCAGTAACAAACACCTTTTAATTCATGGCTACAGTCACCATCTAAGATATTGGATACCAGGAAAATAAATTATATCTCCTCCTCAACATCTCATTGGGCGTATCTGAGGTTGTTGATATTTCTTCCAGCAATATTGATTTTGGCGTTGGATTAATCCAGCCTGGCCTTACACATGATGAACTCTGCGTAGAAGTTGAATAAATAAGGCTACAATATACAACCTTGTCACACACCTTTTCCAGTCTTGAACCATTCTGTTGTCCCAAAATCGGTTCTGACGCTGGCTTCTGTGGTAACTTGTCTTCCTTGAATGGTAATTTAAACAGGCCTTTGTAGGAGGGCTGAGAATCTTTACTTCCCTCCCACAATTGCTAAAGGAAGTCATGGACAGGATGTGATGTAAATTACATCATCTCAACTAAGGATATATCTAGGCAGGAAACTGGTGCTTTTTCCTGTTTTCTTCCTTGATGGTGAGGGTGAGGAGGTGATTTCAATGGTCTGACCGTGGGTAAGATCAAGCGTTTGGGGAAGGGAATTACTATATATATCTTTAGGTAGATAGATTTAAAAGGGGGTGTTGCTCCGTGGGTCTGGGCTGTTGTGTTTGTAATACATTTATAGTATTGTGTTATCTGCCTTTTAATAAATACCTTTTAATGTAGACGAACCTTGTGTAATATTAATTTGGTGATACACCACAGCTTCTTGGTCCACATAAAAAATTCTTTAGGAGGCAGATGAGACAATCTGGTACTCCCATCTGTTTAACAACTTACCACATTTTGTTGTGATCCACACAGTCAATGGCCCCTATTTAATTGAGCAAATTGTAATTACTGGAGCCCGTAATGGAGCCCATAAAAGTTACCTATATTTAATTGGCCTCTTCTTGCTACCTGCAATTGATTTGTGGGTTACAGGCTCAAAGTTCCTGAATTTGTCAAAATCGTAACTCCATCCTATCACAACCTTTGATCTTTTCAGCCGGCAAATGTTAAATCAAGATTTATTTGCAACTCCAATATGTCTTGCTCCAGTTGATTGGACAAATGATTGAGGTCCTCACTGCAGTTAAAATCCTTCTTCTTCTTTATCTGATCTTCCTCTGATAAGTCCTTACCATTTTTGTCTTTTATTACACCCAGTTTGGCATTAAAGGTTACTTTGAGATCCCCAATTTTCTTGTAGAGATCTCTTGACTTACCCATTGTTATCTTTTTCTATCTCTTTACATCATTACTTTTCTCTTCTTGCTATCCTCTGGAGTTCTGCATTCAGTTGGACAAATCTTTTCTTATCTCCACTAGCTTTCGCTTTCCTTCTTTCCTGGGCTACTTTCAAAGCCTCATCATCCAGTTTGCCTTTTTAGTTTTCTTTCTTTTGGGGATATTCTTTGCTACTGTTTCTTGGATAATGTTGCAAACTTTGGTCCAATATTCTTCAATCATTCTATATTCCATATCTAGTGCCTTAAATCTGTTCTTTACTTCCACTGCATATTCACACAGGATATTATTTATTTCGTATATGCTTGATCTGATGATTTTCCGTCTTTTCTTCAGTTTAATTCTGAACTTTGCAATAAGAAGATCATGGTCTGAGCCACAGTCAGCTTCAGGTCTTGCTTTTGCTGATTATATCGCATCTCTGGCTGTAAAGTATATACTCAATCTATTTTCTATATTGTCCATCTGGTGATGTTCATGTGTAGAGTCATCTTGGAGGCTGTTGGAATCGGATGTTTGCTACGACCAGAGAATTATATTGACAGAATTCAACTACTCTCTGACCTGCTTCATTTTGTACCCCAAGGCTAAATTTATACCAGGTGTTTTGGTTCCCTACCTTAGCATTCCGATCTCCTATGATGATAGTAACATCTTTTCTTGGTGTTATATCTATGACGTGTTGAATATCTTTGTAGAACTGGACAACTTCAGCCTCTTCAGCATCCATAGCTGGAGTACAGTCTTGGATCACTGTGATATTAAATGGCTTGCCTTGAAATTAAATTAAAATCATTCTGTCATTTATTGGGTTGTAACCAAGTACTGTTTTGGCCACCTTTGATTGAGCATGAGGGTTGCCCCATTTCTTCTGGCAGATTCCTGACCACAGTGGAAGATCTGGGTGATGTCTCATGCAAAATGTCCCATTCCAGTCCATTTAAGTATACTAATTCCCAGGATATCAATGTTTAACCCTATCATCTCATGTTTGACCACGTTGTTTGCCTTGGTTCATTTTACTGACATTGCAGGTTCCTATGCTGAATTGTTCTTTGCAGCAGCTGACTTTCCTTTCCCCTCCAGACATATCCACAGCTGGGTGTTCTTTTGACTTTGGCCCAACCTCTTCATTAGATCTGGTGCTACTTATAGTTGCTTCTGCTCTTCCTCAGTAATGTAGTAGGCACCTTTTGACCTAAGTGACCATGATTTTTCTGACCTATGTGACCCTACATGGTATATCTCACAGCTTCACTGAAGTGCACAAGTTTCTTCACCATGACAAGGTAGCGATCTAGAAGGGGGATCTGAAAATGTATCCCTCCAAATGATCCTACCACAGCCCCAAAACTCTGACCACATACATTACCATTTATTTCCATCCTGATCATGCAATATCTAGGTGTGACAGGCACTCAGAATGACAGGTCTGGGGTTAATAGATGAGAGCAAAAACTCAGAATGTAAACATTGTTGCTTTACTATTAACTACTATTGCTGTCTGCTGTACAGCACATGAATGGGAGTCAATTACCACCCAAGTTTAATTCCATGGAATCAGATTTTCCTATAAGTGCTATCAGACAATGCCTAACAATGAATCTTGTCCACTACCAAAATAGCTATTGAGATTGGATATCTGTTTGGATGCAAGATGTTGCTATAAAGTATGACTGTTTCTCTTATCACATTGGCTTTTGGTGGCATATTATGGCTGCATATTTCATTTCAATATCATTCTTGATGTACTTGCTACTACCAACTGTTCTTAACATGAAATACAACATATATATATATATATATATATATATATATATATATATATATATTTTTTTTTTTTTAACTACATGCTTCTAAAGAATAATGGACTCCATGGTAATCTGGAGTATAACCATTGGCATCTCTATGGTCCCCCATTGTACCTTACATTAACTCCTATATAACCCCGTGGTATAATAGTCTAAAACCATGGGGGTTGAATCCCCTAGCATGTGGGTTCCTATGAACCTCCATGACACCCTAACTACTACCATAAGGGTCTTTATTGACCCTATCCCCTATTGGGATCCATGGGGTACCCACAGATCCACATTCAATTCCAAGCCTGCAACACGATTGCAGATGGCAGAATGTCTGCGGATGTGTTGCGGGCTCCCGTTCGCCTCCGATTGCTATGCTATTCAATTGCTCAAGCCCGCAAGTTACTGTCCCAAAGCCAAAACCGTAAACCATGCACTGGTTCGTAGCAGTTCAGGGCAGGAATATGATCAATTAAGCAAGCCTGTAACCACCCATTTTGAATCAGCCAATAGAAAATGAGACTGTCATTATTACGACAGTAAAACATGGAGGTTTCATGTCAATCAATTAGGTTTGGGGGTCCGATATGCGATCAGTCTCACAAACGCTCAAAATAAATAATTATGAAAATTAATGCAAGTACTGTTCTAGTCCATATAGGTGGCCTGATATGTATTAACTCATTGATACCCGAGATCGATTTAACCCCGAAATGAAACCTAAAAATACATTTAATTTCCTGACGATTTGCAAGCTTGAGACTTTGTTGGCAATTAATTCTAATGTATATATCAACGCTTTCCACGTTATTTACCATGCAGTATTGATTTTTTATTTGCATTTACAGTGCGACAAATAGGTGTTTAACCCCCTTGCAGGTCCTCTAGCACTCATAGGATTTTCTCCTTCATTTGCCATTTACGTGTGTGAAAACATTTGCGGGTTTGGTGAAATTGAGAAATTGAATAACAATTTACGATTTTAGCCTTGCGAAAGATCAAGGCTTCTGGAGGCTGTAAGCTACGGGTTCAACCATCGCAATATTTTCAAGGCCGTAACTCATAACCTGTTTGGAGCCCGCAAAAGGACACCAATTGAATAGCAAATTAACTTGCAACCTCACTTACGGGCTACTGAATCGCCCGAAACCTCAATTGAATATGGCCCTAAAAAAATGCACCACTCTAAACACAAAAATAAACTAATGGAGCTCCTCCTCTACTGACTAACAGTTTTCTGAATTTGTTCTCAGTTTATATACTACTTCCTTATGGCTTCTGATTGGCTACAATATGTGGCAATCATATTTCAGCCAATTATTGTCAAGTATTTGAATATAGACACTCTGATTGGTTACTCAATAATTATATTATTAATACATAATTTTGTTTTACATTTGTCATTTGTGTATGGAAAATATTGGCGTTTTATAAATAAGGAAGAATAAAAGTACTCTGAAGCTATTAAATAATGCTGTAAATGCTAACAATCTAACAATACATTGTACTAAACTGTTTTCTATTTCATGTAGTGTAATATTACTATGTTCCCATGATCCCATGCTTAATTAAAAAGGAATGTTGATTTGCCTACTGGTATTTAGCCTGCAGGCTACCTGTGAAATGATTAGGAGGCTGCACACACTGTGTTACATTCCTGAACATGTAAAATAAAATGAGAACAAACAATATGTGATCTGGAATGTCTAATATTTTTTATAATAGTTGACTCCTTTTTCAATTATGCATAATTGTTAATTAGCAACTAACATTAATTTGAGGAAATCACTGCTTTACAATATATTATTTTTTCCAACCCTGTTAAAGAGGTGAATATATAATAAAAACTGTGATAGTTAAAAAAAAAATATTTAGCATAATGCAACATAATTTATTTATAGCATAATAATGGGCAAACATTAATTTATAAAGTGAATATATACAGTAGCTCACAAAAGTGAGTACACCCCTCAGATTTTTATAAATATTTTATTATATCTTTCAACACTGAAGAAATGACACTCTGCTACAATGTGAAGTAGTAAGTGTACAGCCTGTATAACAGTGTAAATTTGCTGTCCCCTGAAAATAACACACAGCCATTAATGTCTAAACCATTGGCAACAAAAGTGAGTACACCCCTAAGTAAAAATGTCCAAATTGGGCCCAGAGTGTTGAAGTTTTGTGTGGCCACCATTACTTTCTAGCACTGCCTTAACCCTCAGGGGCATGGAGTTCACTAGACCTTCACAGGTTGCCACTGGAGACCTCTTCCACTCCTCCATGATGACATCACAGAGCTGGTGGATGTTAGATGTGTCATATCAGTCTCAGGAATCAATGAGTTAATACATATCAGGTCACCCACATGGACTAGAACAGTATCGACATTAATTTTTATTATTTTGTACATTGCAAACTGATAGCATATTAGACTTCTAAAAGCTAATTGATTGACTTTTAACCTCCATGTTTTACTGACGTAATGATAACGGTCTTATTTACTATTGGCTGTTTCTAAATCGCTAGTTATGGCCTTGCTTAATTGATCATGATCCCTCTCTGAAATGCTACTTACAGGTGCATGGTTTACGGTTTAGGCCAGGTAGTTGTGCTTTTGATCAATTGAATCGCTCTGTAACTGTTGCAAATTTGCAATTGAATAAGGCCCTAATTCAGTCAGTTTGTAGAATAGCTGGTATTAGACAAAAGTATAAAACATCATTAATAATATGTAAAAAAAATTCATAAACAAAAAGTACAAAAGTAAATGTAACATTGTATTGTTTAAAAGCTTTACTCCACACCACATTGTAAATGATAAAAAAAAACAGATAAACAAGTCCTGATGGGGTCCACAAGGACCCTCAGCAACTATCATGCACCCTGCAAAAATTCCCATATTTTAGTGAATAAAGGCCATATGTTCATATTCACCTCAAAACTGGAAGCTTTTCCACTAGCGAAGTGAGACATCCATTTTCTGCACTATTTATATTCATGTACAGTAGTACAAAGCCTTTTCACTAAAGGCACCATAGGATAATATGAAAAGTAAAAAAGCTCATCTTACTAATAAAGACACCCTCACCTTACAGAAAAATGTCAATGTCTGTGTTTTTCTCGCTATATTTTTCATGAAATAATGAAATAATGAAACAATAATTACAGGGAATACAGTACTCTATCATGATAGGGTAGTAAACCCGCATGAAGCCATGGCTCCATTCTTACTTTGCCTTGGACAAGGCAGTATTGAATGTCGAAACAGCTATCAGTCACAGGCTTAAACTGCCCTTATCAGAAATATTTTCCACTCAAGTTTTAAGATTGTATTAATTTGTTGGAGGACTTTTTATTATTCATACTTTGGAATAGACACCTTTTTTGACAGCCCAAGGAAGTGTTAGACAATCTTGTACTTATTTTTGTACTTGGCAGATATGCCTACAAACTAATTCATTCTGCAATGTATTCACTCTGCAATCAGCAGAGATAACAATGTCTCCTGGGGCCTCATTCTATTAACGGTCGTAGGTGATGCGTGGCCTCAAGGATCGTCCGCAAGCTACGTCCGTATTCTATTCCCTTGCAGCTGAGGGCTCCGGCCGGAGCCCTGTTATCTTTTTTGGTCCCAAGAAAGCCAAGGTCGCTATTCAAATGATACCTGAACCCTTCCGTCAAGGCCATAATTAGCTAAAACGAGCCGCAGCTTACTTACACCAAAAAGGTCCCGCAAGGCTCTTACTTACAAATCGGATCCTGTACTTTGATGAGACGTGAAAGTGATTGTAGGTGTTAGAATTCATAGAACAACATTCCTCAACACTCAAATCTGAAAATCATTTTTATTGTAATTCATGTTCAATTTCCGTTTCCAGAGTCCCACGGGCTTGGACCACATCATACCTGCAACGGCTGCGGGATTATCCTCCGTCAAGTCTGTATATGGGTAAAATAGACCCCCAGGTCGCAAAGGGCTTACTTACAAATTGTAGCACTAATTAAACAAATAGAAAAGCCATCCTGTACTTTTAGTAAAAGTGAAAGTGATGTTTGGTCTTAGAATTAATAGCTCAACATTCCCATACTCTCAAATCTGCAAATAAAGAAATGTAATTTCATGTTCAATCTTCATGTTCTATCTATCATGCAAGCCCGCGCAGGCTTGAATAACGAGCTACGGGCTAAAATCAAAAATTATAATTTGGCGGTGTGCAAGTTTGAGAATGTTTTGCTATTAATCGTCATGTCGCCCATTGTTTTCCCCATCATTTACAGTGTTTTGCAGTGCTGGATTGAAAATATATTGGCTTCTACAATGCTTTGAGTTTGCGGCCTTCAACCTCTGAACCCCGTAGGGTTTTAACAACGACAAGCCTCCGGCACTTAGGACGGAAAATAAACCGGAAATTAAATATTGGATTTGGGTGATGTGCAAGCTTGAGAGGGTGTTGCTATTAATCCTCATATCCACCATTATGTTGCCTATCATTTATAGTGCTTTACAGTGCTATCTTGAATTTATATTTGCATTCACAGTTTTCCGACTTTGCGGCCTTGAAACACGATTTACTGCCGCACGGGAGACGTTTTGCATAATTTGGGGCTGGCCGTAAGGGGGACCTCCTTGCGGCGCTGGCCATTTGAATAAGAGCGTAGCAGTAGCGCTACACAGGGCCGTAAGATGGTCTCAAGGAATCTTTTGGGGCACTCAAATTATGGAATTTATTCTAGATCACATGCCTCCATTTATCCATTCCTTCCCTGCCAGCACAATGAGAAAAGGAAGGTTCTACACCTGACCTTAGCCAAAAGGCGAGTTATCAAAAGGTGGCTAATTAAAAGCTGATTAGTTAACTGCTGTGAAAAATATATTGTAGCATATCCTGTAGCATATGCCAGTGATATATTAAGGAATTACATGACTGCCATCATAGTGCTGATACACAAAACATTTACTTAATGGCTAAAGTGATGCCATAAACATATCATTAATATATAGACCCATTAAAAAAAAGTATGTTACTTATAAAAATATGATGCTATGGGAAATGCTAGAGTAACAATAATAATAATAATAATAATAATAATAATAATAATAATAATAATAACTAATAAAAACATATCTATGAGTTATTGCTTTATTTGCATATCCTGGCCCAATGGAAGTACAATATAATAGCTTTAAAAATCTGTTATGAACATGAAACTCTTTATTTGTTTAGCTCACATATTTTATTTAATATATGTTTATATGCATTTCTACTGTATAGTTTTATCACTATCTCTCCTACCTTTATTATATTTAAAATGTCAGACATGATTGACTACATACTACAATACTATAAATAAAATGATGAACCACTTTTCAGTGTAGATTTAAAAGTTTCAGGGACCTATTTAACTTGCTATCGAATTGCCAACAATTGTATTTCCTACAATGTTTATAGCACTTTACAACACACTGCGCTTTTAAATAAATAATAGTGATCTTAACTTTTCTAAACTTTGAAACTTTGCTCTCTTAAGCAGTTAAATATTTATGATTGCAGTTCTCACAAACTTCAGTGAGAAACTTTAAAGATTTATAGTTTATTTCTTTGCAAATAATTTCCATATATTTATGTGCAAACTGCAGCACAGTATCCCACACAAAATAAACACATTTTTGTTTTGCTTTACACAGTCATTTAATTAAACATATTGGGATGTAAGAATGGTGAATGTGCATGAACTGATGAACAGAATGTGGGGTTGTCCATTCCTATTAGTAATTCAGACAAGATAAGGGGATCGAGGCTACCAAGCAGAAAAGTATGCGACAAACTAAAATAAAAGAGGCAGAGAGAAATAGAGAGATTTGTGCTCATTTTTTATAGATAGCAGGTTTACACGATTAGTAAGCTATCAGCATGTAGCAGATATCAAAAATATAGAAACCTCTTTCCAAAATTAAATCTCCTAATGGCTTCATTAATACTGTAGCTGACAAGGTTGAGGTATCATGGAATTACAAAAAAGGAACTTTATAGCCTAACCTGGGGGGATGCAGCGAACACAAGATAGCACATGAGTCTTGATTAGGCCTTTAAACAGCAGGGTTTGACTACAGTAGTTGTTTGCTTAAGGACTATTGCTATGCTGGCAGTGAACTCAGACGGTTAATGGAGAGCAGACATGTATTGCATAGTAATAATTTTAATGGCTACAGTATCTGAATTGGGAATAGAAACTTGAGTAAATAAAGTTAGGACATACTACAGATTGCTAGTTAGAAAAGTAAAAATAGATTAATGTTTCTAAAATAATCTACTGATGTTTGTACAGTATAAAATAACCAGACACAGTGGTATGGCTCATTGAATATATAGTTTTAGTGGCAAAATCTAATAAACATCACGAGAATGCAACATCCTACTGTTTGTCTATTGAGGAACTCAGTTGTAGAGGATAAACAAAAATTAAAAAATATCAGATTATAAAAACAGTTTCACATTCAGTTACAAATTCATATATTTACATCTAACAACATACAACATATTGGGCCAGATGTACATATGTGTTAACCTTGGTAAACATTGAAGTGATTCAGATTCAGTATGGTTTAACTCGCCTACAGAATTATATTATTATCCTTTATTTGTAACGCACCAACATATTCTGTAGCACTGTACAGTGGTTAAGTAAAAGTCAAAAACTAATTTAACACATTGCAAAAGAATGTAGTGGACTGTTATTGACGTTAAAATCTAAAGCACACAGTGCTTTCCTAAAGCACCTAAGAAGACTGAAAACTTGCAAACTTACAGTCTAAAGGGTAAGAGTGAGGTACAAGGGGTGATGGATGCATTGTACATAATAAGGCTGAAGGTGATACGTTTATTTAAACAGTTGTGTTTTAGTGAGGTTTTGAAGCATTTGAGGCAAGAGGTTAGTCTAGTGTTCCAAAGAAAAGGTGCAGCACATGAAAAGTCCTGAAGGTGGGAGTGAGAGAAGGTGATTAGAGAGGTGGAAAGAAGTTTATTAGCAAAGCAAACTCTTGTGGGAGAGTATTACCAGTGACCTTAATTACCTAAAAATAAAAAAAATATTGTAATCAAAAGTAGGAATTGATAAATTATCCCATTAAAAGTTTTTTTGACATGTTCACTTTATTACATACAGTATGTTGTCTTTATACAAAACTTGGTTCAAGTAATATTATGAATAAATATAATATGTATGCTGTTATACATGTAGCACTGGTTCTTTGGGCTTAGCTCATTTTGCTCAGTTAGATATGCAAATCTGGATAGTAGTAGATTTGATTTTAAACAATAAGTTTTCTAGGATTATTTTTAAACAGTAGTGTTGACCTTTTATTCCCCAGGGCCACACATAGTTCCAATTTTTAGGATCTCTTTTCTTAAATATTGACAGTATTGTGAAATTGTGTTTACACTGAATATAATACATCTGTTTAGAAGAATGTATTCTCCCCAATGTAAAAGATCTTATCAGAGAGTGCATACTTAGTGGCACAGTGCCATACATTTTGGGGTGATTATTAGCAAATTACTCTGACTAATCCAAGGTATTAGTAATAACAAGTGGATTTTACTTCTTGCAAGTAAAGGCTGATAAATTGCACTAATTGTTGCCAGGTGAGTGAGTGTGGTTGACAGTTTTAAACTAGTATCAAGGTTTGTGAGCTGTTTGCAAGTGGTTTTTACTTCTTGCAAGTAAGGCTGATAAATTGCAGAGTACACTAATTGTTGCCAGGTGAGTGAGTGTGGTTTGACAGTTTTAAACTAGTATCAAGGTTTGTGAGCTGTTTGCAAGTGGATTTTACTTCTTGCAAGTAAAGGCTGATAAATTGCAGAGTGCACTAATTGTGTCCAGGTGAGTAGGCAGAAGTTAATATAAACAGGAAAAAGGGAGAACCTGTGAGCTAGTAAAAGGTTAGAATAAAAAAAAAAAAGGAGGGAGTTCAAAGAAAAGTGGGGGAAGATTTTTGGGCAAAAAAAGGATATATAAGGATATATGTATATATATTATACAACTTTATACAAATATATTATTTTTTATTCTTGTTTATTTTTCCCACTGAATTTTTATAGACAATAATATAATAATTATGAGTCAGTCCAGTGGCTACCTCACTCAGTACTACTGGAACAGATGATCCAGGATCCATACTTCTATGAGAGGTGTGACCATGTTGCCTCTCTGGAAGCTCAAATTGGAGAACTGGAGAGGAGAATTGCAGCACTTACTGATATTCCACTGGAAAGGGAGTTGGTGCTCACTGAGCACAGTTTAGCTAAGCCTAGCATGGAGGGTGGAGCTGGGGCCAGTGAGGATGTCCAGGGAGGTAGCTGGGTTACAGTTACAAGGGGAAGGAGGGGGAACCCGAGGAGGCAGGCCAGTTCTGAGTTGGCAAACACCAACAGATTTGCCAGATTGAGTGAAACTGTTGGGGATGTCTATTCAGGAATGGCAATGCCAGATAGAGGTGTTCCCTCTAACAGCCGGGAGAATAGTTCTACTGGAGGAGTGGTAGGGCAGCATAGGCCTAGCAACAGAGAAGTTTTGGTGGTAGGAGACTCTATTATTAGTAAGGGAGACAGGGTTATTTGTCACCCACATCCCAGCAATCAAACAGTTTGCTGTCTCCCGGGTGCTTGGGTTCGGCATGTTGTGGATCGGGTAGACAAATGATTGGGATGGGCTGGAAATTAACCGGCAGTCTTGGTACATATTGGTACCAATGACAAAGTTAGTGGAAGTTAGAGTGTCCTAAAGAATGATTTTAGAGAACTAGGTAATAAGCTGAAGGCAAGGACCTCCAAGGTAGATACTACCAGTGCCATGTGCTAGCACAAGTAAGCAGAAGGAGCTAAGTGAGGTTAATGCATTGCTAAAGATGTGGTGCACTAATGAGGGATTTGGGTTTTTAGAGCACTGGGCCGACTACTCACTTCGGTACAATCTCTACAGCAGGAATGGATTGCACCTTTTGTGCTAGGGGATAGGATGGTAGAAAGGCTGAGGGAGTTTTTAAAGTAGTAGGTGGGGGAAGGGACTATATATATATATAATGGGGTAGAAAGTGTAGAGGGTATAAGGGATGAATTAACAACTCATAGGGGAGGAGATAGGGGAGGGGTATTATAGTCAATAGGGAGGTATTACTAAGTATCTCAAGTATAGTGGCAGGCACCTCAAAACTACAAACTCATAACATAAGATGTATGCTTGCTAATGCCAGAAGCTTACCAGGAAAAATGGGAGAGTTAGAATTATTAGCAATAATGAAAAATGGGATTTAATAGGCATTACCGAAACGTGGTGGGATGAATCTCATGACAGGACTGTAAATCAGGATGATTATAACCTATTTTAGAAAGATAGGGGCAATGGTAAAAGAGGAGGAGGCATTTGTCTGTATGTTAAGCCTGAATTTAAGCCTATAGTCATAGATGATATTTATGGCGGAACTAGCGATAATGTTGAATGTTTGTGTGTAGAATTAAATAGCGGAGCAGCAAATTCCAAAAGAATATTAGCAGGAGTATGCTATAAACCCCCAAATATAGCTGAAAGTGAGGAAATACAATTATTGTTACAGATTGGAAATACAGCTGAAATAGGGCAACCGTTGGGAAACAGTGATCACAACACAGTCTCATTTGAGATTAAATTAAAAAAAACATAACTGTAAGGGGCAAACAAGAACTCTTAATTTTAAAAGGGCAGATTTTAATGATCTAAAGGCAGCATTAAAAAGTATAGACTGGAACAGAGAACTGATAGGTTAAAAAACTGAGCATAAATGGACAACATTTAAATCCTTACTAAATATACATACTTATCACCATATACCAAGTGGGAGTAAAAGTAAAAGGAGAAAATCACATCCAAAGTTTCTTAACAATTATTTAAAGATCAAGATATGGAGTAAAAACCAGGCATTTTAATTATACAAACAAGAGGGGACAGAGAATGCTTTACGGGAGTACAAGGAAATCAAAAAGGCCTGCAAAAGACTGGCTAGAATAGAAAATGAAAAATTTATTGCAAAAGAGAGTAAGCCTAAACCCAAATATCTTTTAAGTATTTTAATGGGAGGAAGGAAGCTATAGGAACATTACAATGTGACATAGGCCGTCTGAAAATTAGTGACCAGGAAAAGGCAGATGAGCTAAGTAGGTTCTTTTCTTCTGTATCTAAAAGGGAGGTACCAGTGGTTGGGTCACTGCAACATAATGGGGCTACACTACCTTGCCGAATAATTTATTAACGCAGGAAGTAATCCAAAAGAGATTGGAAAAAATAAATGTTATTAAAGCCTTGGGTCCAGATGGAATACATCCAAAGGTACTGAGGGACAGAGTTCTGTAATAGCCAAACCATTATATTTAATTTTTCAAGATTCACTCAACACAAGGTCTCTACCAGGTGACTGGAGAAAAGCAGATGTGATAACTCTATTTAAAAAAGGAGCAAGAGCAAATCCAGGTAATTATAGACCAGTGAGTCTCACGCCTGTAGTGGGGAAGCTTTTAAAAGGGTTAATAAGGGATAATATACAAGAATATGTCTATTTGAACAGGATTATAAGTAGGAGTTAACATGGATTTATAACGGATAGGTCATGTCAAACATATCTAATTAGTTTCTATGAGGAGGTTAGTAGGAACCTGGATCAAGGCAACTCAGTGGATGTCGTCTTTTTGGATTTTGCAAAGGCTTTTGATACAGTACCACATGGGAGACTATTGTGCAAACTAAGGGATACTGAAATTACAGTAAATATCTGCTCATGGATTAAGAGCTGGCTAAAAGACAGGAAGCAAAGGTTTGTTGTAAATGGAACAAACTCAGATTGGACTAATGTGGTAAGTGGGGTCCCTCAGGGTTCAGTATTAGGTCCTCTCCTTTTTAACATATTTATTAATGAGGTGGGACTGGAAAGTAGTGTCTTCATTTTCACTGATGACACAAAGTTGTGCAAGGTAATTTAATCAGATAATGATGTACTTTCCCTCCAAAGGGATTTACATAAAATTGAGGACTGGGCATCTAAATGGCAGATGAGATTTAATATGAATAAATGTAAAGTTATCATCAGTTAGCATCTGGGAAGGAAAAATAGCCATGCCATTTATAATCTTAATGGAGAAAATATAGGGGTATCAGATATTGAAAGGAATTTGGGAGGGCTTGTGGACAACCACCTAGGTAACAGTGCTCAAAGCCAAGCAGCAGCTGCAAATGCAAATAAAATATTAGCATGTATTAAGAAGGGTGTAGAAGCAAGGGAAGAATATATAATTCTGCCACTATACAAATCTCTAGTACATCCTCATTTGGAATATGGAGTACAATTTTGGGCACCACTTCATAAAAAGGACATTTTAGAGCTGGAAAAAGTACAGAGAAGGACAACAAAACTAATAAGGGGAATGGAGGGGCTAAGTTATGAAGAAAGACTAACCAAATTAAACTTATTTTCTCTTGAAAAATGGTGTCTAAGAGGAGATATGTTTACCTTATATAAATACATTCAGGGTCAGTATAAAGTTTTGTCAAGGGAGCTTTTTCTGCCAAGAGATTTTCAACTGACAAGAGGACATCCCTTGAGGTTAGAAGTAAAACGATTCCACCTTAAAGAAAGAAAAGGGTTCTTCACATTATAGGTGGTTAATGTGTGGAATTCTCTACCAGAGGAGGTGGTGACAGCAGATTCGGTAGATACATTTAAAAGGGGACTGGATTTATTTCTAATTAAAAATGGAATTCAGGGTTATCCTGGATAATTTGAGAGAAAGTATTGATCCAGGGAGAAATCTAATCGCCAGTATCTGGGGTCAGGAAGGATTTTTTTTTTTTTTGCCTTTGAGACGATGGCTTAGTTTCACTTTGGTTTTTTTCTGTTTGCCTTCCTCTGGATCAATTAATTATTAATTAAAAATATAATCATTTGTTTATTAATAATTAGTTAACAACTAATTAATTAATAACTAATCTGCATATTGCAGATCAGAGGAGATCTTAAATTGTTGAACTTGATGGACTGAAAGTCTTTTTTCAACCTCAATTACTATGTAACTATGTCAACTTTTAGAAATATGTTTTAAAAGTTGAACAGGGTAGTTACACAACTATCCATAATAAGATACAACTAACTAAATTGCATTTTTAATTAAAACATGCTGTCAACAGGGCTCTCACAGGACTTGAAACCACATTTTAATTTCTGCATATTACATGATGTGCCACTGGTAGCTGGCATCAAGAATGATGAACTCTGTATACTTAACCTGTTCTATAGAGTACTGTGCTGTTACTGCTGATTGACTGATTACTAACACCTGCTTTACTACCTGGAGCTATTTAAGAGCAACCAGAGCAAACAGTCATTGCTTGGTTGTTTTGCTCTAGAGCTATAGATCAGCATTTGTTCACTGCAATTTTGATTTGATTTCTTTGCTTGGTCTTGACATGATAACTTCACTTCTGGATTCCTGATCTCTGGATTGTTTACTGGTTATTTCTTTGTCTGCCACAGCTCAGAACTTTCTAATTTCGGTGCTTGTGTGTCTGTATTTTTGCATTGAATCTCCAGTCTACTGGGTCTGACAATTGCAAAGTTGTTTTTATCTTGCTCTAGACTACAGCATGCATTATAATGTTGAAGCTATATTATGTTAAAATTGTTTACTGTGCAGAAAAATCCTAATATAGCTAGATGACTATGTAGTATTATGTTTGACAAAGGTTAACAAAGAAAACATTAAGGTTATAATAACACAACGACATAATAACATAATAGTTACAAATTTGGCAATTTTCCCAAACTGTTATTGTACCAGATCTCAACCAGTGGAAGTAGATCAACCCAGTCATCATGTTCAGTTCTCATGAAATATCGGAGATACTGCACCAGATTCTGTTTGACTTTTTCTATGGCCATTGGTCTGCAGGAAGTATTTGGAAGAGGAATAGAGGGAGATCTCTAACTATGTTGTTAAGGCCCTCCAGAATTGGGACACAAATTGGACCCCACAATCCTAGAGGATCTCTTCAGTGATACAATGGTAGTAATAGACCTCTCAAACAAAAGTATACACCAACTCAGAAACAGAAGGTAGCTGAGGCAGCAGAAGCCTGCTGGCTGAAGTGATCAACAATGACCCATACCACAGTATTGCATTTGGAGTGAGTTAGCATGGTAATAAAGTCCATGGGTAGATGAGACCAAGGATGATGAGGGATATCCAAGGGCTGCAGCAACCCAAAAGGTAAGACTCAATGTGTCTTTTGCTTATGCACAAAGCTCTTTCTGTAATGATATAGGAATCACAAGGTTGTGGAGACCAGTAGCCAAGGTCAGCAATAATCCAGTTCAGCAACTTGTAGGTGAAACAGGAACAAGCTTTATTGAAGGGATCAGGAACCAACAATAATCTGGCAAGGATACAGAGACAGGAAGTGCCTTATATAGGCCAAGAACCAGACAGCTGACCAGACACAGCTAAAGAGAGTTGTCACTGATTTCATTGCTTTTAGAGTCAAGGTATCAGATCTCAGGCAAATCTGCAAGAGGCAGGCTGGCGTACCGGTAGGGAAGAGGTCCAGCAACATGCAAACCAGGGTTCGAATTACAGCAGAGTCAATTCCTCACACTTACCCTGTCTGGCATAATGGGGCAACCATTTAACACATAACACTAACTCAGTAGTCCTCAATATACCAGGAGACACTAATGTCATGTGCTTACCAAAGAATTTCTGAAGTGAAGGAATGTAGAGCTTTGCAGTAGGCACTGGAATGTCTGTAAGATGAGATGCTTGAGTTTTTTGGATTTGCAACAACAGGTGTGTGGTTAGAGTAGTAAGGAAGCAGGTAGATGGTAGGATTTTCTTAGGTGGACTTAGTAGGGTGGATTCCTGTTTGAAGAACTTGAAAATGGCATTGACCTTCATATTCTAGAACCCAGGATGGTAGTAAATCATAAACTTGAAACAAGAGAAAAAGTGAGACTATCTAGCCTGCCTGGCATTTAATATCTCAACTGACTGTAAATGAAGGATTCTTGTGGTCCATGAAGACTTGTATAGGATGTCTAACTCCATCCAGTAGATGTATCTACTGATATCTATTCTTCAAATGCCATCTTAATGGCTAAAAATGCCCTGCTAAAAGACAAACTAATTAATGATGTTACTAATGCCCATAATTGTCACAAATATAATTAAGCGGTTTAACACAGTGAAACTGAATAATGAAATATGTTGATCTGTATCATGAATTTGATGCACACACACAAAAGTGTATATTGACTCATTCCATAATATATATATATATATATATATATATATATATATATATATATATATATATACCTATCCCCGTGCCATAATTATTGTACCCACTCACTAATTAATTAAATACAACAAAGTCACTCAAAATTGAGTAAACTTAATAAAATCACTGTATATATTGAACTGATCAGTGTGAAATATATTAAAAAAGATAATGTAATGCAATAATGTATGGGAAAATCCCAATCAAAGTGCATGTGATATTTTTTGTAAATGTGAATTTACATGAATAACTACACAAAATAGCTGCAAACATCAACTTACAAGTGAAATGTGCATCCTAATACATATACATGATAAAAGGTAAGAACATCTTATCTGTGACCACTAAGTATTACTGCTGTAAAAGTCACTGTGCAGGTGAGAATAATTGAAAGAAAGCAAAAATAATATGCATATTGAATACATTAACAATTACACATTGTGCAACATGAATAGAACCAATTACTATACTAACTTCAAAATACCTATTTCACCATATTTAGTGATATTTATAAGTTCTGTAAATGTAAATGACGATTACAGCAAATTAAGGAATTAATATAAATACTTAGTTCTAACCAGGAAGATGTTTTAATAAATTCAACACATTCAAATGAATGAGTAATATACAGTTCATTTAGTTTTGTAATAGATCCCAAAATTAAAGGGAAAATGGAGGGAGGGAAAAGAAAGAAATGAGAATGCAAAATGGTTCCTGTCACAACCACATTATGCTATTAAAAATTGTGCTTTATATTTTTTTATTATTATTGTTATTCAATCTATAAAAAAATAAAATTACATTGTAATAATGATACTCATTTAGGGCCTCATTCAAATGTGATTTGGCTATATAAGCACAGAGCATATTTGTACAGAAGTTTTTAGATAGTAAACTTCTATCCAAAAGCAAGGTCTTCACTAACTAAAAATTTCTGTAAAAAAATATGCTGTGTGCTTATATAGAGCCATATTTAATTGTCCAAATCGCATTTGAATGAGGCCTTTAATAATTTAGGTCTTACTAGAAATCAAGTGACATTCTCCTCCATAACATGCATTCAATTTTAGGAATTGCAAAACCCAACACTTAAGATGGTTAACTTTGCATTTATGAAATCTCCAAAAGTTCTACTACAGGTGTCAGTTTTTTCCATTTTGTTAGTCTCATTCTGCATTCTTGATGTTAACATGCTCAAGTACACTCCTCCTCCACACATGTTTAGCTTTCCAATATAAAGGAGATTATATTCACATTGTAAGCAATAAACTAAACCATGCCTTTTCCAATTAATGACGATACATATCTCATGAGTTGTCCCAAACCGATCACATTGGGCATTTCCTGAGCCACGTGAGTACGATCCTGGCTGAGGAAAAGACTAATATCTAGGATGTTTGTCTAGATTTTTCTCTTTTTTGCCAAAAGGTTTTCCTATGGAGTAATAATTATTATCGCTTTGAAGTTTGTGATTTTTCTTTTTTTACTTTCCTCTTCTAGATTATCTAACACTCGCTGAAATCCTGTCTTTATTTTTTTTTTATTATCTTCTTCATAATACTGTAATTGTTTAAACATAGATCTTATTTTCCATTTCACAGTCAATTAGAATTTCTGTTAATAAATGTAATCATATATTCAAAGTGCTTTACAACCTATTCTGAAACTGTGTACTCAAATTGAAACACAGGGAATAAATATATTCTTAAACCCATGTGTTTTAATATTTTTCAACAGAAAATGTTTCTTTCAGGCCTTTCCATAATATAACAACCATAAGCTAAGAATTTATTCTAACATTGGTAAAAAAAAAATGCATCATGGGCATATGAAAATCACTGGTATATTAAAACTTAACTTTAAATATTAATAATTAAAATAAATAATACATTCCAAATCTAAAAGGGGTCCAAACATTATAGTCATATCCCACAAAAATAATAGTATTATCTCTAGTAAAATCCTATTAAATAAAAAAAAATGTAAGCCTAAATTAAGGCACTTTTCTTAAAGTACCTATTGTGAACATCTTATATCATAAATTTAGAAGTAAAGAAAGAAGAACCTCCATTGAAATTATTAATATTAAAACTCCTAGTTTGTGGGAAATGGAGCCGACCAGTAGCTTGTTCCCTGGCATTGACTTTCCAGACATAGCTTCTCTAAATTAAAACTAAATACTGACTGAAGTCAGCAGCTGACATGCTTAACACATTTAGCCTAAGCCTCATCAAAGGTGCGTGGCTAGGCAAACCCTGAGTATTTATAGAGAAGACTCCACCTCCATAGTAGTAACAGATAGAACAGTCAGTTCTGGAGTGGCAGCAGGTAAGTCCTGGTAAGTACTTGGCAAAAATGTTAAACTTGAATGAGCAACTATGTGAAGTATAGATAATAAATAATATTCCATAATAAGAGAATATTTAAAAAAAAACTTAATAGACACCATTGATAAGCTTGGTGTGAATAATTGATCAGTCTATATTCAATCAAAATACATGCATTGTAACCATGCATATATAAACAGAAAGCAGCTAAAAAGGTTTGATTGACATTGTAAATGATTGTAACTAGTGATGTCCCAAACAGTTCGCCGGAGAACTATTCGCAGCGATTTTCGCATGTTCGCGTCCGCCGCGAATGGCGAACACATGCGCTTTTTGGTTTGCCCCCTATACTTTATCATTGAGGAAACTTTGAACATCATTTATTTTATTTTATCATATTTTGTGTGTAATCTATGCCTGCCTGCCAGCGTGTGTGTGTGACAGGCTAACGCCTAACAGCTTATATTGTGCTTATTTTCACTACTCATACCTGGTGGTGTAACATACATTGAAAACAACCATTTTTTCCTGTAATCTAATTTCAGTTGCCTGCCTGTGTCAGGCATACAGCTTATATTGTGCTCAGTGACATAAAACAACACTTTTTTTACTGTAATAGATTGAATAGCAATTGCCTGCCTACAGGCGTGTGTGTGAAGCCTATTGCATCTACTCTGCCAACTTTTGCCACTGCACAGTGACACTCATATCTGGTGGCACCTTAGATTGCCCCAAATTTAAAGTGGGAGGACCGACCAAGCATCTTTTTCCATCTCCTGCTTTCAAAAATCCATGCCATATATACATCCCCTGATAGTGGACGTAACAGGGATTAAACCAAAAGGAATAGTACTACTTAACAGTACACACCTTATAATAACACAGACAGAGTCAACGTGTACAATCTTCCATGCTGTGCAGCGGAAGCCCCCAGACTCTGACCTGTGTATAATCTTCCATGCTGTGCAGTGGAAGCCCCCAGACTCTGACCTGTGTATAATCTTCCATGCTGTGCAGTGGAAGCCCCCAGACACTGACCTGTGTATAATCTTCCATGCTGGGCAGTGGAAGCCCCCAGACTCTGGGAGTCTGAAGAAGAGGAGTCAAAGGAGGAAGGTGGCTTTGAGGAGGTGGAAGACCAAACACAGCAGGCGTCCCAGGGGCCTTGTTGTCACCTTTCGGGGACCCTTGGTGGCTGGGTGGAGGAAGAGACCTTCAATGACATCAGGGAGGACAAGGAACGGGACATGGCTAGCTTGGTATCCAACCTTGTGCAAATGGGGAGTGTGCGGTTGTGCAAAGGGACTGTTTGCGGTTGTTTGCGGTGCATTAAACGGGGAGATTGGTCTGTTACTGTGAAGCGGGTGTAACACTTGCACTACCTGATTGATACAACATCATACCTGATGTTTTAAAGCATGTTATTCCAAACAATTTAGGAATGTTAGGTGATTTATGCCCTTTATGGCTTAAAACCAGACTCTGCATCAACTATGTCATTTTCCGTGGGAGTTTTGCCATGGATCCCCCTCCGGCATGAAAACGTCCAGGTGTTAGTCCCCTTGAAACAACTTTCCCATCACTATTGTGGCCAGAAAGAGTCCCTGTGGGTTTTGAAATTCGCCTGCCCATTGAAGTCTATGGCGGTTCGCCGGGTTCGCCCGTTCGAGAACATTTGATGGAAGTTCGGGTCCGCTGTTCTCGAACCGAAAATGTAATGTTCGCGACATCACTAATTGTAACATATTCAGAAATTAACTGAAATACATATAAACTAAATAATGAACTAATTAATGATGTCCTAATGCCGAAAATGTAAAAAATATAATGGAGCAGGATCCTGGATAATAAATATCGATATTATATACACAAATGCTTATATTGACTATGGCCATCAAATACATATATATGTCCTGGGTACCATAATGTTTGTGCCCACCAATAAAGTAATTAAATATAATAGTGTAGTAATGTTATATTTAATAAATACACCTATAAAATATAAGTACCATACACTCACATTTAAAAGCATCAATAAAATAAGGTATATGCCTGATTTTATAGAATCCACATATATAGTCCTTTGTATGCTTTGATGTGCCGATGGTCCAGTACGTACTTACTACAGAAGGATGATGTAAAATTATAAAATAATGTCCGATCCTTACTGTTGGAAGTCTGGCTGCAGTATGTTTCGAATAGCATAGCCTGGACAGAGTCATTATCCTGACTGAGTTCAGTAGTATGGATATATAGGGGGCTTCTCAGACAACTATATGCCAGTCATAAATAACTAATCCAGTTAAAAATAAACATGGTGTTCCCTTGGGGACATCAAAATGCACCGTGGGTGATAGTTTCTAATATAATAATTACTTGTTTCTTATGTCTGTCACGCCTACACTGTGTGTTCAGAGCAGATGCAACATTGACAGTAGACTCAGAACATGCGCGCATGCTCAGAAGCGTCATTTTTCCAACCACCGCCACCGACGGGAAACGCAGCAGCCATAACTGTCGGGAAGCATGCAGAGATAGATAGACAGGACACAGAGAGAGAGGCAGGACAGAGAAAGAGAGAGACAGGACAGAGAGAGAGACAGGACACATAGAGAAAGAAAGAGAGAGACAGGACAGAGAGTGAAGGGAGAGAAAGAGTGTCAGGACAGCGACAGACAGGACACAAGGTATTCCTGTATCCAGAAGCTATTCCACTGTGCTCAGCAAATTCAAAGAATGTGACTAAAGAACTCATAGAACTTTATTCAAGGATGAGAATACCAAAGGAAATCCTGGCAAACACAGGAACACTGTTTGTTTCACGGTTAATGAAAGACTTGTACAAGCCCTTTCAGATTAAGTTGCAGAGAAGCTCTGTCTACCACCCACAGACAGATGGATTGGTGGAAACATTTTATAGAACTTTGAAAAACATGCTTACAAAAGTTATAATACAATACAGGAAAAACTGATACCTTATTTTTCCTTACCTGCTCTTTGCTATCAGGTAAGTACATAAAGCCTCAGCTGGATTTTCCCCTTTGTACTTTCTCTGGCCGTTATCCAAGAGGGATTCTGTATATACTAAAAGAAGAGTGAAAAGAGCAAATGATGTCAGTTGAAAATATTGTGGAGTATGTGGAAAAAAATTCGGGAAAGTATTGCCCCTCTGAAACGGGACCATATGCCTATCTGATATGGGACCATATGGAGAAAGCCCAGAGACAACAACTTATAATTAACACAGAGCCTGGAGTAATTAAGTTTCAATCTGGAGACAGAGTGCTAGTACCTACAGCTGAAGGCAAATTTCTGGCTAGATGGCAAGGCCCCTATGAGATTACTGAGGCTGTAGGAGAAGTGGATTATAAAGTGAGACAACCAGAACAGCAGGAACCAGAGTTGATCTACCACTTAAACCTGCTAAATCCCTGGAGAGACATGCCAATTTCTCAATAAGAGCCGCCACATTGACAGATCAAACAAAAGTTAGACCACCTGATATGGTAAAGTGGAGCAAAGTGGATGATGAAGCTTTCAAAGTCTGCCATGATCCAGTTTAAATAGTCAAATTTTTTGAGAGAGAGTTCATCCTGCATACTGGTGCATCTGGTATGGGCTTGCATGTAGTCTTATCACAGGTGGTGGGAAATAAAGAGCATTTCATTCCTCTTTTTAGACGAAAGTTACTACCACTTGAGCAAAACTACGCTGTGATGGAGAAGTAATTCCTGGCCATAAAATTGGCAAAAGAAACCCTCAGATATTACCTAAAGGAAAACAACTTTAGTATCAGACGCAGCAGTACAAGGAGAAGAACAGCAGTTACAAAATGGTTTTTATTCTTGCAATCTTTCAGCTTCAAAGTCCTCCACAGAGCTGTAACTTAGCATGGCATTGCATATGTTTTGTCCCACATACACTGCCTAACAGCATTGGTTGCTCAACCTCACAATGCTGAGCTGGGGAGGGGGATGTGCGACATAGTAATACAAGAGGTTTTTTTAAGCCAGAGACTTTGCAAAGCTCTCACCCTCAAAAAGGAATAGAGGGATTAACTTTCTTGCTCAGTTGATTATCTGCATCTGGAGAGTCTTGAATTAAGACTACTCCTTGGATGGGTGGAACTGCCGATGCACTGAGTGTTTAGAGTTTGTCTGAACTGGAGAAAGACACCGACGGCAGATGGAGCTTAGGATGTTTTGGAGCAGAGATTAGATCTGGAAATCTGAAGAAAGATACAGGCCAGTGATTTTCAAAAGTTTGGACTTTTTTTTTCCTCTGCCCACATTTAGCTGGATGAGAGCTGGTTAGTGAAAAAACTGTTTATACGTTAAGAGAGTACTTCAGTGCTAGGCCTATTATTTTCTTTGATTTATTTTGGTTTATTATTTTTGCATCACAGGCTAGTTTTAGCAAAACTCGAAAAAGTATTAAAGCTTTTTGTATTGTGTTCCTCCATCAAATTGGAGGAAACACAGGCACAAACCCAGCGGAGACTGGAAGCTTGTCACAATTTATATTTTATGAAATTAGTCAATATGGGGTTTTCTGTATGTACATCAAATTCATGATTCAGATCAAAATAATGAATTATCCAGGAACCGAGTATTATCCCACTTCATTATATTTGTGATTTTTTTGCCATTAATAACATCATTGATTAGTTCAATATTTAGTTTATATTTGGGAATATGGTAAAATTTTGGAAAATAGTAAAATCATCTCCAAGGTGGATCAAACCTGTATTACAGGGTATTGTCCAGTTGATGTTTCCCGTACCGCTGCTTTAGGAGCATTCTGCATGGTTACATTGCATATAATTTGACTGAATATGGAATTATTATTTATTGATACTTACACTTACTAATAGTGTTGATTTAAGTATTTTTTTGTTACAAAATGCTCTCATATTATGGAATATGATTCTGTATCTGTACGTCACATACTTGCTTATTCAGGATTTAAATTTTGGCCAAATGCTTTCCATGCTTACCTGCAACTGGTACTGGTACTGGTACAGAACTGACAGGGATCAATATGGGCCTCATTCAACTGAGAAATAGTATGTTACTGGAGCCCGTAAAGGAGCCCGTAAACTAATTTGCTATTCAATTGGAGTCTTTTTGCGAGCCACAAATGGTTTACGTGTTACGGGCTGATAATCCCTGTGGTTGTTAAAACCGTAATTTACACCCCATCTAAACCATTAATCTTTAACGCCCGCAAGAGTTACGCTAAGAGATTATCGCTAAGACCCCAAATTGCTATTCAATTGGTGCAATTCCACAAGCCCGCAAAGGTTTTCACGCTTGGAAACGGCAAATGTAGAAGAAAATCCTATGGGTACCAGATGGGACCCGCAAAGGGGTTATAGACAGTTCTACTGGAGGAGTGGGCACATTACAAATAAACAATAATAATAATGAGGGAGGTTGTGTGCTAGGGGATAGGGATAGGATGGTAGAAGGGCTGGGGGAGTTTTTAAACTAGTAGTGGGGGGGACTAGATAGAAGTAATGGGGTAGAAAGTGTAGGGGGTAAGGAACACATTAATTAGTCAAGGGGGAGGAGATGGGGGAGGGTTAGTATAGTCAATAGGGAGGTATTGATAGGTAACTCAAGTATACTGGCAGGCACTTCAGAACTGCAGACTCATAACATAAAGTGTATGCTTGCTAATGCCAGAAGCTTGTCAGGAAAAATGGGAGAGTTAGAATAATTAGCAGTTAATGAGAAATTGATTTTAATAGACTGGTAGAATGGAATGGTAAATGAGGAGGAGGGATATGTCTGTATGTTAAGCATGAATTTAAGGCTATAGTAAAAAAATATTTTTATGGTGAAACTAGCGGTAATGTTGAATGTTTGTGGTAGAATTAAATAGTGGAGCAGCAAATTCTAAAATAATATTTGTAGGACTATGTTATAAACCCCCAAATATAATTGAAAGTGAGGAACTGCAATTATTGTGACAGATTGGAAAAGCAGCTAAGCATGGGCAAGTTCTAATAATGGGAGATTTTAACTACCCTGAAATAAACTGGATGAATGCGACCAGGGAGCAGGTTCATAAGTACACTCAGGGATCATAAACTGGCCCAGGTTATACAAGAACCTACTAGAAATGAGGCTATCTTGGATTTAGTCATCGCAAATAATATTGATTTAGTATCAAATGTTGTAATAGGGCAACCTTTGGGAAACAGTGATCACAACACAGTCGCATTTGAGATTGAATTAAAAAGGGGCCAACAAAAACTCTCAGTTTTAAAAGGGCAGATTTTAACGCTCTAAGGGCAGCAATACAATGTATAGACTGGGACAAAGAACTGACAGATACAAATACTGAACTTAAATGGACAACGTTCAAATTCTTACTAAATATATATATACTTATCTTCATATACCATGTGGAAATAAAAGTAGAAGGCGTAAATCACAACCTATGTGGCTTAATAATGACTTAAAGATGAAGATGAGGAGTAAAAAACAGGCATTTAAATTATACAAACAAGAGGGGACAGAGACTGCTTTACATGAGTACAAGGAAATCGACAAGGCTTGCAAAAGGGCTATTGGACTAAATAGGCTAAAATCGAAAATGAAAAGTAAGTTGCAAAGGAGAGTAAGGCTAACCCTAAATTATTTTTTAAATATATTAATGGGAAGAAGGCCAGGAAGGAAGCTATAGGAACATTACAATGTGAAACAGGCCATCTGACAATTAGTGACCAGGAAAAGGCAGATGTGCTAAATAGGTTCTTTTCTATGGTATACACAATGGCGATACCAATGGGGCTACACTACTTTCACCGAATAATTGGTTATCGCAGGAAAAAATCCAAAAGAGGTTTGAAAAAAATTAATGTTAATAAAGGCCGAGGTCCTGATGGAATACATCAAAGGGGACTGAGGGAACTGGACCCTGTAATAGCAAAACCATTATATCTAATTTTTCAAGATTCACTCAACATAGGGTCTCTACCAGATGACTAGAGAAAGGCAGAGGTGATACTTATATTTAAGAAGGGAGCAAGATAAAATCCAGGAAATTATAGACCAGTGAGTCTCATTCCTGTAGTGGGAAAGCTTTTAGAAGGGCTAATAAGGGATAGTATACAAGAACATGTCTATTTAAACAAGATTATAAGTAGGAGACTACATGGATTTGTGAAGGATATGTCATGTCAAACAAACCTAATTAGTTTCTAGGAAGAGGTTAGTAGGAACTTGGATCAAGGCAACTCAGTGTTTTTAATCTTTTTGGATTTTGCAAAGGCTTTTGATACAGTGCCACATCGGAGATTATTGAGCAAACTAAGGGATACAGGAATTGCAGTAAATATCTGCTCATGGATTGAGAGCTGGCTAAAAGACAGGAAGCAAAGGGTTGTTGTAAATGGAACATACTCGGATTGGACTAATGTGGTAAGTGGTGTTCCTCAGGGTTCAGTATTAGGTCCTCTAATTTTTAACATATTTATTAATGAGAAGTAGGATTGGAAAGTATTGTCTCCATTTTTGCTGATGACAATGACACTAAGCTGTGCAATGTAATTAAAACAGATAACGATGTACTTTTCCTCTAAAGGGATTTGCATAAATTAATAAATTAGAAAAATGGACAGCTAAATGGCAGAGGAGATTTAATATGGATAAATGTAAAGTTATGCACATGGGAAGGAAAAATCACCAAGCAATTTATAATCTTAACTAGCGACTTGCCCGGCAAAAAAATGACTGTCAATTAAATTTGAAGCCATGGCAATGCTGTTTGCCACACAATGTACAAGTTTTTGTACTGTGAAAATCTTCGACGCTCATTGCGAGCCTCTCCTCTGGTGTACTTTTGCTCATCTGAGCAGCCTCTGCGCTCATCACAAAGACAGGTACATATGTCTATATTTTTGTAAATAATAATCAATTAACTAGTTACTTAATGAATTAATATACTTTACCTATTTGTAATTAATATATCCATCAATCAATAGACTGAAGAGCTAACAATCTTTTTTTATTTTCCTGTAGCATATAATGTCCAGTTGGACTGTTGCTGGCCAGTAGAGTTATTTTTATGAATGTCCCAACTGTGCATTAGAAGTAGGCTGTGTGCGCGAGGGCAAACTGTTGGTTTATTTGTGTAAAGCCCTACTGTAGATGCTTAACTTCGTAGTGTAAAGTAGCGTCGTTTGTGTATCGCGAGTATTTGGAGTCCTTTGTAGTAGTGTATTTTGTTCCTCGTACGTTCCTGTGTGAAAGTGGTACGCGGTTGGCGGTGTGCTGTGCGGGTTGTGTAGCATCGTTTTCATTTTTTCTTACTTAGCCAATTTTTGAGTTCTGAAACTCTTGACAATCGACTTAAATTTGCGTTCCACCTCACTTTCAGAGGTCCTGGCTGTTCCCCCTTGCTCCGTGCTGTGTGTGATGTTTTTGTGTGTGTTTTTTTTTGTGTGCTTTTCGTGTATTTTGTTTTTAGCGTTTCAGCTGTTAAGTTCCTATTTTTCCTACCTCGTATTTTTTTTTTCTAAGTCCCGCCTCTCATATTTTATTTTTCTAAGTCCCGCGTTCGTCAACTGCTTGCAGCCTAACAGCCTTATTAAATTGAGAATCGGAGAAATGAATATGGCTCTATATAAGCACATAACATATTTTTTTTTTACAGAAGTGTTTAGTTAGTGACCTTCTATGCAACATCAAGGTCTTCAGTAACTAAAAACTTATTTAAAAAAAAGATGCTATGTGCTTATATAGAGCCCTATTCAATTGGGTGAATGGCAATTTAATAAGTCTGTAAGGAGATACCGCATTTCCTAAGTGTTTGTAGGCTCCACTGCTCGCCTCGCTCCGCTCAACGGCCAAGTGCCTTAACAGCTCATCTCGCTATGCGAGGCTCGCAGGCGATGAGCGCCTTTAGCGCTCATCGCCCAAGTGCTGTGCTGCAAGTTTTAGTGCCTTAATGGCTCGCTACGCAAGGCTCGCAGGCGATGAGCACCTTCGACGCTCATCAACTAAGTGCTCCGAGTTAACGGCTCACATTGCGAGTCTCGCAAGCGATGAGCGTCACCTAAGTCGTACGCACCAACATCTCGTAGTTCGATAATTAAAATATGTGAAGGATCAAATCTAGGGGTATCAGATATTGAAAGGGATTTGGCAGTGCTTATGGACAACCACCTAGGTAACAGAGCACAATGCCAAGCAGTATCCGCAAAGGCAAGTAAAATATTAGCATGTATTAAAAAGGGTTTAGAAGCAAGGGAAGAAAACATCTGCCACTATACAAATCCCTAGTATGCCCTCATTTGGAAAATGGAGTACAATTTTGGGCACCACTACATAAAAAGTATATTTTAGAGCTGGAAAAAGTACAGAGAAGGGCAACAAAACTATTTAGGGGAATGGAGGGGCTAAGTTATGGAGAAAGACTAACCAAATTAAACGTATTTTCTCTTGAAAAAAGGTGTCTAAGAGGAGATATGATTACCTTATATAAATACATCCAGGGTCAGTTTAAAGATTTGTCAAGGGAGCTTTTTGTGCCAAGAGGTTTTCAACTGACAAGAGGACATCCCTTAAGGTTAAAAGTAAAAAGATTCCACCTTAAAGAAAGAAAAGGGTTCTTCACAGTAAGGGTGGTTAATCTGTGGAATTCTCTACCAGAGGAGGTGGTGACAGCGGATTCAATAAATAACTTTAAAAGGGGACTGGATTTATTTCTAATTAAAAAGGGAATTCAGGGTTATCCTGGATAATTAGAGAGAGAGTATTGATCCAGGGACAAATCCGAGCTCCAGTATCTAGGGTCAGGAAGGAATTATTTTTTGTGTCCCTTTGTCTCACTTAGTCTGTTGCCTTCCTCTGGATTAATTAATAATTAAAAATAAAATCAAATAAAAAAATTAATTAATTAACAACTAATTAATTAATATTTAATCTGCATATTGCAGATCAGGGGAGATCTTAAAAGGTTGAACTTGATGGACTGAAAGTCTTTTTTCAACCTTAATTACTATGGTCCCCTTTTAATTTAAATTTTGGCAATTGAATAGGGCTCTATATAAGCACATGACATATTTTTTTTTTACATCATTTTTTAGTTAGTGAAAACCTTGGTTTTGGATAGAGGTTCAGTAACTAAAAAGTTCTGTGACATTTTTTTGTATGTGCTTATATAGAGCCCTATTCAATTGGGCAACTCGGAATTGAATGAGGCTCTATGTAACTATGTAACCAAATTAAACTTATTTTCTCTAGAAAAAAGGCGTCTAAGAGGGGATATGATTACCTTATATAAATATATCCAGTGTCAATACAAGGCTTTGTCACGTGAAGTTTTTGTGCCAAGAGATTATCAACTGACAAGGGGAGATTTAAACTTAAAGAAAGAAAAGGGTTCTTCGCAGTGAGTGGTTAAGTTGTGGTGACAGCAGATTTGATAGATAACTTTAAAAAGGGATTGGATATATTTTTATATTGAAAAGACATTCAGGGTTATCCTGGATAATTAGAGAGGGAGTATTAATCAAGGGAGGAATTCAATCACCAGTATCTGGGGTCAGGAAGGAATTTTATATTTGTTTTCTTGTGTTTTTTTCTGTTTCCCTTCCACTGGATCAATTAACAATTAATCTGCATATTGCAGATCAGAGGAGATCTAATAAGGTTGAACTTGATGCACTAAAATTCTTTTTTCAACTTCAATTGCTATGTAACTACGTAACATGTACTGTAAATACAAATAAAAAATCAATACTGCACTGTAATTGACGCGGAAAGGAATGTAAAACATTACAGTTAATTGCACAACAGTCTCAAGCTCGCAAATCAGGAATCAAAAATAATTTATTTTTATGTTTCCTTTCTGGGTTATATCGATCTCGGGAATCAATGAGTTAATACATATAAGTCCACCTATATCGACTAGAACAGTATTGGCATATATTTTTATTATCTGTTGTATTTTGTCGCATATCGGCCCCCTAAACGCTAATTGATTGGCATGTAACCTCCATCTGATACTGTCATAATGATGACGGTCTAATTTTCTATTGGCTGTTTCTAAATGGGTAGTTAGGTAGACCTTGCTTAATTGATCATGTTCACGTTCTGAAATGCTACATACGATTGCATGGTTTATGGTTTGGGCTTTCAGCCTGTAACTTGCGGGCTTGTTCAATTGAATAGCTCTGTATCTGTAGCAGAGTTTGAGCCTGCAGCAACCACGCAAACATATGGCCTGTATACCAAGAGATGCGGCCTTGCAATTGAAAGAGGCTCTCAGTGTTTGCCCAGCCATCCACCCCTGAGGGTGCTTAGGCTAAAAGTGTTATGAGTGTGAGCTGCTAACTTATTTCAATCAGCATTTTATTTTAATTTGGAGAAACTACATGGGGAAGTCGAAGCCCGGGAACCAGCTACCTGTCAACACCATTTCCCACTAACAACCCCAATGACAGTTTTTGTTTTGATATTTTCAGTGGTGTTCTCCTTTCTTTAGTCTCAAATTTATAATAAAAATTGCCTAAATTATAACTTTAATTTAATAGGACGTTATAAGAGATAATATTATCATTATTTTGAGACATTATAATGTTTGGACCCCTTTTAGATTTGGAGTTTATTATTTATTTTAATTAACAGTTTTAAAGGTTCTGTTTTAATATACCAATGCTTTTTATATACTTGTGTCTGTGATGCATGTCATTTTTACTTGCTGTTGAGACTAGTAGTTGCCTGACATGATAAGAAGAAGTAGTAATTTAATTTTTAGGATGCCCCTCTTGGACTTTCAGACCTTGACGTTTTCCACTTTCTCAAGACATGATGTAAGGAGAGGGCCTTTTTTCACTGTTGTACCGTCCCTCCTTCTTTACTAATACTCAGTCTTACCTACTTACATATGGTTTTCATCCAGGAAAGCAGGACCCAAGTTGACAGTTTTCCATGAGCTCTTGCCAGGAGTTGTCTTTCCAGCAGACTTGTCCTTGAACTGAGAATCAAGTTATGGATGTCAGAAGCAGAAGAATCTGCTCTGGCAAGGATATAAAAAGTTCCTGTGAATTCTGCTAGGAATAGCATAGGTACTTTCCCAGAGGGCTGAAACCTAGTACAGAGCTTCATCCACAAGGATGGAGATCATGTAAGCAAGTCTAGCCTTAATTTTTGGCAACAGTTCAGGGTGTAGAATCCAAGTCATGGAAGGAGTTCAGGTTCCACCATACCACCTTGGTTCCTGCAAGAAGGCCCGTCTATTCACTGGAATGATATGGTAAAGTGATATGGGTCTCAATACCTGATGTATCTGGCATGGTAGGTACTGTAGCAGCTGGTATAGTAATAGACGCTTCAATGTGGGTGGAGAGTGTAGTAAAGGCATCCACCCTCTGTGATAGTTTGGTTTTAAAAAAAGCAAAGAGGATGTCACACTTAAATGTTTGCCTTGTCATCCAATCCTGTGACTGAGATACCTGTGTAATTTGTGCTTTTAGTTGTTTCCACTTAATGTTCACGTTGCCAAGATGTGTTTCTTGTACCTCTTGTCTCTGTGTCACTGTTGACAGTTGGTGTTTCAAAGCCCCAACCTGTGAGACTTGGTGCGACAGTGCCATAGTAATTTCACTCAGATCAATAGGCCTGCTGTAATGCCAGGGGTGACCAGAGTCACCGGACAGAAGTTCAGGGGTGAAGCACTGATCTTATCTATGATGCCCAGGGGTACCAGACTTGACTGTAGGAACTCAACTTAGCTGTAGGAACTCAACTTAGCAATGGCACTGGACTTGGCAATGGCACCTCTGTGTTCCTGGGGGTGGCTTAGTTGCAGACAGAACCCTTGTGTGTCAAATGGTGAGGCTTGGTTACAGACAGACACTTTATTTGTCCCTTGGTGAGGCTTGGTTGAAGACAGACACTTTCTATATCCATTAATTAGGTTTGGTCGCAGACAGACACTTAATGTGTGCCTTGGTGAGGCTTGGTTGACAGGAGCTGCAAAGATGTGGACGCCGTCTATATCTAAGGCAGCACTCCAATAGCAGAAAGTGTGCGGTTGTACTGCCAGAACATAAAGGCCCTGGAACTCACTGAATAGCTGCGCCCAATCCCTGTAGCTGATGAAGGGAGGAGTAATGACACATGATGGAAACTCCAGGAAGTGAGGCCTGCATAGATCCACACAAACTCACCTCATAGGGATGTGGAAGGACCTGCAAGCAGCTCACTGCAACTTTCAGATGCAGGCACAAACCTTCTATGCCTACCGCGCGGCCTACTTAGCATGTGTGTCAGGCCAGGATTCTTCTGTGGCCTCCTCTCAGGGCAAGGAGATTGTGTACTCCACCTGGCATTTGTGCTGCAATTTTTGCTGATATTCTTTAACTTTACTGGAGTCACTATGTTGGTTGATTGCCTCTGATTCCCAGCTTCACTCTCTCTGCTCCTTAAGTAACATGTAAGGATCTTTGGGATTACTCTCAAGTTTCCTGCGGAAGTCATGTAATTGAGCTCTAAGAAAGTGGGAAGAGATAGAAAAGATTTACTGACCTGATTATAAAATGGAAGTGAATACAGATGGGTATCTATTGTAACCCTACAATATAAATATAGGCATATACTGTGTCTGTTATTGTATATGGTACCATTGAAGAGAAAGGGTTACCTCCTCAGAAACAGTTTTTCATCCTTTTTAGTTTATTTGATTTGAATAGTTTAATGAAATTGTTGCAATATTTTTAAACTTCATTTTCATTTATATTTTATTATATATTTATAAATATATTTTCAGTCTACTTTGTAACATTGTGGAGGGAATTGACTGTGGTTTAAAGCAGCACATTGCACATTATTGAGACATACAGTATTAACTCACTTGTACAGGAGGCCCCCGGGTTACAGACAGCCTGACTTACAGGCAACTCATACTTAAGAACGGGCTCCCAAGGCTTTTTGTATGAGTTTGTTTTTATGTTCTGTTTGTATGAATTAAAAGAAAAAGCACAATAGTTTCTGTAAGTTATTACATTACAGGGGTGTTATTATTATTATTATTATTATTGCAGCATTACACTTTATTATTATTACCACATATAAACCATTATAGTATTTTTATTATTTTTATTATTATTATTCATCAAGGATCTGCGTTACATATCAGACCTAAAGACATTCTCGGCAACATATCTCGTCCATAACCAGGGGACCACCTGTATTATAATTAGGTCTGAGATACTGTGCAGTAATGCACAATATAACTTATGCACCAAACCCCTATCCACCACTTTACACATTGCAAAGATAGTAGCACATGTTTGTTTTAGGGGAAAAGCCTGCACAATCTAACATATGTTTTGTGACCGTTTGTCCCTTAGATGATATGACAAGCAAGTGGAGTATGGAGTTCTTGACAGGAGTGACGGAGTTAAAACTTCTGAAGAACTCCTAATTGGTGCAACTTCCCTTTAAAAGCCTGAAAGCAGACATGGAAAGGGGGTGTGGCTGGCTAGGCTCTGGGCAGGTGTTGTGCTGCTGCCAGAAGCAAGCCCCAGAGTGGAGGCTGATCCTGTGTGGAATTACAGTGAGAGCTTTGGAGCAAGCCTGTAAGAGATCACCTGATTTACTGTGGCTGGGAGTACTGGGACAACAGCAAGAAGTGTGCGCTGTTTGCAGTCGCAGGACATTGTGAGCTGGAAGAGTGAATACAGCCTCAGGACACCAAGTAAGTGAAGGGATTAGTGAGAATCACCAGGCAGAGTTGCCTTAAAGGCCTAAGCGTGTGTGAAGCTGACAGAGGCCTCAGAAGAAGGGTACCAAGACTTATTATGCCCCAGGGAAGAGGCTGAGTTTTGAAGAGTAAAGTGACTACAAGTTAGTGTTGTTATATATTCAAGGGTCCCTGGGGTGAAGCATACAGGAGAGACGGGCGGGCCCTATGCTTCATCCGTGTCGGTGTAAAGAGTACCGTGGAAGAGACTTCCAGAAGTACTAGAGATTATGTGTATCCTGGCAACAAGGTGGAAGCATAAGTAAGAAGAGTTTATGTGGATCCTGGCCACAAGGTGGCAATATACGTAAGAAGAGATTGTGTATCCTGGCCACAAGGTGGCAGTATAAGTAAGAAGAGATCGTGTGTATCCTGGCCACAAGGTGGCAGTATAAGTAAGAAGAGATGGTGTGTATCCTGGCCACAAGGTGGCAGTATAAGTAAGAAGAGATTATGTGTATCCTGGCCCCACGGTGGCAACCTAAGAAGAGAATATTTGTATCCAGGCCACAAGGTGGCAATACAACTTACACAGGAGTAGTCAGGGTGTTCCTGCGTTACAGTCAGCACGTTTAAGTAGATGTTTATTTCCGTTATTTTTAAGCAGAGTTACTGCTCAGTTGTTACTTGCATTTGCAAATAAACCAATTTGCTGCATTTCAAGCCAGTATCAGACCCTTTTTCAAGAAACCACCGAGTTATACGACCATCCTTGTCACAGTTTCCAGATGCACAGTGCTATGTATTTATATTCCCTGCTTTTACTATTAAAAATGCAATATTGGCTTGCAAGGACCCAATGATTGGTATAATGTAATAATTGACATATAGTAACAACAAACCCATCAAAATGATAACATGCCATGCATTCTCATCAGCACAACATATTAATCACTGTTGTTTAGAATATGTCTGGCAACTATGGACCCTATGCTAATACCTGAAAAAGCAATTATGAGTACCATGAAGAGTAAACCCTACCTAGCTATGCTAATCACCAATCCCTAAAACATTGTGGCCCTCATTCAATTGCAATTTGGCCAATTGAATAAGGCTCTAAATGAACACATAACATATTTTTTTAAAAACATTTTTAGTTAGTAAGCATCTATCTAAAAGCAAGGTTTTCATTAACTAAAAACTTATTTAAAAAATATATGTTATGTGCTTATTTAGAGCACTATTCAATTGGCCAAATCGCAATTGAATGAGGGCTTGTGAGAGCACTCCTATGGTTCACTGCTCCGAGTGAACTTCACGACACAGCTGAAAAGCAAGGCATACAGTAAATCTCCATTGAGGTTTGCACTGAAAAAAATGATGAGCTACTCCATGACACCCAAACCCTATGCTGATCAGATTTTACGGAACACTCACAAATTAAGGCACCTGCCGTAACTGAAAAAGCGGAAGAATGATTTACATGTACCAAAGGCCACTCAATAGTTTTAAACCTTTGCTGAGACCCCCAGAAGCATTTAAAGTGACAGTATAGCATAACAAGTACAACAAAAATTATGACATTTCAACATTATTTGGCACTTAACAATGCGATATAAACACATGTGTAATCAAAAAATATGTTATGTTAGTATTAAGCCCGTTAATACACGTCACAAAACCATGTTGCCTAAGAACAATCACTTTAATGCATTGTCTATAAATATGTAATCAATAACAGAAAATAAACGCATCTTTATTTATTGAAGCTATAAAAACAATTGTCATCTATTTTTTATATCAAAATATGTTAATAAATAAAAATAATAACCATACTTTTTATATATATATCTATGTTCCCTTGCTGTAGCTAGTTACGGGCAGTTGTTCCTGCACTTCCCACCCATTATAAGATTTATGACATTCACATTTTGTTGGCTTCTAGGGCCGTCTTATTTATAAAGCTTGGTTTGGCTGTGCCCTGTATAGATACCAGCTGCGGTTACAGAGCAGGTTTAATGGCTGTGAGTTGAGTGTTCGAATCTGGGGTAGGGAATGACTTGATTTAGTGTAGAACTTAGGGGGAAAAAGCTCCCACAGTCTTTTTACTGCATTCCCCTAAGTTAGAGAACCAGATTAGCATAGAGCTCTAAATCATGAAATTCTAAAAAAGAAGCATTCACTTTTTTATATATATACATATATATATATATATATATATATATATATATATATACATATATACATATATATAACACCCCTGCGGCACTTAATATTAACGCCCTATAATTCAGGGGGGTCTATAAGACCCCCATGATCCCCTAATTAACCACATTGGTCACATAAGGGTCTATATAGACCCTTATGAGACAAGTATGAACCCTGACATTAACACTATAAGTGCCATGAGGGTCCACTAGGACCCTCATGACACTAAGTCTAAGCACTACACTACCCTATTAACCCCCACTACCCTATTGACCCCTACACTACCCCATTTACTCCCCACGACCCTATTAACCCCCCATTAACCTAATAACCCCTACACTTACCTATTCATCACTACACTATCTAATTATAAGTCTATATTGACCCTTATGTGACTTATGAGATTAATTATAAGATCTAATTAACCCTACACTACACTATTAACCCCCCATTAACCCCCACTACCCTATTAACCCCTACACAATATAATTCTATATCTGTATTGACCCTTATGGGATTAATTCGGGGATCATGGGGATCTGTATAGATCTTTGTGAATTATAGAGGTTAATGTTATGGTACCCCCTGCGTCGGGAGGGTGTTAATTTATAATTCTGAAGATAACCACTTGCATTATTAATTACATAAAATAATTAATAATGTTGAACATATTAAACATTTCCTTAATGATTTAGAATTGTAATACAGTTTCTTCAAATATCTAAATTTCTATCTTACATCAATTACAACAAAAATGTATACTGCACATCTAGACGTAAGCTTCAAGAAACCACAAACTGAGGTAAACTAGCAAATGTGTTATTAGTTGTTATTAATAATTAATGATGTTTTAATTCTTGCTTTAACTTTTTAATCTCAAGTAGTGCTCTAAGTGGGAGACAGTTGCCTCCGGTCTAACCGTGTCAATGTATTTCAAAGGCTGTGCACATACTGAGTTATAGAGATTTATGTACAATGAATAAAAAACGAGTTTTTATTTGAAAAATATACACTGACCAGCAGCCAAATCATGTATTGTTTGGCCCAGTGTGAATTGACCGGATTGAGAGTAAAGCTAAATGTCAGGATTCTCTTACTACAAAATCCATTGTGTCTCAAACTCTAATAATTAAACAATTTAACCTAATGTGGAAGACAAAAGAAACAAGAGGATAGATAAAGGACTATAAAATGGAGATTGTGTATTTGAACACTTTTCTTTTTAAAATGTTGACATTGTTCCCAAATTCACTGGATGCTATGTTCTTTTCATATAAACATACCAATTCCTGTTGGTCCACAAAACGTTTTATCACTAACCACAGCTATAATACATTTATTGTAATAAATATTTTAAAATAAAATATGCAATATCTTTGTTGTGTTAATAATCAAAGGCATACTACTGGATAAATATAATTCCTCACCAGACATTGTAAACCATACACATCTACTTTATTGGATCTATATAATGGAAATTTTGTTAAAGTTGAAGAAGTGAATGCTTGAAAATTAAAGTGATTCACTGAGTATTTTCATGAAGTACAAAAAATTGTTATATTCAATCATCGAGAAATAATTATATTGCTTTATTAAAAGAAATTTTCTTAGTGGGAAAATAACTGGTTTCCTTTTGCTTTCAAGTCAATGGAACTTCCTATTACATTCTTCTATATCTCAGGCCGCACATTGCGTATGCGCTACTTGCGTTGGGCAGCTCACGCCACGCATTTAGCATGCTTTGCTTGTCTTGCTCAATGCGCATGCACTACTCAATAGTAAATGAGACCGTCATCATTATGTCAGTAAAACATGGAAGTTAGAAGTAATTTGCAGTCGGAGGCTACACATTAATTAGTGTAAATAAGTAATATTTGGTGATCAATCAAGCAATCTAACACTCTATCAAATGCATTAGATCATCTGTTTTAGTCTTTGTGGGTTTTATGACATGTATTAACCCCTTGTGCATCGAGATCGATGTTACTCAGTAATAACATTTATCCTTCCTAGCGGTAATCCTGAGTGTGACTCGGGGTTAATTTCCTCTTCCTAAATCAGTAACCCTGAGCCACGCTTGTGGTTACTGCAGGGAGGATATGTAGGGGGTCCAATGCTGCCAAGTTTGCCTGGGCCCCCTCAGCATTCCTTTTCCTTCCTCCTCCCCATCCTCCTCTTCCCCATCCTCCTCTTCCCTCCTTATGCTTCCTCCTTCCCCCCTCTCACCTCTTCTTATTAACCTCCGATCAGCTCCTGCTGCTGATCTGAGCCCCGCAGCGCATCTTTTGCCTTTCTCTGGAACCGGCATATGCTCATGATGTGACGTACTTATATTACCACTGCGGCAGGGGTTAATAGTTTTATTGATTGCAGGTCCTTTAATTATTGATCGCTGCCCTGCTGCAAGGGTTAATGTGGGGACCCACCGGGGGGCCCGATGGGGACCCCACAGCATGGGGGGTTAATGTTAGTTGCTTGGGGTAACCATTAGTCTTCAGCGGTCCCTTTAAGGAGCCGCTGTGGAACTTGTACGGGCTTGGGTATCTTTAGGGTTAAATATATATTCAATGCAGCACTGTAATTGATAGGGGACATTAGGCGGGACATGAGGATGACATGTAGTACATTGGCTAGCTGGCACATAGCCGCTAGCCAATACTGTCCTTTGTGGCCACATATCCGCCAGTCTTGGGAAGGGGAAGGGGTGTCTTTTTGCCCCTTTCCTTTGAATACCAATGTAGGCAAAGGGCCATAGCACCCTAGTAATGGATCGCAAAGAAATGGACATTTTGCAGCCATCATTTGAATGCGGCTCTAAATATTTAATGGTTATCCATGAAACACTTTCATATCTCATTATGCATACTAAGCATGATCTATTCTGTAACTTTAATGTTCTAATTTGCATTAACGTTAAAATGCATAACATTTGTTGGTGTTTTTTTTTTCATTTCATCACTGTGTTCCAATTCATATCTGTACATTTTAGCAGTCATTTGGGAAAATAAGGCTCAGGGCAGAGACTGTAGCCAGTAGTTTACAAATAAACAGCAAAACCATTTCAACACGTCTGTTCATTGTGTACATGAATATTTGAGTACTGTGAGTTTTTCAGTTATTTTGTAATAGTAAATACACATCATTCATTCTACGGTCACATATGCCATTCTGATAACACTTATTTGTTTGCGTAAATGCAATCTTTGAAGTCTTTAGGGCCCTAGCAATGGGCTCTATTAAACACAATACTGGACTTTAAAATACTGGGAAAGCGATGAGACATTAGAGTTAATTGCACAACAGCCTCAAGCTTGCAAATCTGCAATAAAAATTAAAAAAAATGTATGTTTAATTTCTGTGTTATATCAATCTAGGGAATCAATAAGTTAACACATATCAGGCCACCCACATGGACTATAATAGTTTCTTCATTCATTTTTATTGACTTTCAAATTGCTGTATTGCAAGCCTGATCGCATATCGGATGTCTAAACACTAATTGTTTGATTTTGAAAGGCCATGTTTTACTGATGTCATGATGACGCTCTCATTTACTATTGGCTGTTTCGAAACCGTTACTTATGGGCTTGCTTAATTAATCATGATCATGCCCTGAAATGCTATGTACGATTACATGGTTTACAGTTTTGGCTTTCGGACAATTAAATCGATCTGCAACTGATATAACACAGAAATAAAATGTAAAACAAATACTAATTTTATTGCAGATTTGCGATCTTGAGACTGCTGTGCAATTAATTATAATGTATTTCATCACTTTCCCCATCTTTTAAAGTGCAATATTGATTTTTTATTTGTATTTGCAGTGCTACGAACAGGTGTTTAACCCCCTTGCGAGTCCTATCTAGTACTCCTAGGATGTTCTTCTACATTTGCCATTGCCATTTGCCATTGATGGGTTTCAAGGCAATTGGGGGCTCCAGTAATTGTAGCAATTGATTAGGGATTTGCAATTGTAAGATTTACAGGCTTGAAGGATCAAAGGCTTAGATGAGTCTGCGTTACAATTTTGACAATCACAGGGATTTTGAGTTTCAAACCGATTGCGGGTAGCTAAAAGACGCCAATTGAATAGCAAATTATTGTACAGGCTCTTGTAACTACAGTTTGCTCAACTGAATGGAGGCCTAGGTGCACTGTGATAGCCCTGTTGCTCACCACCTTGTTTGGGCTTTAGTTCAATGAAAGATTAATAAACTTACCACAAAGGTAATGCAATATCTCTTGCTGTTAAATAAGCTAATTAGTTCAAATACATTTTTTTCTCAATTGAATTATGTTTAAATCCAATTAGTATTTCTGACATTTGCTCAATGGCCCTGAACTGGAAAATAATTCCAATGCAGCACCTCATATGAAAAAAATGGACATTTTAAATTCCTCACTCTGATACCTTTTCCAATTCCTCTATCAAAAATCTAATTATAATCTTTTTTCATCCAGCACCTCACCAGAAAAATGTTGATGAAAAAAGATTACAAGTATTAGATTATTATTGAGAGGAGCATGTTATTTTGTTTTGAAAAGAAAATATAAAATATTTACACTTGGTTTGAACAAATCTAGTATGTGAGGATAAATGTTCATGTACAGTAGATCTGTGAGAGTGATGAATTTTAAATATAACCTTCAAATATTGTTTCAGTATTATCGAAGCAACAAATTGGTGCTACCGAAGGACAACAGAAATTCTCCACGTTCCCACTGATAAAAGCCCTGAACATTTTTAAGCCATGAGACATGTGGTCCGCACATAAACTACAAATTCCTTCACTGTTTACTCCACTGTCCTTCAGGCTAAAGTAATATTGTTTTTTTAAAACCGACATATGGGTCCACTGATAAAAAATATGTTTTTTACCCTAATTCACCAGCTTTTCTGAGCATTTAACCTCAATATTTTAACAATTATTTAATGTTTAAGGGAAATCCCATTTGTGTGAGCATCCCCACTGCTTTTTTAACTTTCACTTCAACTTTTCTTATCTTCACTGCATTTCTTGACTTTCTTTTTCTCTTTTTATCATTCTTCTCTAGCGCTGACCCGTTAGACCTCATTCATTTCCTTCTCTTCAGATCTCTTTCCACTCAATTCTCCCAGATACATTTTAAATTCCTAACTCTGATACCTTTTCCAGTTCCTCTAACAATGCAATGATTGAGCCTATTTTCAGAAATAACATGCCTTTTGCATAATATTTTTTTACATTTTGACTATTTTGAGCACAATTTTTAACAAAGTGTGCAGCTTACATAAATAAGATCAAAATAGATAAGCTCCAAAGAGAAAGTTCCACTGCTTAACACCAAAAATAGGTAAATAGCAAATCAATGGAGGAGGAGCTAAACGTTTGGCGCCAGAAGGACCCAGTCGGCAGAGAGAGGAGAGATGTAAGGTGCAGCAGAGCAGTCCTAATGGTAGCGCTGTCCAAACCCACTGATTTAAAGTTTGCAAGCTGGGCAAAGACCTGTGATGTTGGTGATCTGTAAATAGACCGATCTGGGTCCTAATTACAGCCATCCTCTCCTAAACTCTTGGACCCTTCCATTATTCCTATATTATTTATAGCATGACTAAGACTAATGTATGAATACATGAAAACTACATATATCAACGCAGAGAGACTCACTTAAAAAGCTACGCTAGCTATTACGCTAATGCAGGAGACCCTCCAGCTCCACGCTAGTTGCCACCTTAATACAGCGAGATCCTCCAGACCCATGCGAGCTACTAGACCCACTCAGACCTATGCAGTGCGATTTTCCAGACCGAAGCTATCTACTACACCAGTGCAAGGAAAATTAAATACCCAGGGAGATCTAAGTATACAGAGTACACGGAGCAGTGAGTACCCTCATTTCCAGATTTGGAAACCGGAGACTGTTGATGTGGTAGAACAGAGGGAGAGTGCAGCTTACACTTGTATGAACAAGAGCAAGAACTGTGAGTAGCGGATAATGGCTCATAGAGTCACTGGAGGGTCCGAATTTGACTGATTAATATACTGTATATACTCGAGTATAAGCCGACCCGAGTATAAGCCGAGGCACCTATTTTACTACAAAATACTGGGTAAAATGAGTGACTCGAATATAAGCCGAGGGTGGGAAATGTGCTGTCCCCTGTGTCCCTCTTGTGACCCCCTCTCTCTCCCGTGTCTCTTCTCCCCTCTCCCTTCACTGTGTCTCTTCTCCCCTCTACCTTCCCTGTGTCTCTTCTCCCCTCTCACTTCCCTGTGTCTCTTGTGTCTCTTCTCCCCTCTCCCTTCCCTGTGTCTCTTCCCCCCTCCCTTATCACCCTCCTCAAACCCCTCGTCATTCTCAACCTCCCTCCTCAACCCCACTCCTCAACCTCAACCTCCCACTCAACCCCCCATCCTCAACCCCCCTCCTCATCCTCAACCTCCCTCATTCTCAACCTCCCTCCTCATTCTCAACCTCCCTCCTCATCCTCAACCCCCCTCCTCAACCCCCGATCCTCATCCTCTCTCCTCAACCCCCATCCTCATCCTCTCTCCTCAACCCCCCTCCTCAACCTCAACCCCCCTCCTCAACCCCTCCTCATCCTCAACCTCCCTCCTCATCCTCAACCTCCCTCCTCATCCTCAACCATCCTCCTCATTCTAAACCTCCCTCCTCATCCTCCCTCCTCAACCCCCATCCTCATCCTCCCTCCTCAACCCCCCCATCCTCGTCCTCCCTCCTCATCCTTAACCGCCCTCCTCATCCTCAACCTCCCTCCTCAACCTTCCATCCTAAACCCCCTCCTCAACCTCCCTCCTCATTCTCATCCTTCCACCTCAACCCCCCATCCTCATCCTCCCTCCTCAACCCCCCTTCTCAACCCCCCTCCTCAACCCTCCCCTCATCCTCTCTCCTCAACCCCCATCCTCATCCTCTCTCCTCAACCCCCCTCCTCAACCCCTCCTCATCCTCAAGCTCCCTCCTCATCCTCAACCTCCCTCCTCATCCTCAACCACCCTCCTCATCCTCAACCACCCTCCTCATCCTAAACCTCCCTCCTCATCCTCCCTTCTCAACCCCCACCATCATCCTCCCTCCTCAACCCCCCCATCCTCGTCCTCCCTCCTCATCCTCAACCGCCCTCCTCATCCTCAACCTCCCTCCTCATCCTCCCTCCTCAACCCCCCATCCTCAACCCCCTCCTCAACCTCCCTCCTCATCCTCAACCTACCTCCTCAACCCCCCATCCTCAAGCCCCCTATCCTCAACCCCCTCCACAATCCCCCTCCTCAACCCTCCCCTCATCCTCCCTCCTCAACCCCCTAACCTCATCCTCCCTCCTCAACCCCCTCATCCTCATACTCCCTCCTCAACCCCCCATCCTCATCCTCCCTCCTCAACCTCCCTCCTCATCCTCAACCCCCCTCCTCAACCTCCCTCCTTAACCCCCATCCTCAACCTCCCTCCTCAACCATCTCCTCATCCTCCCTCCTCAACCCCCCATCCTCATCCTCAACACACTCCTCAACCTCAACCCCCCTCCTCAACCTAAACCCCACTTAACCCCCCTCCTCAACCTAAACCCCCCTCAACCCCCCTCCTCAACCTAAACCCCTAAATACCTCCCCCTCTCCCCTTGCTTCTGCTCCGGCCTCCGCTCCTGGACCCGGCATGCATGTGACGTCACATGCACGCTGCGTCATTAGCATATACCGGGTGCCGGCACCCTGTATATGCTAATGACACGGGGCACATGTGATGTCACATGCGCGCCGGGTCAAGCAGTGGAGGCCTGAGCAGAAGCAGGTAAGTGAGGGGAGAGGGGGAGGTATTTAGGGGGGGTTAGAATGAGGGGGGGGTTTAGGTTGAGGAGGGAGAATGAGGAGGGGGGTTTATAATGAGGAGGGGGGTTGAGGATGAGGAGGGGGAAGGGAAAGAGACACAGGGGGTTACATAGTTACATAGTTACATAGTATTTAAGGTTGAAAAAAGACTTTCAGCCCATCAAGTTCAACCTTTTAAGATCTCCTCTGATCTGCAATATGCGGATTAACAATTAATTAGTTGTACATAAAAATAAAAAAATAAATAAATAATCAATTCCCTCCTGATCCCAGACACCGGCGACCGGACTTCTCCCTGGATCAATACTGCATCTCTAATTATCCATGATAACCCTGAATTCCCTTTTTAATTAGAAATAAATCCAGTCCACTTTTAAAGTTATCTATCGAATCCGCTGTCACCACCTCCTCTGGTAGAGAATGCCACAGATTAACCACCCTTACTGTGAAGAACCCTTTTCTTTCTTTAAGGTGGAATATTTTTACTTCTAACCTCAAAGGATGTCCTCTTGTCAGTTGAAAACCTCTTGGCACAAAAAGCTCCCTTGACAAATCTTTATACTGACCCTGGATGTATTTATATAAGGTAATCATATCTCCTCTTAGACACCTTTTTTCTAGAGAAAATACGTTTAATTTGGTTAGTCTTTCTTCATAACTTAGCCCCTCCGTTCCCCTTATTAGTTTTGTTGCCCTCCTGTGTACCTTTTCCAGCTCTAAAATGTCCTTTTTATGAAGTGGTGCCCCACAATTGTACTCCATATTCCAAATGAGAGCGTACTAGAGATTTGTATAGTGGCAGAATTATAATTGCTTCCCTGTCTTCTATACCCTTCTTAATACATGCTAATATTTTATTTGCCTTTGCAGCTGCTGCTTGGCTTTGAGCACTGTTCCCTAGGTGGTTGTCCACAAGCACTCCCAAATCCCTTTCAATATCCGATACACCTAGATTTGCTCCATTATGATTATAAATTGCATGGCTATTTTTCCTTCCCAGATGCATAACTTTACATTTATTCATATTAAATCTCATCTGCCATTCAGATGCCCATTCCTCAATTTTATGTAAATCCCTTTGGAGGGAAAGCACATCACTATCTGATTTAATTACCTTGCACAACTTCGTGTCATCAGCAAAAATGGAGACACCACACTTCAATCCTACCTCTAAGTCATTAATAAATATGTTAAAAAGGAGAGGACCTAATACTGAACCCTGAGGAACCCCACTTTACCACATTAGTCCAATCGGAGTATGTTCCATTTACAACCAACCTTTGCTTCCTGTCTTTTAGCAAGCTCTCAATCCATGAGCAGATATTTACTGCAACTCCTGTATCTCTTAGTTTGCACAATAGTCTCCCATGTGGTACTGTATCAAAAGCCTTTGCAAAATCCAAAAAGACTACATTCACTGAGATTCCTTGATCCAGATTCCTACTAACCTCCTCATAGAAACTAATTAGATTTGTTTGACATGACCTATCCCTCATAAATCCATGTTGACTCCTACTTATAATCCTGTTCAAATTATTTATTATTATTATTATTATTTATTCACTTTTATTTGTATCGCGCCAACATATTTCGTAGCGCTGTACAGGGGAGAAGAACAAGGAAATATACAATAATGACAACAAGCTGAAAATGGAGGGCCCTGTTTTGAGCTGCAAGACTTGTAAGAAATGCTTTTTTTACCAAAAGCACCCCACAAGATTAGACACTCGCCACTTACAATCTAAAGGTAATGGAAGAGGCAGAGACCTGGGAAGAGTAGCAAGGTTAGGAAGGAAGTCAGGTATATAGGAAGGAAGTTGTGACAATAAAGGTTAGGTTACCATTAGTTAGAGAGGGAAAATATGTGATATAAAGTGATTGGCACTATTATGTAATATGGTATCTGCCCCTAGTGGTCAGATAATGCAAGCTACAGATGGGAATGTCAGGAGGCACATAGTTTAACCACAGCTTAAGTAGAAGGAGTTCATGTGTGAGTAAAAGAGGAGAGGAAGACATGATGGGTGAGATGGTTGTTTTAGAGACAAAAGGTCCAGAAGTTAAGAAGAGACTGAGGGAAATGCAGGGGGATATGAGGAAGAAGCAGGTGAGAGTGTGACTCAATAAATTAAAGCTAACAAGGGGTGGGTTGGATGAGGGTGAGGGGTAGGGAGGGGAGGGGATTGAGCCAGGGAGAGAGTGAGGAGTAGGCAAAAATTATCTAAAAGCAAATGGGAGACAATTTAGGTTGGGGTATAAGTTACTGCCCACAACACATGGCTTAACAAACAATGCAAATGATGGGGGATGGTACAGAGGAAATACAATTATATCTAGATGAAAGTGGCTATGTCAGTAGATATAATAAACAGATATTAAACAGATATTAATCACAAAATGAATACATAATCAGGAACAATGGTAGAGAATCCTCAGAAGTCCAGATACCTGCTTAAAGATGATGTTGTTAGCAGCCTTGAGCCAGGGAGAGAGTGAGGAGTAGGCCAGAATTATCTGCTTTAAAGATGATGTTGTTAGCAGCCTTGAGCCAGGGAGAGAGTGAGGAGTAGGCCAGAATTATCTGCTTTAAAGATGATGTTGTTAGCAGCCTTGAGTCAGGGAGAGAAATAGACATATTCTTGTATATTATCCCTTATTAACCCTTCTAAAAGCTTCCCCACTACAGAAGTGAGGCTCACTGGTCTATAATTATCCGGATTTGCTCTTGTTCCCTTTTTAAATATAGGTATCACATCAGCTTTTCTCCAGTCATCTGGTAAAGACCGTGTGTTGAGTGAATCTTGAAAAATTAAATATAATGGTTTGGCTATTACAGAACCCAGTTCCCTTAGTACCCTTGGATGTATTCCATCAGGACCTGGGGCTTTATTAACATTTATTTTTTCCAACCTCTTTAGGATTACTTCCTGTGTTAACCAATTATTTGGCAAAGGTAGTGTAGCCCCATTATGTTGCCGTGTCCCAACCACTGGTACCTCCCTTGTGTATACCGAAGAAAAGAACCTATTTAGCTCATCTGCCTTTTCTTGGTCACTAATTATCAGACGGCCTGTGTCACATTGTAATATTCCTATAGCTTCCTTCCTCGCCTTCTTCCCATTAATATACTTAAAAAATATTTTAGGGTTAGTCTTACTCTCTTTTGCAATTAATTTTTCATTTTCTATTTTAGCCAGTCTAATCGCCCTTTTGCAAGCCTTGTTGATTTCCTTGTATTCCTGTAAAGCAGTCTCTGTCCCCTCTTGTTTGTATAATTTAAATGCCTGTTTTTTACTCTGTATCTTGATCTTAAAACCATTGTTAAGCCACATTGGATGGGATTTACTCATTTTACTTTTATTCCCACACGGTATATGCCGATGTGTATGTATATTTAGTAAGGATTTAAATGTTGTCCACTTGTGGTCAGTGTTTTTACCTGCCAGTTCTCTGTCCCAGTCTATACTTTGTATTGCTGCCCTTAGACCGTTAAAATCTGCCCTTTTAAAATTAAGAGTTTTTGTTGGCCCCTTAAAATTTTGTTTTTTTAATTCAATGTCAAACGAGACTGTGTTGTGATCACTGTTTCCCAAAGGTCTCCCTATTCCAACATATTATTTGTGATGAGTAAATCTAAGATAGCTTCATTTCTAGTAGGCTCTTGTACAACCGGGGCCAGATAATGATCCCTGAGTGTACTCAAGAACCTGGTCCCCTTAGATGAACTGCTGGTCTCATTTATCCAGTTTATTTCAGGGAAATTAAAATCTCCCATTATTAGAACTTGCCCATGCTTAGCTGCATTTCCAATCTGTAACAATAATTGTATTTCCTCACTTTCAGCTATATTTGGGGGTTTATAGCATACTCCTACTAATATTCTTTTGGAATTTGCTATTTAACTCTACCCATAAACATTCAGCTTTATCACTAGGTCAACCAAAAATATCTTCTCTGACTATAGGCTTAAATTCAGGCTTAACATACAGACAAATCCCTCCTCCTCGTTTACCATTGCCTCTATCTTTCCTAAATAGGTTATAACCATCCAGATTAACAGTCCAGTCATGAGATTCATCCCACCACGTTTCAGTAATGCCTATTAAATCCAATTTTCATTAATTGCTAATAATTCCAACTCTCCCTTTTTTCTTGAAAAATTTCTGGCATTAGCAAGCATACACCTTATGTTATGAGTCTGTAGTTCTGAAGTGCCTGCCACTGTACTTGAATTACTTAGTACTACCCCCCTATTGATTATACTACCCCTCCCCCATCTCCTCCCCTATGAGTTGTTAATTGATCCCTTATACCCTTTACACTTTCTACTCCATTACTTATATCTAGTCCCTCCCCCCCAACTTCTAGTTTAAAAACTCCTCCAGCCTTTCTACCATCCTATCCCCTAGTACAAAGCTCCCTCATCATTAAGGTGCAATCCATCCCTACTGTAGATATTGTACCGAAGTGAGAAGTCAGCCCAGTGCTCTAAAAACCCAAACCCCTCCTTAGTGTACCACATCTTTAGCCACGCATTAACCTCCCTAAGCTCCTTCTGCCTCCCTGGGCTAGCACGTGGCACTGGTAGTATCTCAGAAAATACTTCCTTGGAGTTCCTTGCCTTCAGCTTATTACCTAGTTCTCTAAAATCATTCTTTAAGACACTCCATCTTCCACTAACTTTGTCATTGGTACCAATATGTAACAAGACTTCCGGTTCATTTCCAGCCCCTCCCAATAATTTGTCTACCTGATCCACAATATGACGAACCCGAGCATCCGGGAGACAGCAAACTGTTCGATTGCAGGGATCTGGGTGACAAATCACCCTGTCTGCCTTCCTAATAATAGAGTCTCCTACAACCAAAAGCTGTCTGTTGCTCTGCCTATGCTGCCCTCCCACTCCTCCAGTAGAGCTGTTCTCCCGGCTGTTAGAGGGAACAACTCTATCTGGCATTGCCATTCCTGAATGGACATCCCCAACAGTTTCACTCAATCTGGCAAATCTGTTGGTGTTTGTCAACTCAGAACTGGCCTGCCTCCTCCTGTTCCCCCTGCTTCCCCTTGTAACTGTAACCCAGCTACCTCCCTGGACATCCTCACTAGCCCAGCTCCGCCCTCCATGCTAGGCCCAGCTAAACTGTGCTCAGTGAGCACCAACCCCCCTTCCAGTGGAGAAATATCTCGAAGTGCTGGAATTCTCCGCTCCAGATCTCCAATTTGAGCTTCCAGAGAGGCAACATGCTCACACCTGTCACAGAGGTATGGACCCAGGATCATCTGCTCCAGAATTTTATACATATGACAGGATGTACACTGAGTGAGGTTGCCACTGGACTGACTCATAATTATTATTATTGTCTACAAAATTTCAGTGGGAAAAATAAAGAATATAAAATAATATATTTTTATAAAGTTTTCCTCCTTTGTACTATAAATCTGCCCGGCCTTTTCTTTGAAGTCCCTTCCCCTATTTAAGCTCCTACACTTCACTAGAACTGCACCTTATACTGAAAATGTTTGCAAGCTCACAAGTGCGCCCCTTCCCCGTTTATACTAAATTCTGCCTTCTCACCTGGTCACAATTAGTGCACTCTGCAATTAATCCTCTTTTATCTCTAAAGGAAAATCCACTTGTAAACAGGCCCCAAAACAGCTCACAAACCTTTTATACTGGTTAAACAGTCAAGCCACACCCCTCTCACCTGGGCACTATTAGTGCACTCTGCAATTTATCAGCCTTTATCTGTAAAGGAAAATCCACTTGTAAACAGGCCCCAAAACAGCTCACAAACCTTTTATACCTTTTATACTGGTTAAACAGTCAAGCCACACCCCTCTCACCTAGGCACAATTAGTGCACTCTGCAATTTATCAGCCTTTATCTGTAAAGGAAAATCCACTTGTAAACAGGCCCCAAAACAGCTCACAAACCTTTTATGCCTTTTATACTGGTTAAACAGTCAAGCCACACCCCTCTCACCTGGGCACAATTAGTGCACTCTGCAATTTATCAGCCTTTATCTGGGCACAATTAGTGCAGTCTGCAATTTATCAGTCTTTATCTGTAAAGGAAAATCCACTTGTAAACAGGGGTTAGCGAGACACAGGGGGTTAGAGAGACACAGGGGGGTAGAGAGACACGGGGGGGTTAGAGAGACACAGGGGGGGTTAGAGAGACACAGGGGTGGTTAGAGAGACACGGGGGGAGAGTGACTCGAGTATAAGCCGAGGGGGCCCTTTTTAACCTTAAAAAAAGGGCGGAAAAACTCGTTTTTTACTTGAGTATATACGGTATCTCCATATAACATTACTTAGTAGAAACTACAAGTTCAGGAGATCTAGAACTGTATCTTTAAATACCTACCCTTGGACTATCCTAAATGGAGGAAATGTTATGGGGGATAATGCATTATAAATCTACTATATGGTTTGATATTAATTGATCAGTTTGTCTATAAAATAAACTGTCTACTTGAGCTATACTTATATCAGACCTGGAACTGTCCCTTTAACTAATTTTGCTTTGGAGTTTCCTTGTATTTTAAAAGGTACACAACTTTGTGATATATCTATAACCTGTTGTGTTAAGTGAATCTGACTCCTACTTTGAATTTATAATCTTTTATTATTAGAAGGCATACAGGAATAAAATTTTTTGCACACCTGTATTTTGTCAGTTAAGTTATGTAATGATTCACAGAATAAAATTTTCCAGTAGTAAACTGACTAGGCCTTCTGTTTTTACATTTTTAGTTATTAAAGTTTCATGAATCATAGTTAACATTTTGGTTTAAAAAAAAAGAACAAAAAAAAAACAACACAATAAGAGATAAAACAAATAATAAGTAAGAGTGAAAATGAGAGCAAAATAAATATTAAATTAGTAAACTTAACCATTATACTGCTAACCTAGCATCGAATATGGGGCAAATCTAAAATAGCCGCCCCTAAAAGTGCTCACAACCGACCTCAGTAAGGATACCACAATCCAAATTATATTTAGCTTCACAGCACAGCTTAAAGATTTCCGCTGTATGCTAAATGAAGATGCTAACCAAGGTTCCCAGATTGCATGAAATTGGGAAACACTGTCCAGAATAATATGGGTTAATCTTTCATTGATAAGTAGATAATTAATTTCTCTAATCACCTCCCGGAAGTTAATAGACACTGTCTTCCAACTACTGGCTATGCGTGTTTTAGCAGCTAACGCCATTAATTGGAATAATTTATTCTGAGGTTGAGATAAACCTGTAATATGAACCCCCAGCAGGCAAGATTCCATTGAGGGCGAAACCACCTTTTGAAAAAGTGTGGAGACTAATTGGGCTAATTGCCATATTTTCTGGGTGGATGGACATGACCACCAGGTGTGAATATGATCCTCTAAGTTTTGGCATCCCCTAAAACATTTATTGCTTTCTAGCAGCACACATTTCTGTAGTTTGTCAGGTGTGCAGTAAACTCTATGTAAGACTTTGATGGACGTCTCTAATAGAGCTGAATTGAGAGAGCCTCTGGAAAGATTGGAACAGGAATCTGACTCTTACTGAATGATAAGACAAAGCAGTTAAGAAATATGGTTTAAACATTTATTGAAAGGACTGATTGAAACTAAAATACTAACTTTGTTATTGTTATTGTGATATTGCATAAAATTGTAAATGTCTGTTGGTTTAAAAAGAATTGGGAGATCTATATGTGATTTCTTAATTACTTTCTTCTTGGTAAGCTGTTTGGATTACACAACAGTGTTATAAGGAACTTTTGAATAGTTGACATCTGTTGATCTGTAGAAAATTTAAGAGAAATGGATATAATAAGTATTTATAGAGCACACGATTTAAAAAACAAAAATTGAAATACACGTGTAAAAAAATAAAAAATGATAAGGAATAACTCAAGAAGTAAATCTAAGGAGAAGGAAAAAAAATCTTAGTAAAAATATGACTGCATACTTATCCCCAAGGGGAAAAAGAACAGATAGATCTTTAGATGTATCTCAGAGATCTATCTCTTCACAATTGGAACTTTCACCTTCACAGAGTAAAACAGAAGAAGTAAGGAAAACCAAAGCAACTGATATAATAGGACCTCTGGAACAGGATATAGTAACTGTTGGCATCATGAAAAAAATGTTTACTGAGTTTCAAGATAAAATAAGAGAAGAATTGACTCAGGGAATCCAGAATAACATAAAATAAATTAACTTGCTTAAACATAAGATCGATGACTTAGAAAATAACAGCCTTATTAAATTGCAATTCAGCCAATTGAATAGGGCTATATATAAGCACATAGCATATTTTTGTGACAGAAGTTTTTAGTTAGTGAACTTCTATCCAAGAACAAGGTCTTCACTAACTAAAAACTTCTGTAAAAAAATAAGTTCTGTGCTTATATAGAGCCCTGGCCGAATCGCAATTTAATAAGGCTGTAAGTATGAAAAAGTTAATCTCCTGGAGGATGCGATAGAATCATTAAAGAAGAAACATAATAACTCTGGAAGCTATATCAGACGTAACAACTTGAGAATAAGAGGGATATCGGAAAAGGTCCTGATTAATGAATTACCTCTCTATGTTGGAATTTTTTTTAAATCACTAGTAGACTCTGAAGATAACAAAATAGACAAAATATATAGTATTCCTATTCCAAATTACATTCCCAAAGAAACATCAAGAGATGTGATAGTTAGGCTTCAGTCGATAACATACAAGGAGGCGATAATGGGAATATCAAGAGGGAAAAGAACGTTTGATGATCCCTACCAAAATGTAATGATCTTTCCGGATCTTCCAGGCAAGACGTTAATTAAGAGAAAATAACTTAGACCTATAACCAACGTACCACATAGGGAAGACATAAAATATAGATGGAATTTTCCAGCTAAATTATCTAAAGTTAAGAATAGTCAAAGATATATTGTTAATACGGTAGGAGAATGCAACAAACTTTTTAGAGAAAGGTCAGTTCCCCACGAAAAAACTAAAACTAACTATAAACTGCAGAAAGAGGGATAGTGTGTGTGTGTGTGGGGGACAACGAAAAGCTGGTAATGGGAGGAGAGAGAGGAGAGTAAGCCATATGGAATGTAAGATGTCAATGATGGTTCATTCTCCACTTTACTTTTTTCTCTCTCCCCTCTCAGACCACTTTTATATAAATAGTAATAAGTGCAATTTCCATTCTATCTTTTTTTTTTCCTTCCCTTTATAACCAAGATTTAAAATAAGAAAAAAAAGAGAAAAAAACAGAAAAGGAAGGGAAAAAAAAGAAAATAAGATGAATGATACAATGACTATATTATTCTCTATTTTGAGACATGAAAAGTAAAGAACATTAGGAGATAGATATAGTGATAGATAATTTTGAAATTTACTTTCAAATAGTAAAAGAATATATGATAGACACATTAGCTCTATTGAGAGAAATTATTTATAAATGTATAACTCGAACATAGAACAGATTTAGAAAATAAATTGAAACGCACATATACACTTTTAAAAATAGTACTAAATCGCAAGAGTGAACATCAGATTAATATGGATAAAGTAAATTAATATTAATTTTGAATAAAATCTTTTTTAAAGAAATTTTTAGTTAGTGAAGACCTTGCTTTTGGATAGAAGTTCACTAACTAAAAACTTCTGTAAAAAAAATATGCTCTGTGCTTAAAGAGCCCTTTAGAATTGTCTGAATCGCAATTTAATAAGGCTGATAGTGAGCAGAACCTTTTCAAATGGAGGTCTAGGTGCCCCCAACATATTGAAATACTAGAAAGCAATACATTTAATGCATATTTTGAAGTTTACCCAGGAAACCCTAGAATTCGCTATTTTGACGAACATAGATAAGAATGTATTAAAGAAACTACAGTATGTACCCAAAACTCTGTTGAAAGAATGGTCTAAATTAAATAAATCAACTCAAATAATAATAACACCTTTGGGAAAAGTAGCATTGGAATTGCCACCTTATTTGAACATTAATTGGCACAAATGGGACTTGAGAACTCTTGGAGATTTATATAAAAACAGAAATTTAAAAACTTTTGAAATATTAAAAGATGAATATGGAATTCCAAACGAAAAATGGTTATTTTACAATTTATTTTATTCCTCGATAGGTATCTCTGAATATGTCATAAAAGAAGAAAGAAAACTTACAAAATTAGAGAAAGACCTCAGAGATTAAAAAGTCAGACATACAATATCCACGTGTTATAAAAATTTAAAATCACAAAAAGCTTTGTCTAAAACGGTAAAGATGGAAAAACGGGAAAAAGAACTTGGGAAAACATGGGGGTTGAAACACTGTAATAGAGCTCCAGGAAACAGAGAGATTCTCTAACTGATCGTCATATAGAGAAACATACTTTAAACGTACCCAACATTGGTATATAGCTTGGAGATGCAACAAACAAATTGCTAAACAGGAACAAATGTGGTGGTCATGCCACCACATTAAAAAACTTTGGGAAGATTGTATTTTACAAATCTCCAATATAATAGACTATTAACTTGAAGTAAATCCCGATATAGTCTTATTTCACATTCTTCCTAAACAAATAAATTATAAGCAAAAAAATAATTATAATTAATACCTTGTTGACCACTAAGTGGCTAATAGCTTTAACATGGAAAAACAACACTCTCCCTTCATGGGGAGAAATTAAAAGTGTTATAGAGAGAAACAAACAAATTGAACTTGATTATAATAAAATGAATAAAAATAATCTTAAAAAAAAAAAAGAAGCTATATGGTCTCTTTGGAAATAATAATTATTACATAGACGAAACTGGATGTTTCTTTCTACCATGGCTCTTTCCGTCCTACCTCATGCGACTCTCCACGCTCAATACTAGAAATTGCTAATTCTGATGTTTGTTATGTTAAATGTCTAGTTCTAATAATCGTATAGTAATAAAAAGCATTCATTAGTTATATATAAATACATAAATAAAGAAGAACTGTTAAAAATGTGTAGACATTATTAAAAATTAAAGATAGTAAAACTATGCAGAAGTGTCTCCTAACGAGTTAAATACTTATAGGGTTGATACTCCTGTATAACTAGATTTTTTTGTAAACGAATACTAATTGGAAATTGTCTTTGTAATGTTTCCATATGTGTAATATGTCCTTTGTGCGAATGTAAAAAATACAATTTAATTTAAAAAAAGGATTTGGGAACGCTGGAAACTAGATGGCACATTCAAAAAGTATGTATGAGGGTATAATCTTCATAAAGGTATGAGGTAGATAATATGTTAGACTTGTGGGAAAATGTCCTTGTAACATAAAACATACAAGCAGCCCACACATGACCTATGTCACCTCCTATCTTAAGGGCTATTTGATCCCAGATGCACTATGTTGTGTTCCCTCACTAAATTGTGCAACACTGCAGTTAATTAAAAGGATTATTATTTCATATAAAGTTATAAGGTGTTAAGTTTGTTTTTTCCCATGTATTCAACCCCTGTACAGCGCTACGGAATATGTTGGTGCAATATAAATAAATATAATAATAATAATAATAATAAAGATAACAAAGTTAGGATAAATGGATAATGAATTAGAAAATACTAATAAAATAAATAAATATAACATACATTAAAAGTGTGATTTGCAACCTGATAATGAGCACATCAACATTACATAATAAACTTTCATGGTGATATATTATATAATATAATCTATGTTATAAATGTGACTGATCAAAATAAATGTATATTGTTACAATAAATTCAGTTTGTTTCAATGTTTGTAGTTGAATTATATAATTAAAATAATATGTTTAAAAAATAACCTCATATTACAGAAATTCCCTTAGAAATACATTTTGATGTGCTTGATTTAGCAGGCTGTAATTGTTTAATATATATTAAGGGATCACACAAGTCCCCTATATGTGCTCTGCACCATTATATAGAGAGTGAAAAAGCATGTGAAAAACATTTATAAATATTTAAAATTGATGTAGAATTCATAGAGTTATGATCAATTAAAGTCAGACTCCAACCTCATTATTTATGATTAGACGGTTTTAAAGGCTAAACTAAATTGACAATATCTAAATCAATTCTTGATCAATTTTAAAGATAACATAGACACATTTTCCACATGCTTTTCCACCCTCTAACAGATGGCGCAGAGCACATATGGTGACTTTTGTGCTCCATTAATAAACATAATGTGCACAATAAAACAAGACAACTGACAATATATACTAATATTTATTTATTGTTTCTCACTGGTAATGACTGGTGAATATATAGACAAAAATGGGTTTAGGTAGCAATAAAATATAGAATACAATTATAGTGTATTAACCCAATTCTTAAAAAACAGCTCATCTGAAATATGAATAGTTTCTATATGTAAATATATGTAAAAGTTCATAAATCACAAAATTAAAATAATATGGATTAAAATAAAATTTTAGTTATCAGCAATTTTAGACCTAGATATTGTACTCCCTGTACTCCCTAAGGCACAGTGAGGAAGGAGTCCATGAGCAAGGAGTCCATGTCTGGTTCCCCCTATCACCCATAAGGTGAGAAAATCTAAACAAAAACAGTAGAGGTGCTCATCTGAGAACAAAAAATACCTCAGTGGGTTTTTCTATAGGTCTGGTTACCTACTCAGACAAGAACCTCTTTTTTTGTTTATGTTTTCTCACCCTATAGGTGATAGGGGAACCAGACGTGGACTCCTTGCTCATTGTGCCTTAGGGCATACAGCTGCACCTCACTGACGAGGCCCATAGAGTTTGCAACCGTGGGGAGGCTTTTGGATCAATTCTTGGTATTGCACTTGAAGGTCCCTCTGCCTTGGGGCATCTGTCTCCTCCTGATGGGGGGACCTTAAGCCCCATGCTGCTATAGGGGGACTGCGGCAAGGGATCTGAGAGGCAATCCCAGCCCAATGTGTAGGCCAGAGTGGTGCACTTAAAGGACAGCATCCGTCTACTAGTCTCGGAGGAACGTAGGTCTCAGGTATCGTTACAAAATGTTGTGGAGAGGATCCTAGAAGAGCTGCTGGAGTTTTCACCTAAAGATGTGTTGTGCATGCAAGATTCACAGTGGAGAGGTCTGTATGATCTGACTTTCTACAGTTGTGGGAGTTGTTACATTTTTTACCACCGGTATAAAGAGAACAAGGGTCATCCAATTTTAGAGGGCATTGAGTTAGAACTGTTGTGTGTATATATATATATGTATCGCCCGGGAAGCACACATGCACAACAACCCAGATCCCGTTCCAGAGAAGATGAAAGTGCTGGTCTTTCCAAGGGTGAAGAAGCAGCAGGCGGATGTTGTCCCCAGTCCCAGTGAGCGTAGACCCCATAGTGGTGAGAGGGACCACTTGGGGCAACCGAAGTAGTTTCTGGTCAAGCAGCCTTCGTCAAAGAAGGTGACGATGGGGCAAACCGTTTGATCAGGGCTGCTGAAAAGATGGTCCCCAATCCAGGGGCCACGGGAAGGCATAAAGGAATTGATGGTGGTGGACAGTCACTAGGTTCAAGAGAGACTACTAGCCTCTCTGATCCTAAAGCACAGATTGCAAGCAGTGATACCTCTGGGAGGATGAAGTCCAGTGATATACATTCCAGTATGTAAAGATCAACGTAAAGGATCACAGTCTGGAAAAGTTGTTAGTAGTGCTTTGAGTTATAAGCAGGCTTTGTGTAAAGGTGAACCTCTGATGCGACAAGTCGCATCCACCAGTCCATACTGGACCGTGGATTTCATACCAGTCGATCCTTGACTGCGTGCGAGATCAGCTTCTGTGATCAATTTGTTTCCCCACCAGGGTAAGGAACACCCCCCCCCCCCCCCGCCGCCTAAATGAACAGTCGATGACTGGTTCAATTTCCATCTGTGTTATGGAATCGGCGACCTAGGATTCCGAGCATGAGACCCCCTAAGAAGTTCGAGGGAGTTTTGGAAGGAGGTCCGATCCAAGGCCAAAAAGGTGAGGAAAGATATACCAGAACAGATGGAAAGGGACAGTACAAAAAAGGGAGGTGTTTTGGAGAGAGGTACAGAGGAGGGTGGGAAAGTAAATAGGAGGACACCAGAGTGCTTGTCCGGGACTCCCTCTTTGACCTTTGCTGCAACACCTACCAGTTCCAGAGATCAGGTGGAGGATGATCAGTCAGAAGAATCAATGAAGGAGGAAGGGATGAATGCATTAGTCAAAGGTTTAGCCGATGCAAATAAGTTTGCCATTCTACCTCCTGATGTTGGTGACTGATGTCCTCCTTTAAATGTCTAACAATAAATGTTAGAAGTGTAAAGTCGAAGGCACGTAGAGTGGCCTTTTTAGATTACTTAAAGAGTTTTAATGCTGACATTATAAGTTTACAAAAATGTGCAATTGAACATGAAGCAAGTTATGAGCTATTTGAAAGAGATCAGTGTGGGCCTGGTCTGGAGGGGCAGACAACAAATGTACTGGTGTTGCTGTTCTCTTCAGGCCAGGTTGGGTTATAAAGCAACTAAGTGAAATTATACCAGGCAGAGTTGTAATGGTTAATGCAAAAATAAATCTTTTAGTAGTCCGATTTTTTAATATATATATTCCACCTGCTACAAATAAGAGATATGAGGTGTTGGAGACTTTACAAACGTTTTTACCTGGGTCAGATCATAGAGTTTTAATGGGAAATTTTAATTGCATTTTAGATTCTGGTTGGAGGAAAAGGAAAAGAGGTGAAGTAATTTTTGATAAAACATCAAAACTTTTAAATAACATTGTCTCTGATTTTTTTAAAAGGATACATGGAAGGAACTACATCATCTACGGGATGATGGTTTTAGTTGGGGAAATCAACAGGCATGTTCCCGAATATATTTTTTATTTCATTTCATTTTTAAATGCAATTGACGTGTTTTTAATCCCTAATGTATTTTCTGATCACAAGGTATTAAAAGCTACTTTTAATTGCTTGGAAATAGAAACAGAAGGAAAAGGGTTTTGGAAGCTTAATGTGTCGCATTTAGAAAATGGTTTTAAGAAATGTTAAAAAATGTTATGCATCCTTACAAAGAAAACGTTCTTATTTTCAAGATATTCTTTTATGATGGGAAATGGTGAAAGTTAAATGTAAATTATTTTTTATCAAATGGGGAATTAAATTGGCTAAAAGGAATGGTGGAGGGTAAAGGTAAGACCATTATTTATTTTCAAAGCCAGAGTTAAACATATGGAGAACGAAAAATGTAATAGATATTTTTTTTTAAAATCTTTTAAAAAGTCAGAAATTTATATTTTAGAACAAAATGGAGTGACATATTCAAAAACAGCAGATATTTAAAAGTCACTTTAAAGTTTTATACTGACTTATATCAGAAGAAATGAATTGATGAGGAGTGCAAAATGAAATTTTAGATGGTATACACACAGTTTTAAATAAAGTTGATGGTGGTGTTTTAACGGAGGATCTCAATTTGGATGAACTTTTTAACATAATCAACAATTTTAAGAAGGGGAAAACCCCTGGACAGGATGGCCTTCCATGGAAATTTTACCAGAAATGTTGGGATTTTGGTAAATACATTTTTTTATTAGTGTGCAGAACTTGTTTGAAGAGGGAAATGTTACCACCCTCTATGTGGAATGGAAAAATGGTTTTGCTTTACAAAAAAGGAGACGGTAAAGACATAAAAAAAAATGGAGTCCTATTACGCATTTAACTTTTGATTATAAGGTTTTAGCCAAGATGTTAGCTAATAGACTTAGAAAGTAATTCATATTTTAATAAGGAATGGTCAGATGTGTGCAGTACCTGGGAGATGTATTAAAGACAGTTTGTTTTTAATAAGGGACCTTTTAACCTACACTAAAGAAAAAGGGATTTCAACAGCGGTGGTAAGTCTGGATTTCAAAAAGGCCTTTCATTCGATATCCCATTCCTTCCTGTTCCAGGTTCTGGGAAAGATGGGTTTACCTGAGTCCTTCCGGAACCAGATTTCCACCCTGTATAGGAATGTTTTTAGTAATATTCTTTTTACAGGTCATAGTGGGGTCCTTTTCAATATTAAATCAGGTGTCAGGCAAGGTTGTCCCTTATCTCCCATTCTTTTTATCTGTGTGGTTGAACCATTTTTAGAAAAGATAAGGAAGGACAAAATTATCAGAGGTATTCATGTACCAGGACTTGGAGGTGAGGAAGTGAAGAGGGTACATGGATGACCTACGTGTGGTGTGTACTTCAAATGCTTCAAATAATCGTATTGTTTTAGAGACAAATATTTTTGCACAGGCCTCTTCACTTATTTTAAATGTTAAAAAAGAGTATTTGTATGTTGTCCAGTAGTTGGACTGAAAAAGTAACAAATCCAATAGAAGGAGCAAGAACGCATTTTTAAATTTTAGGAGTTATTTTTAATAAATCATTGTCTGGCTTCGAAAACAGTGTTTTAGTTATTAAGAAAATTCAAGTCAAAATACATTTCTGAAAGCTGAGAAATGTATCACTTGAAGGAAAGATTTTAATAATTAAGGCAATTTTATTACCAGTTATTATTTTTAATTGTTTTATCTTTCCCCTAACTCTTTATGGTTCAAAATAATAAAAAAAAAATTTTTTCCTTCTTATGGTCCTCAAAAATATAAAAGTTGGCTAGGGTAAAAATTTGTATGACACATGAGCTGGGTGGAAAAAATCTCCCTGATATTAAGTTTTTATTTTTAAAAGTGATAGCATATTGTGTAAGAAAATTGGAGGAGACAGATAAAACAGCAGCCTTCATTTAATTTTATGCAGGAAGAATATTCTATAAGTATAATTGGATCTCTTTATCTTTATTAAACCCGTATGCTTTTAGCCCACCTAAGTTTTATCTTGATTTAAATGCATTTATATGTAAATATGAGGTACATCTTTTAACTATTGATATTGTAAAGCAGGGGTGTCCAAACTCGGTCCGTGAGGGCCACCCTCATGCCTGGATTTGATGATAACCCTGCTGTGCACAGGCGAGTCAATCACTTCTTCAGTCATCCTGATTGACTCACCTGTGCACAGAAATGATGCAGTATACTCAAATCAAGGCCTGGGTGTGGCCATCCAGGACCGAGTTTGGACACCCCTGTTGTAAAGGATCAAAAAAAAGTTAACAAAAACAGTTGAACAAACCATGGAGGTGATTTAAATAGAACGTTTTTCTGCTAGTAAGTGCAAAGACATTTGGAAATTAATATTGTGTAAGAATTTAACTGTAATGATATAGGAATCACAAAGTTGTGGAGACCAGTAGCCAAGGTCAGCAATAATCCAGTTCAGCAACTTGTAGGTTAAACAGGAACAAGCTTTTATTGAAGGGATCAGGAACCAACAATAATCTGGCAAGGATACAGAGACAGGAAGTGCCTTATATAGGCCAAGGACCAGACACCTGACCAGACACAGCTGAATAGACTTAGGTACTGATAAAATTGCTAGCAGAGTCAAGCTTATAAGGTCTCAATGGAATTCACAAAAGGCAGGCTGGCTCAGTGGTAGGGAAGAGGTATAGCAGCCTGGGGACCAGGGTTCAAAACCCAGCAGAGTCAATTCCTCACATTACCCCCGCCTCTATAGGTGCAGCCTCTGGATGCCCTATTACCTGGTTTAGCAGGGTACTGCACATGAAAAGACCGAAGTAGATCAGGAGCGTGAATATTGTCCACTGGTTCCCACGAACTCTCCTCCTCACCATAGCCTTTCCAGCTAACCAGATACTGAAGTTTGTTACGGAAGATCCGGGAGTCAAGAATTTTGTCCACTTCGTACTCATCCTCACCATCCACGAGGACTGGAGGTGGGGCAGGCAGGGCTCGGCCAGGGAAAGTATTTTCATGAACAGGTTTAAGCAGTGCAACGTGAAACACTGAATGTATTTTCATGAAATTCGGGAGTTGCAAACGGAAGGTGACAGCATTGATCTGAGCAATGATCTCAAAAGGTCCCATGAACCTTTGGCCCAATTTATGAGAAGGAATCCGAAGCTTAAGATTATTTGTTGACAGCCACACCTTGTCACCAACATGATAGACTGGGGCCTCCTTTCTATGCCTATCAGCAGCTCTTTTGTAACATTCCTGAGCCTCCAAAAGAGTCTCTTTCAACAGTGCTTGGGAATCACGTAAGGCGGTTAGCCGGTCAGTGACAGCAGGAATAGAAGTAGTAATTAGGAGACTGACTAGAAAGGTCGGATGGTAACCATAGTTGGCAAAAAATGGGCTCAAATAAGTGGAGCAGTGTTGGGCATTGTTATAGGCAAACTCCGCCGTGGGTAGAAAATCCAGCCAGTCATCCTGCAGGTAACTAATATAGCACCGCAAATATTGCTCCAAAGTCTGGTTGGTTCGCTCAGTCTGTCCATTACTTTGCGGATGAAAAGCTGACGACAGATTTACATTAATACCTAGATTAGAACAAAAATGTTTCCAAAAACGAGTCGTAAACTGCACTCCCCTGTCAGAAACTACTTCATCGGGCACTCCATGCAAGCAAAAAATTTCCTGAATAACCAGGTCAGCCGTCTGTTTAGCTGAAGGAAGACCACGAGCTGGTATGAAATGACCCATCTTAGTTAACCTGTCCACAACAACAAGAATGGTAGTGTGTTCCTTAGAGGGAGGTAGTTCCACAATAAAGTCCATGGATATAGATCCCCAGGGACGATGAGGAATCGGAAGAGGCTGAAGCAAGCCAACAGGGGATGAGCGAGGAGTCTTATGTCTGGCACACACATCACAAGAGGACACATACTTCTTAACATCCTCATGATACTTCGGCCACCAAAAGGATCGGGCAAGTAGGTCTTGCGTCTTTCGGATTCCTGGATGACCTGCTGGTTTTGAGTCATGGTAGAGACGTAAAAGGTCCAGTCGCACTGACTCCGGAGCAAACAGACGTCGTTGAAAAATCCAAAACCAATTAAGCATCGTCATATGGAGATCACGAGGAGGATCACGAAGAACTGCAATTGATAGCATAGTGCCCTGCACTACCACAATACAGGCATAAATTGTGAGTGCGTCGCCACTGTTTTTCTTCATTGGATAATGGCCCTCTTATTAGATTTACCTGCATAGCCTCAGGCTCAGAGTCTGAAGGTGTTTGTGGGGTTGGAGTAGAAATTCTTGAATAGGAAATAGGAGTAGTACTTGGTCTAAAAGAGCCCTGTCTTTCCAGTCTTCTTTCAGAAAGTCTCTGATCGATACAGATAGCCAAACGCACAAATGCATCAAAGTCAGCAGAAAGATCAACACGAGCTAGCTCATCTTTTATAGCTTCTGAGAGAACTTTTCTGAAGTGGAACCTCTGAGCTGATTGGTTCCAGGTAGTATCAGCAACCCACTGTCTGAATTCAGCAGCATATTCAGCCACGGAGCGCCAACCTTGATGCAAATGAAGTAGAGTGGCTTCTGCTGTAGCACATCGATTGGGGTCATCAAAAAGTAGGCACATGGCCTCAAGAAAGTCATTTAGATTACCCAAGACTGGACTGTCCTGTTCCAGAAGAGGGGAGCCCCAAGCCAGGGCTTCATCTTTGAATAGTGAAAAAATAAATCCCTCCTTCTCTCTTTCAGATGGAAATCGGTGAGGTAACATCATGAAGTGCAAACGGCATTGATTTAGGAAACCCCTAAATTTTTTGCGATCTCCTCCAAACTTTTCTGGCAGGGGCAAGCGGGCATCTTGTGCAGGTGTAACAGTAGCAGCTGAAACATCACGTGCCCTGTAGCTGGTGTACTCACTGTGCATTGACTGAAATTTATTTTGCAGTTCAGCTACCTGGTCCTGCAGCACTTGGATGGTCTGTGCCTGGGTCTGCACAGTTCTTGCAGTAAAAGCAACCTGCTAGGACAATGCAGAATCTGTCCCGGCGGTCTCCATGAAAGGGCCAGATTATTCTGTAATGATATAGGAATCACAAAGTTGTGGAGACCAGTAGCCAAGGTCAGCAATAATCCAATTCAGCAACTTGTAGGTTAAACAGGAACAAGCTTTTATTGAAGGGATCAGGAACCAACAATAATCTGGCAAGGATACAGAGACAGGAAGTGCCTTATATAGTCCAAAGACCAGACACCTGACCAGACACAGCTGAATAGACTTAGGTACTGATAAAATTGCTAGCAGAGTCAAGCTTATAAGGTCTCAATGGAATTCACAAAAGGCAGGCTGGCGCAGTGGTAGGGAAGAGGTATAGCAGCCTGGGGACCAGGGTTCAAAACCCAGCAGAGTCAATTCCTCACATTAACACATTTCCAAAGAGACTTAGTGTGGGCGATGGTGCATGGGTGCATCCCAACCAGGGCATTCCAGTATAGACAAGGTCTCTTGAAAAGTGAAGTCTGTCCATGGGAGTAGGGTGTAGAATGTGAAACAGTCAGACATTTATTATGGGGTTGTTCCTTTACGCAAGAAATTTGGAAAAAAGATATCACAAATTTTAAGTAAAGTTGGAGGGGTTAAAGTAACTTATGAGATTATTCTACATGGGGGTTTTAATACTAAGAGTAAAAAACAGAATACCATAGTTTGGACAAATTATAAATACTATTAAAGAAATTTTGTGGAAATTGCGGAACTTGGTTTTATTTAAAAAGGACATTTTAACAGTTGAAGGAGGGATTTTTATGATTTTAAGCCGATTGTACATTTTGCGTGATAAGAAATGGAGTAATGACGCAGAAGCGTTATGGCAACAAAAATCATGGAATACAATGATTTTGTAAAGCAGTTTTTAATATGTTTTATTTATCTTTTAAACCCTGTTTTCTTTTTTTGTGGAGAGATGTGAAAGGAAGGGACAAAGCGGGGGAAAGAAGACGGAGGGACAGAGACAGTGTATTGTAAGGACACCGGGGGTGAAGTTCTGGTGAACTCCATGCCCATGAGGGTTAAGGCAGTGCTGGAAAATAGTGGTGGCCGTACTTACTTTTGTTGCCAACGGTTTAGACATTAATGGCTGTGTGCAGAATTATTTTGAGGGGACAACAAATTTACAGGCTGTACACTTACTACTTTACATTGTAGCAGAGTGTCATTTCTTTAGTGTTGTCACGTGAAAAGATATAATAAAATATTTACAAAAATGTGAGGGTCATACTCACTTTTGTGAGATATTGTATGTATGTATATATATATATATTTATATATATATATATATATATATATATATATATATATATATATATATATATATATATATGTGAGAAAAAATGCATTTTAATAAAATTCAGGAGATAAGCCTTTTTCCTAAAAAGAATATCATTAGGTTAAAACATGATTTGAAGTTACAAGGTAATAAATTCAGGACCAATATGTGCAAGTACTACTTTACAGAAATGGTGATAGATAAGTCTCCCAGTGAAAGAGCTATGGATGAATACAGTAAACAAATTGAATAGTGTCTGGGATAAATATAAGAATAGGTAGAGGTTGGACATTTTAATGAGAATACACTTGCCTTTCTTACAAAATTAATTGCAAGGTGATGGTATTAATATGTGAAAGTATGATTTTTGTGAGATTCAGAAAACCAGTCATGTAACAAGAAATAATTGTATTTCCCTCTTAGTAAGACATGTTAGGAAATCACATAGGATATTAAAGTATTTTGAAATATAGCAATTGGTGGACAAATATCACCTTCCAAAGAATAATACAGAAAAGAGAATAACATGCTTACATTTATAGCATACCTAAAGCCCTATTAAATTCCAGCCTTGTAAGTCCAACATGAGCCTCGCAGCAGCTGCAGGCTCTACGATCTGTCCCACTTACTTTGCTTTTAAATTAGAGGGCTGCGAGCTACGAGCGAGAGATTCTATTGCGTAAACCAGTTTGCGTCCGTCAGGGTTGCATGCTTGAACGCAAACAATTAAGCAATTACGTAGTAATGGGTTCAGATGAAGCCATTGGAAAAAGTGTGGAAAAAGCATTACGCCACTGAAAAAGGGGAGGGTAGATTTCCAAGTCCTACGTGCTTCAAGTACAGTTTGTGATTGGACCCACAGGCCAGATATAATGCAGTATTAATAAAGCACTAAATATGATATTCTATTACATGCAAGTTACAGTATATGTTGTAACACATTGATTGCAGTGATCGATTTTTTGCAAGTGGATTTTCCTTTGCAAGGAATGGAGGAGTGGGAGGGCAGAATAGGCAGAGCAACAGACTGGTTTTGGTGGTAGGGGACTCTATTATTAGGAAGGTAGACAGGGTGATTTGTCAGCAGATCCCAGTAATTAATCAGTTTGCTGTCTCCCGGGTGCTCGGGTTCATCATGTTGTGGATCCGGTAGACAAATTATTGGGAGGGGCTGGAAATGAACCAGCGGTCTTGGTACATATTGGTAAAAATGACAAAGTTAGTGGAAGACGGAGTGTGCTAAAGAATGATATTATAGAACTAGGTAATAAGCTGAAGGCAAGGACCTCCAAGGTAGTATTTTCTGAGATACAACCAGTGCCATGTGCTAGCCCAGGGAGGCAGAAGGAGCTTAGGGAGGTTAATGTGTGGCTAAAGATTTGGTGCACTAAGGAGGGGTTTGGGCTTTTAGAGCACTGGGCTGACTTCTCACTTTGGTACAATCTTTACAGCAAGGATGGATTGCACCTTAATGATGAGGGAGCTTTTGTGCTACGGGATAGGATGGTAGAAAGGCTGGAGGAGTTTTTAAACTGGTAGGTGGGGGGAAGGGACTAGATATAAATAATAAAGGAAGAAAGTGTAGAGGGTATAAGGGATCAATTAACAACTCATAGGGGAGGAGATGGGGGAGGGGTAGTATAGTCAATAGTGAGGTAGTACTAAGTAACTCAAGTACAGTGGCAGGCACTTCAGAACTACAGACTCATAACATAAGGTGTATGCTTTCTAATGCCAGAAGCTTGCCAGGAAAAACGGGAGAGTTAGAATTATTAGCAATTAATGAAAAATTGGATTTAATAGGCATTACCGAAACATGGTGCGATGAATCTCATGCATGACTGGACTGTTAATCTGGATGGTTATAACCTATTAAAGAAAGATAAGGGCAATGGTAAAAGAAGAGGAGGAATTTGTCTATGTTAAGCCTGAATTTAAGCCTATAGTCAGAGAAGACATTTATGGCTGAACTAGTGATAACGTTGAATGTTTGTGGGTAGAGTTAAATAGCGGAACAGCAAATTCCAAAATAATATTAGTAGGAGTATGCTATAAACCCCCAAATATAGCTGAAAGTGAGGAAATACAATTATTGTTACAGATTGGAAATTCAGCTAAGCATGGGCAGTTCTAATAATGGGAGATTTTAATTACCCGGAAATAAACTGGATAAATGAGACCAGCAGTTTAGCAGGTTCTTAAGTACACTCAGGGATCATTATCTGGCCCAGGTTATACAAGAGCCTACGAGAAATAAAGCTATTTTAGATTTAGTCATCACAAATAATATTGATATAGTATCAAATGTTGGAATAGGGCAACCAATGGGAAATTGTGATCACAACACAGTCTCATTTGAGATTGAATTAAAAAAACAAAATTTTACGTGGCCAACAAAAACTCTTAATTTTAAAAGGGCAGATTTTAACGGTCTTAGGGCAGCAATACAAAGTATAGACTGGGACAGAGAACTGATAGGTAAAAATACTGAACATAAATGGACAACATTTAAATCCTTACTAAATATACATACTTATCACCATATACCATGTTGAAATAAAAGTAGAAGGTGTAAATCGCAACCTTGGCTTAATAATGACTTAAAGATGAAGACGAGGAGTAAAAAACAGGCATTTAAATTATACAAACAAGAGGGGACAGAGACTGTTTTACGGGAGTACAAGGAAATCAACAAGGCTTGGAAAAGGGCTATTAGACTGGCTAAAATTGAAAATGAAAAGTTAATTACAAAGGAGAGTAAGACTAACCGTAAAATATTTTTAAAGTATATTAATGGGAAGAAGGCGAGGAATGAAGCTATAGGAATATTACAATGTGACACAGGCCATCTGAAAATTAGTGATCAGGAAAAGGCAGATGAGCTAAATAGGTTATTTTCTTCGGTATACACAAGGGAGGTACCAGTGGTTGGGACACTGTATTATAATGTGGTTACACTACCTTTGCCAAATAATTGGTTACTGCAGTAAGTAATCCAAAAGAGGTTGGGAAAAATAAATGTTAATAAAGCCCTGGGTTCTGATGGAATACATCCACGGGTACTGAGGGAACTGGGTTATGTAATAGCCAAACCATTATATTTAATTTTTCAAGATTCACTCAAGACAGGGTCTCTACCAGATGACTGGAGAAAAGCAGATGTGATACCTATATTTAAAAAGGGAGCAAGAACAAATCCGGGGAATTATAGACCAGTGATCCTCACTTCTGTAGTAGGGAAGCTTTTAGAATGGTTAACAAAGGATAATATACAAGAATATGTCTATTTGAACAGGATTATAAGTAGGAGTCAACATGGAATTACGTGGGATAGGTCATGTCAAACAAATCTAATTAATTTCTATGAGGAGGCTTGTAGGAACCTCGATCAAGGCAACTCAGTGGATGTAGTCTTTTTGGATTTTGCAAAGGCTTTGATACAGTGCCACATGGGAGACTATTGTGCAAACTAAGAAATACAGGAATTGCAGTAAATATCTGCTCATGGATTGAGACTGGCTAAAAGACAGGAAGCAAAGGGTTGTTGTAAATGGAACATACTCCGATTGGACTAATGTGGTAAGTGGGGCTCCTTAGGGTTCAGTACTAGGTCCTCTCCTTTTTAACATATTTATTAATGACTTAGAGGTGGGACTAGAAATTAGTGTCTCCATTTTTGCTGATGACACGAAGTTGTTCAAGGTAATTAAATCAGATAAGGATGTGCTTTCCCTCCATAGGGATTTACATAAAATTGTGGAATGGGCACCTAAATGGCAGATGAGATTTAATACGAATAAATGTAAAGTTTTGCATCTGGAAAATAAAAATAGCAATGCAATTTATAATCTTAATGGAGCAAATCTAGGGGTATCTGATATTGAAAGGGATTTGGGAGTTCTTGTGTACAACCACCTAGGTAACAGTGCTCAAAGCCAAGCAGCAGCTGCAAAGGTAAATAAAATATTAGCATGTATTAAGAAGGGTATAGAAGCAAGGGAAGCAAATATAATTTTGCCGCTATACAAATCCCTAGTACGCCCTCATTTGGAATATGGAGTACAATTTTGGTGCACCACTTCATAAAAAGGACATTTTAGAGCTGGAAAGGTACGGAGGAGGGCAACAAAACTAATAAGGGGAATGGAGGGGCTAAATTAAAATTAAACTCATTTTCTCTAGAAAAAAAGGCGTCTAAGAGGAGATATGATTACCTTATATAAAAACATGCAGGGTCAGTATAAAGATTTGTCAAGGGAGCTTTTTGTGCCAAGAGGTTTTCAACTGACAAGAGGAAATCCCTTGAGTTTAGAAGTAAAAAGATTCCACCTTAAAGAAAGAAAAGGGTTATTCACAGTAAGGGTGGTTAATCTGTGAAATTCGCTACCAGAGGAGGTGGTGACAGTAGATTTAATACATAACTTTAAAAGGGGACTGGATTTATTTCAAATTAAAAAGGGAATTTTGGGTTATCCCGGATAATTAGAGAGAGTATTGATATAGGGAGAAATCCGATCACCAGTATCTGGGGTCAGGAAGCAATTCATTTTTTTTATCCATTTGAGCCGATTCCCTTTTTTTTTTTTTTCTGTTTGTCTTCCTCTGGATTAATTAATATTTTAAAAAAATAAAATAACAAATTAAATAATTGATTAATAATTAATTAACAACTAATTAATAACTAATCCAAATATTGCAGATCAGAGGAGATCTTAAAAGGTTGAACTTAATGGACTGAAAGTCTTTTTTTAACCTTAATTACTATGGGCCTCATTCTATTACCGGCCGTAGGAGATGCGGGGCCGCAAGCTATTCTGCTATTCTATTCCCCTCCGGCCGGGGATTCCGGCAGGCTTGCGGCCGGCGCCTTGCTATCCCTTGCGGCCGCTCGCGCCGGAGAAAAGCCTTTGATCTAAAACGGCCGCAAGAGTTTCGTCCGCAAGAAAAGCCCGGTTGCTATTCTATTGCTCCGGGAACCCTCTCTGCAAGGCTAAAAGTGAGCCACAGCTTACTTGCAGGAAAAAGGTCCCGCTAGCACCAATTAAGCACATTATAAAGCCGAAATAAAGCCATCCTGCACTCTGAGGAGACTATAAAGTTATTGTAGGTGTTAGCAAAAATAGCACAACATTCCCCTATACTCAAATCCGTAAAATATTTTTTTTTTATATATGTCAAATATCCATGTAAAAAGTCCAAAGTGATTGGAGCACCTCAGACCCGGCCACGCTGCGGCCGGAAAATAAACAGTTAATGTAAACTCGGATTTGGGCTGATGTGCAAGCTTGAGAGTGGGTTACTGTTAATCCTCATGTCCCAAATATGATCCCTAGCATTTACAGAGCTTTACAGTGCTGTCTTGAATTTATTTTTGACTTTAAAGATTTCTGAGCTTACGGCCGGTTGCAAGATATACGGCCGGCCGTAAGAGGAGATCCTTGTGGGGCCGTTTAATAGAATTGCGAGGTAACGGAACCCCCGCCAGGAATCGCAGCCTTGCGGCCGTTTTACAGCCGGTAATAGAATGAGGCCCTATGTAACTATGTAACTATGTTATAACACAAAATATGAACATAAAATAAAGTATTTTTCTGGGCCGATTTGTGAGCTTGAGAATGTTGTGCTATTAATTCTAAAACGTCACTTTCATTATAAAAAATGTACAGTAGTGTGTTTTTATTTGCCTACAAAGTGCTATGTATTGGACTTTACCCCCCTTGTGGGTGCTCTCCAGGACATGTAGGCCTTTGGGCTCCGTTTGTGTGTTACACGGTTAGTAGCAGTTACGGGCATGACAGATCAAAGAATTTCTGTGCACAAAGTTCAACATAGCTCAAATCTTAGGCGATTTTTGGTCGTCCTGCGCGTTAACACGCAAGTCCTCTGCGAGCAATGTTACGGGGCTAATTTAATAGCTTTAACACATAAATCTTGAGTTACTAGACAACATTACACTGTATGGACTGGAGTTGAACTTGAAATTAAATCCTTCAGTTAACTAGTTGTATATTAAGTTGGGCAAATAATCGAAAACGATAAACATACACAAGCCATTAAACAGTAGCTATGCATATTTTGCAGCAACTGCATCTTTTATGCTAAATTAAATTACCTGAGGTTTCTATACCTTTATTACTGATATTTTATAGAAAAGCAAAACAGCTTTTCAAGGAAATACTTAAATGGTAGCTATTAGTAAATGTTAATTTAGATGCTTTTTCTTTTAAAAATGCTGTGGGCTAGTGGAGAATGGCACACATAAATGATGAATTAGCCCATTAGCTTCACGAATAATCTAGGAGATAGCCAAATGCATCTTATTATAAACTGCTGTGGAGTACATAACAGATTTAGATTTTCATTTAAATTTTGAGTTTAAAGAGTTTTTCCTTGCATTATTTTTATTTTATTTTTGTACTTTATCAGTTAAATTTAATTTTCACTTATTGAAAAGAGAAATGAAAATAAGTTCTCAGATGCAAATTATGGATAAGAATGACATTATAAATCGTATATATAAACCATATTAGATAAAAGTAATTATACGATAAATCAAATACTTGAAATCTATTTCTTAAAACATTTTGTACCAGGACTAGACAGTGTACAGATCAGCCTATGTTTTTAAACACTGCTACATTTAAGAAGCGTATGAGCTAGTGTAGGATTGTAGCATTTGGATTGACCTAGTAACTCTCCCGTTATGTTCCCCTCCCTGTCTTTTCTATTCATTTAGATTTCACTTTTAATATTTATTTTATGTGGTGTGTTTGCATCAAGATGTAAATGTGGTCATCAAACATGTATTTATATCTTACTCCCCTTACCTTTTCACCTCACAGTTATTTCCATGTTGCAGTGATGATGCTATATATATATATTTATAAATATATCATCTCTCACCCTTTGCCCCCTCTCTCCCCCCTTCTATCTCCCCTGTCTCTCCTTTTTCCTTCCTTGTAGTGGATTCCTCGATCCAGGTAGCCGGGCCTGTCTCGGTGCTCGGCTTCTTCTTGTCAAAAGCCTGCATGATGGCAAATTAATGCGGAGGGGGCCATGGGAGCTGGAGGCGGGGCCAACGGGTGCTGGGGCCAGGTTCCAGGGTGCTAGAAGTGGGACCAGGAGTGCTGTAGGTGAGTTGGGCCCTACATTACAGAAATGAAAATTTATTATAAAATAGACTGCACTGAGTCTCCCTACTGGGCCCCAGTGCATTGCACAGCTTACACCAGCAGTAGCTCCACCCAAACATGGTGCCCAGTTGACACTAAAGCGCGCTGCTGTTGCAACATCATCCTCCTCTGTTACATGTCCAGATAATAGTAATCAGTGGTTGTGTTGACTGTGAGATCAATATAAGTGTAAGTGTAACATTAGAAGAACCTTCCACTTCAATGGAAAGTTTATTTTCCCTAATTGAAGAATACAGTAAAGTCTCTAACTATAAACTCAACCTAGAAAAGTCCGAAGTTCTACAGTTTAACATCTCAGAGGAAGCGTTACATGTCTACAAAAATAAATATCTAGTGAAATGACAAACTACTGTTAAACATCTGGGGATTTCCCTTTATAACGATTTAAAAAACAAAAATCAGCACCAATTTTAATCCAGTTTATAAGAACATTGAAGAAATAATCAAAAGCTGGAATAGGCTAAATATTTCATGGACAGCGAAAATGATAGTGACCGAGATGTCTCTTTTGCCTAAAATTAGTTATGTTCTAAGGTGCATTCCGACTCAAACACCAAATTTTTTGATTAATAATCGTCAGAGGAAAATTTCTAATTTTATTCTTAATGGAAAAAAGATGAGAATAAAAAGAATGGACTTAGGGCGTGGACATAACAGGCGAGGCATTGCCTACCCCTTATTGAAAAATGATCAAGAGGCAGTTCTTATATCCCATATAATAAGAATGAACGGGCCCACCCAATTGAATGAGTGGCTCCAGATTGAAAACAAACTCACGATTTTAGGAGATACTAATTAGAAGCAATATCAAGAGAACCCTGGAAAGATTGAAACAATATCTGAGGGAACATGGTATATAAATAATTTTTGGAATAAATTAAATAAAACATATTCACTGATTCCTATTCTCAGCCCAATTACACTGCTGGCATTCCTGGACAAACATTTGAAATCACCCTGGTTAGAAAAAATGGCAAAGCCAGGTTTACAATATCTTAAAGATCTTTATTTGAATAATAAGATTCAAACATTTGCGGAAATAAAAACGACAGATTCCGCTCTGGTCAGAAACTGTCTGGAGTATATTTCTCTAGTCAATAAACTAAAAGTGTCAAAGTACCATCTAATAGAGTCTAGAGAGTTGACCTCACATAAAAAATTGATCTTGGCGGACAGATTATATATAAAAGTTATGGTATATTAAAGAAATAGTGTAGAAGAAAATAAATCAAATGCCATATCTAAATCGGAAGGACAATTAGACACATGGCCTATTGAGACTTGTCATAAAACATTCTCCATCACTGAAAGATTCATAAAAAATGCCACTCAGAGAAACGTATTGAAAAAACTATAATAAATGGCATTTGGTCCCTTTGAGGATGTCCCATATAAGTAAAAATGATAACAATATGTGTTGCTGGAGAGACTGTAGGATAGTAGGCTCATACACACATGTGTGGCTAAAATGCCCAATTCTGCAAGAATGTTGGTGTAAGTTTAACTACCAGATTTCTACAAATGTTAAAAAGGAGATAATTCTTACTCCGGAGATGATTTTCCTACATATTTTTTCAGCAACACTCTCCCTGGACATTAAAGCATTTCTACTTCATAGCCTAATAGTAGCCAAATCCCTGATAGGCAGTAAATGGAAACAAAAGACAATCCCAACTTTAGAAGAAGTTTGGAGGAAAATAGATCAAAATTGGGAATTGGGATTTTTTTCTATAAAATGGGAGTAACCACTAGATCTAAGATTAAATGGGAGATCTGGAGTAACTATAGGTGAAATGACATGGGTAATGGAACTCCATGTAGTGTTCCAAGATAGAACCAATAAGTCCCTATGGTCGGAATTGCTTAAAGCCCCCCGGGGTCCACAGTGAACGCCTCCGTCCAATGCAGAAGGATTACCTGTCATCACCTAAAGGTTAAATGTATGTATGTATCAGGATATGTATGGTAATCCCTACTATGGAATATGATGTAAAAGAACACAAAATTATGTGAGAAAAAGTTACAAGACTGTATTATGTAAATGTACATTTTTTAGGTATATTTATAAAACTTTAATAAAATATTTATATAAAAAAAAATTATAAGTGTAAGTGCTGAAAAACTGCATGGCCAAGCAATTGCTATAAAAATCCAAGTAGCTGAATAGGTGAAGGGAGACAGAGTATCAGTAGGGTTTGGTCAGAGGTAAGTACTGTATATGAATATGTGCAGCTGATCAAGTACAGGAAATTACAGTTCAATATCCACGACTGGTGGTGGTAGAATCAATATAGTAATTTTGTAAGCCCATATATATAAAGCTTCTTTAGATTATTTATTACCTTTCATTTAAAAAAAATAATGATGCATAAATATATGGCCCATATTCTGACCTCTCTATTAATTTTGGTAACACTGCATCTTGGTGTTATTTTTTATCCAATGACATTTTCAATCCTTTTCCTTGGCGCACTAACGTCTTTGAGACTAGAGCTGGGGCTGGCTGTCTAAAGGATCATTTGCATCAACTGAACAATAAGCCTTTCACAAAGTCACAGTTGCTCCCTAAATGAGGCTAAAGTTACTTCCAGGAATCTGACTGAACAGCTCCAAACAGAGAGCTTCTGCGGGCTCTGCTGACACAACATTCTCTGTTTTGAGACAAGCTAGTCACTGCATCAGTTCCAAAACATCTGTTTTTGCATACAGCAGGAGTTTTGGGCTGCCACCCATATTTTCCAATACTCATTCACAGCCTGTCCTGAACTCCACCCTGTTGTTTTCCCTCATTTCCACCTTTTACTGTATCCTTTGTTATTGTTTAGTCGTTTAATCACTTTCAACTCTCCGTGACCCTATGGAACGTAGCACACCAGGTACATCTCTCAGTCACTGCCCCCCTGGCCTCCATCAAGATCATGTTCATTGCTTCAGTGACCTCATCTATCCATCTCCACTTCTTCTTGTGCCTTTAATCTTTCCCAGCATCAGACTCTTCTCTAGGGCATCCTGCCATCTCATGATATGAACAGTTTGTCTTGATTTCCTGAAGTATTGATTTATTGGATCTTCTTGCAGTCCAAGGGCCTCTACATATCTTTTGTCAACACCACATTTAAAGGCTTGAATTCTACTGTGCTGAGCCTTCTTTATGATCCAGCTCACACATTCTTATGTTACTACTGGGAATACCATAGTTCTAACTATGCAGACCTTTGCTGATAGTTTAATATTTTTACTTTTGACTAACTCATTCAAGTTTGCCATAGCTTTCCTCCCCAGAAGCAAGCATCTGCCTAGTAATTGAAATTGCCATTTAACATGATTTTTGTCTTCTTTGTTGTGATCCACACAGTCAAAGAATTTAAAATAGTCTATGAAGAAGAAGTAAATGTTTTTATTTAACTCGCTTTTTCTATTTTCTGTCTACTATATCCCTACTGCCATGGGTGTAGGAGCCAAAGGAAATCTGTGGGGGATACTGCGTATAGTATAAATAGAGTGGCTTATCATGGCCATAGAACTAACCTATTAAGGTTGGTTCGTTCTCTGATGAGCACCTCTGACTTAGTTTCTTTGCTTATGCAAATTATCCTTAGGGTTTAGTCTCCCTACGGGTAATAGGGGACTCCAGACGTGGACCCCTTGCTCACTGAGCCTTAGGGAGTTCAGCTGCACCTTACTGACGAGGCCCATAAAGGCCGAAACGTGTCTTGGTTTGCTGTTTCTCCTGTCCAGGGTAGAATTGCCTGGTATTTTGAGGCTGGGAACCTCTTTTTAGTGGGGCCAGACTGATATGCTACAGGATATTTCTCCCTGTGTAGGGCACAAGTGAGCTAAAAGAGGTTGCTCTCAGAGTGGCTTATCATGGCCATAGAACTAACCTATTAAGGTTGGTTCGTTCTCTGATGAGCACCTCTGACTTAGTTTTTTTGTTTATTATAAACATATTACACAACTGCTTCTCTACACATAAACACACACATCAAAAAATCTGGGGGGGGGGGATTTTCCCCCTTGTCTCCCCAGTTCCTACACCTATGCCTACTGCCATATAAATTAGGTGTGCTTCTTTCTAAGTAATGGCAAGTTTAATGTTAAAAAGCATTGAGAACTGGTTGTACATTTTACTAGACATTTTATCTACAGTAATTGATTCCTGAGATATTCCTCATTGCTTGTGTGTCATTTGAACTTAGACTCCAGTGTCTAAAGTGCTCTCTTCAAGATCGAAAACTTGCAAATTAGGGCCATATTAAATTCCAAGCCCACAGTGGCAACTGCAAATCCGCAAAGCCTGCAGGCTTGAATTTCTGCGGAGTTACAAAGCTATTACATTCAACCATGCCGCGACCTAGGGGCTGGAGACGCAACCCCATAAATACTTTCCGCGCACGCAAGCTGTTAAGGGGCTGGTAAAGACATGATCGGCCATTATGATCCAATTGCGGTATAATGTAGTGAAACACAGGCCTCTCAGCCAATAGAAAACGTCTAGCCGCAGATGATGTCAGGTGAATATCACCAACATGCCACCACATGTACATCACACACACTACACATATACTGTACATGATGACCAACAAGGACACTGACATTTCAGCTCTATGGAATTAACAAGGGATAGATGGATGCATCATTAAATCCATGTAGCTGACAAATCACTATCATTCCTGGGCACAACAACAGTAATCAACCAATAGAGAGTCCATGTATTGGTGTGCCCAATGCAGCTTATACAGTTACAGATCGCAGCCGGAATATAGATAGCGTTAGAAGCCAAGAACCAAAGAAAAGATCATATCTAGCAAATTATAGCTAATCTGAGTTGCAATTAGGAGAATCATTCAGGTTGAAGCCTAGATGTCAGATAGTTATGAATGCACACAAAACAATGTATTATTCATCATACTAATGAGGTCTGGGTCCAGTGGCGAGGTCTGGGTCCAGTGGCGGGGGCGTCAGCTCCATCAGAGCAGGAAGTGGAAGAGCGAACCCCCGCCCAGCACAAACTGGTGCAGGGGGAGGAGGACAGAAGTGGATCTGAGGGCACTGGTTCAGAGGAGGAGAATATAATATGGCTACAGAGACTGAGCCTATCACCAGGGCCCTCCCACTCGAGTGATCACAGCAGCCAGCCACCACCTCCCCCCCCCCCCCCACAGCAATGCGCTGTACTGGCCACCACCACCACTGGGCCCTACACCACCACCGTGCATTTTGCAACAGCCTCCACCTGGGCCCCAGACCCTCCCCACACACACCGTCACCTCCTCACCCCCATGGGCCTCCATCCCCAACATCAGGCCTGGCTGTGCAGGCAGAAATGCTGGCCCTCATGCAGCAGCAGTTGAAGTGTCTCCTGAGGATCCAGGCCAGCATCTCCGACAATAATGCAGAGGTTATGTGCAGCCCAACCAGGCACAATAGGGAGGAGAGGAGACATCATCTGATGACTGACTCCTACCTGGCCTGGCTGCTCAGGATTGGGGCAGACAAGAGCACATTCCAGGGAGTCACCGCCGAAGTCATGCAATGCACTCTGGTCCCCAGCCCCGCCGCCTCCACCCCAGAGGCATCCACCAGCCACCCACAGCCTGGCCCCTCCACCCACCATGCCTCTACCAATGCAGGTGCCTCTGCACTCCTCAGTGACAATCTATTGGTCACAATGTTAACCTAATCTAGCCAGGCTACAGAGTCTTGGATCTTGGCCTATGTGATGGTGACATTTTGTATGCAGATGGCTACCTACCATCGCATGGTCCATGATCCTCTCCTCTGTGGACACATAGGGTTCTGTTTAACATTTCACCAATTGCTGGTTCATGAGGAATGCTGTTGAGAAGAGATGCTGCAGTCCCTATATTATTTTTTAAAGCCCTGATTTTGTAGGTGTTATGTTTTTGTTTTGTTTTAGGTTTAATTCAGGTCCATGAAGGGATCTTCTGCATCTGCAAGCATTGTAAAGGAAATGTAAGTGTAAGATTGTCACAGTGCCTCTCAGGACATTCCTTCAATGACAGCCCCCCCCCCAACATGTAACTTCTACAATCTTAAAGCTATCATACCACCAGATATCTTAGACATGTATGTTGTTAGCTTAAATGTAGACTAATACCGCTATGGCGGAGGACTTGCAAAGTTTCACAATGGCATGTTAATAACAGCCAGCATTAATATTTGCACTAGTGAAGCGTGTGATTCTGACCTCAATATGCTGACATTTGTGTCCTCTGCGTATGGGTATTTTCCCCTATTGCTTTTATCACGAGTATCCTTTAACATGTGCTAACAGCTGTATAGCTGATGTATGCGATATCAGTGTTGATGAACAATATATGGAGAAGGTGATAGTACACCTTGACCACTGAGGCAGAGCTAATAATTTATTGTGAGATGACGCATCATTATTAATGGTCATGGCCAGTGAGTTATCCAGGGACCTACCTAATAGTAATGCTTACAGATGGGAATCAGGTGAGTTGGTATATTGTTACAGTTACAGCATTTACTCTACATGCATATTGATTATTATTTTTATCCTACTCCACCTTTATTTTGTTGACCACTTTTTTCAGATTTTTCTTTTTACACCACAAAGTTGGTGTGAAACTGGATTAGATTACAAAGTCCAGAGGTTAAATCATCTGTTTCATGGAGCAGATCTACACAAGTTGTAAGTGCTATGCACATTAATGTTTTCTTCAATTAAAATGGAGTGATTTCTGATGATCCTTTTTTTCATCAGATTCCGGTTGCAGTGGTGTAGTGACCACATGTGACCCTGGTAGGTGCAATGCATCATGCTTATTCTACACTATGACATTACCCCCTGTAGGTATCCCCTTTTCCCCCTAAGCCTCTTGCCCTCCCAGGATCCGCCCATACCACACCCATGATTTTAAAGCTTGTCCATTTCTGATTGTGCTATGTGTATGAAATAAAGCTTTGTTATACTGTTCTCACTTTGCCAGTGTGTTTTCAATGGTTGGGGTTATGGGACATCCAAATACATCACATTTGTGTCACATTCCTATATAAGTAAACTAATGAGCCTAGTTACTATGCAATAGAGAAATAACATTAATAATAGTAATAATAGCATTAGATATCATATAAAAATATATAGCATATTGTAGCGGAAATGCAATATTACACTCAAAGCTCCGCTTGTAGACTGTAAAATATCCAAGAGAAGCACTGTACAGTCTCATAATCCCAATCTCCCCATACTGGACGATACACAGTTGGGAGTAAAGAAAAAACTCATTTATTTTCTCACACAGAGATATATATCTATATCCTGGGGAAACAGGAAATTAACACATGCCCATATTTGGCCACACAGTACAGAGCGAGGGAACAATAGTTGCGGTCACATCACACATCTCTCGGTGCCTAGCTGGCTACTCTTACATAATAACAGCCATTACTTCTTTTTAAATTTTTATACAAACATACAAAAATAAAAATACAACAATACATCATCTTGCTCAAACACACACACAGACTACATACAAAGGAAGGAATACACCCGAAATACAGAAATACTTTGAAGATAATCATAAAATTTGAATTTAACCCTCTATAAGAAGGCCCTCCAAGGAAAAAACAAAGCAATACAAAGCACAACTAAACCCTTACTCTACATTACACACGTACAGATCCCATTTCCCCCCACTTCAATTTATCCTTAACAGAATCAATAGGCAATTTCTGTGCCAAATCTCTCTCTAATGATCTGTTACTTTCAACAATTGTTAGAACCTCCTTCCAGGTTGGAATTCTACCCTCTTTCCACTTTAAAGAGACTAACCACTTGGCAATCAATAAAACATTAATAATAAGTGGTCTACTAGTACAGTCAACATCAGAGGGAAAAATATTGAATAGCACTAGCTCACGTGTAGGTTCAATATTAAAGTTACATATCATTGATAAATGTGAAATACATTCCAGCCACAGTGATTTAATTTTTGGTCAGGACCACCACATATGGGACTGTGTCCCTACCAAACCACAAGCTCTCCAACACTTATCTGAACTACCTTGTGGGTCAAGATCATGCAATCTCACCGGCACCCAGTACCACCTCTGTAAGGTCTTAAAATCAGTTTCTCTAAAAGGAACACAGAGTACATTCTTATATATTGTGGTCAAAGCTTCCAACCATTCATCCATTCTTATTTGGACGCCCAGATCGTATTCCCATTTCTGCATCGCCACAGACTTCCCCACTGGAAATGCTGAATCTATAATTTTTTTTACAATTGGAGACGCTAAAAGCAAAAGCATCCTTACACAATTTATCTTTAAAATGTGTTGGCCAAATTACCCATTACCTTGGCCACCTCTGACTTCAAAACATTAAAATGTAACCTCAAATGTGAAGGAACGCCATTGTTATCTACTATATTACTAAAGGTTTTCATTTTTATCATATAGATCTCGTATACAGGATACATTCCATTGACTCCAGTTAATGGGTGCCCTTTGTACATTACCATTCCCCAATAGACAAAGTGGAGTCAAATAAGACGGACCAGGTACCAACCCATATTTTTTATTTAAATTGTACCAATTATTAAAAAAACTGTACTTGATAACCACAGGCTGTCTAGCAATCACACTCTTATCAACTGGCTTATTCCATATAATTTTGGCCAGGTCAACTTTGAACACCAAAGTCTTTTCTATTTCTAGAAACTTCACATTATCATTACCCTGAGATACTGCTCTAAAATAGTCACCCAGGCTTGGAGTACCAAGCCTACCCCTAACATAGGTCCTACTAAGAACTGCCCTACTAATCCTAAACATTTTCCATATCTTGGAATCATTTAAGTAACATCCTCGGAATTTGAAGCGGAATACACCTTAAGAGATAGAGAATTCTCGGGAGGATGAACATCTTAAATCGCAGTAATCCTGCCTATCCACGACAGGTTACATTTTTTCCAAGATTCCATGATTAATCTAAATTTAGCTTTTAATAATTATTCCTAATTAGCTGATTAAGATACTCACAAACTCAATACCCACATGTGTGATAGAATTACTAATCCAATTGAAATTGTACATTGATTTAAGATCCATTTTGGTTACATTGCCAAGATTAAACATAATTGTTTGTGTTTTGGCTTGATTAATCTTATAATAAGAGACCTCCCCATCTTGCTGGATTACATCCATTAGACTGTTAAGAGAAGTGAACGGCTCTGTGGTGGTAATTATCACGTCATCAGCAAAGAGGGTAATTTAAGTATTTATTTTATCAATTACAACCCCTTTAATTTTATTCTCATTTCTGATTCTTTCAGCAAAAGGCTCAATAATCAAGGGGAAGATAAGGGGAGACAACTGACACCCTTGTCTTGTTACATTGTGAATCATAAAAATATCCAATTTGAAACCCTGACCTACTATAAATGCTGAGGTATTTGAATACAGGGCCATTATAGCCTTAATGGCCCCTCCCCCAAAACCAAATGTTTGCAAAGTCATCTCAAGAAAATCACGATTCAGGCGTTCAAAAGCCTTTTTGCCATTGATTGCTAAAGCCACCTTTTGTATACAATAATCTAGAATATCAATGAGTGTGTGTATTATCCAGACCCTGTCTGCTCTTTATAAAGCCAGATTGATTGTAATAAATTATATCTTTTATAATCAAATTTAATCTGTTGGCCAAAATTCTTACATAAATTTTAATGTCTAAATATAAAAGTGATATCAGCCTATAACTAGAACATTTATTAGTAGTTTTCCCTTCTTTATGGATCATCCTAATAACAGCCTGTAACATCTCTTGGGGGGGATTGCCTCCATCTTTAATTTGATTGAATGTATCTTTAAGAAGATTTTTTAATTAAGTTTGCAAAGGTCTTATAAAAGCAACTACAAAACTCATCTGGGCCAGGTGCCTTGTTCAATTTAAGAAAGCCAACACCTCATCCACTTCCTCAACAGATATAATTTATTTATCTAATTTTACTCTTTGTAAATCCGAGTTTTTAGGTTATTTTACTGATTTAAAAAAATCTGAGATTTGACCTGTCGATTGGTTTGCTAACTTTTTCTTTAATTCCTGATTATATAAATCCTCATAGAATTGATAAAAAGCCTTCCCAATCTTCATTATCTACTATCTCTGATATTCTCTCAAGCCGCTTTTGTTATTGAATTGACTAGCAAACAATTTGTTAGCTTTGTTGAAAAAATGACACTGCCTTTGTTGTGTATCCCATATACTATCATCTATTCGTAATTGATACATTTTCTTTATTTGATTCTGTGTAATTTCAATTTCTAGTATCTTCTCTTTGTCAGGGGCCAATTTATTCACCAAAGTGCATTTGCTAAGATGGATATATAAATCTTGCAGAGACTTGCCTCTTTCTTTCCTCTTTTTAGCAGATAAGGCAAACATAATACCTCTTACATAAGCCTTTAAAGAATTCCATAAAGTTATATTCGAGGTAATGTATTTTTCGTTCAACTCCAAAGATTCTTCAATTTGTTTACTAATATAGTCCTTCTCGTCTATGGATGTTATTAAAGAGAAATCTATTCTGTACCTCTTAGATCTTGTTTTACTAGAAATCTTATGGATACAGAATGTAACATTTGTGTGATCTGAATAAGATATCAAACCAATCCTTACCATAGTATATACTTTACTGATTACAATAGTCAATTAGCATATATGACCCATGGCGTTTGGAGAAAAACATATAGTCTCTCTCGTTAGGGGGGAATGTCCGTCATGCATCATATAGATTGTATTTGAGTAACGTAGCCTGAAACCTAGGAGAAATTGCAGATAATTCCTTTAATGATCAAATTGGCTCATTAGAATTACAATCCAATTCTGTATCAAGAATCATATTTAAATCTCCAGTAACCAACAGATTACACTTCTTTATCCTATGGATAATTTTCATCATTCTGTTTGAAAAACAGTTCTGGTTTCGATTGGGAGTATACAGATTAGCAATAGTGTGCATTACTTTATTTATGGTACCTATCTAAATAGATAATCTTCCTTCCAAATCTATTTGTGTATAATCTTCCTGTATCAAATTACTCTTTTTTATAAGGATGGCAGTTCCTCTAGACTTTGTTTTGTAATTAGAAGGGGCACATAGCTCGTAACGATTACTCATAAAATTAGGCTCTGTGTTCCCAGACCAATGTGTCTCTTGTAGACATATAACATCAGGATTTTACTTCTGAAAGAACTTGTAGGGAGAGTTTAACCCCCTTACATTTAATGTGATTAATTTAATCGGTTGTTCCATTAGATCAATCCCATAATACTCTCCCATCCACAAACAAATGTTCCTTATAGAACTTCATGTATATCCCCATATCTAACCACTGTATCAGTGTATGCATATCTTCCTTAAACAGAATCAACCCCCTTTCATTTAGTGTGCTTAATTTAATATGTTTTCCTTTTAGATACATCCCGTAAAATTCACAAATCCACGGGCAGTTGATACATATATGACCCTATGAAAATAACAATGGCTGAAAACATTAACAATATATGAACTCCTTTCTTGAGCATAGTCCACTCTACAACAACATACACACAAGCACCCCATATACAATCAAATCCTTTAGACGGTAGCACAATACTCTTAATCGTCATTGTTAGAACTAAACTCTGGGCAGTGAGAGGACCACCATCCTGGGCAGTGAAAGGACCACCATCCATCCTCGGAGCAACACCAGACCGCCAAACAAATTTCTTGTCGGGTTTATTCATGTACAATCTTATTAAATAGGATGCAACAAGAATTTAAAACGGGAGAGGAATCAGCCTTCCCTCAGAACCACAACATTATATTTGTTGCTAATCAGACAGACTGTTCTCTATGGGGGAGTTTCCAGTCTCCCAGCTATGTTGGATCTTTTCTTATATAAGAAACTGCTTAGCTTTCCTCAACAAATGAATACAAATCTTATTGCCATCTTTAAAAAGAACGATTTATGAAGGAAATCCCCACCTATAATTAACATTTTCCTTACTAAGTATTTTTGTAAAGTCTCTAAAACTTCTCCTCTTTTGTAACACCTCATTAGATAGATCCCGAAATATCGAGACTTGATCAAAAGGGGGAGGTAATTTCTTTAATTCTCTGCTGGCTACCAATATTTTTGCTTATACGAAAAATGCTGAAAGTTAACAATAAAATCTTGAGAAACCTCCCTAAGTAATTTTGGGGGCAACGGAATTCTGTATATCATATACATTTGTGAGTGATCACTCTCCGAGGTAACACCCATGGAGCTAAACAATTTCAAAATATAACCCTTCAAATCCTTATACTCAACACTCTCCGGGATGCCCCTTATTCTTAAATTATTCATTCTCAGTCTTTCATCAATCCTATTTTGTTTATATTTCAATAGCTTAACCTCCTCCTCTAAATTCATAACCCGGGATTTTAATTTATGATTGTCCTCCCAAATTTCATCATTCCTTTTTTCAGCCTCCGAATATCTTAAGCCTATTGCAACCAACATTTTGGCATGTTTTGCCATTTCCGTTGCAATCTGATTATGCAGTGAGGTTTGGAAATCACTGATAAGATTTTTTTAAAGTGCTACCGTCAAAACTTCCTCCTCCCCCCCCCCCCCCCCGAATATGGAATATTTTATCTCCTCCATAGAAGCTGAATTATCAGAACTAGGAGTATTAAATGTTGCCAGCTCCTCCTATTTCTAGTAGGTGTTTTAATAGATTTCTCACTAATTTTCTCCTTTGAGGAGTCCTGACTCATCTTGTCTACTTAACTAGGATTTACCCACTAAATGCAAATAGGAGCTACCCTATTGGCCGAAACCTAAGAGAACAGCAAACTATAAAAACAGCCCCACACAATCCTACTATAGTCAATGGTTATAAACAGCACTTGTAGCATAACCCCCTGAGTCAGTAATATAAGAACCTAATGTATAACCCAAGTTCAGAGACCTATATTAGGACATATATTTGGTTAAAGAGGGGGACCTAATACACCATATAGGAGACCGTCAATCTTCTTCTTTTTTACATAAAGGAGTACCTGTTAGGGAGTATACTGCTCACCTTCCTATTAATCCAAAAGAATAACAAAAACACAATAATCCGTATTGTTATATTACTTAAAAATGTTACTCCTCATTCTAAGCTCCGAGTACACTTAAATCTTAAAAGGAACAACAAGTGAACTATTCAATAACACCACAGTTATATGAGCTCAACTCCACAGGGCAGACCTACAGCTATTCTTCAAAGTCCCATCTTTTTTTATCTTATTTTTTTATTTTTATTAGTTTTCATATAACAGGTAAGACAATAAATATATACATAAACAGTCTTCACATACAAAATAACATTCCATTCATTCACATTCAGAGGCAGGGAAATCTTAATCGTATTCTCACCAGCATAAAATAGGAGGTCGGATAAACAGGAATAATATCAAATCTTGCATGAACAGAAGGTATAGAGGGAGAGCAAAGCCCATCAGCAAAGAATACATTTTTCTTTTCTTTTAAACCCTAACTATTCCTTCTTTCCTCTTTATAAAAGAATCCCATATTTGCCATTGCTTGTCTATCCCCCTTTTTTTTGAGCTTGCTTGACCAAATGACCTTAAATCAAACTCTCTATTTTTAGTAACCACCCTGGCTATTTCTGACATAGACGGAAATGTATTTTCTTTCCAATATTTACACATTAACCTTTTAATTACCAGCAGGATATGAGATAGTAAAAAGTATTCTTTTGGAAATGTCTCCTTGAGATTAATGTGGAGTAATAGCACATCTGGATTAAAGGGGATTTCAGCTTCTATTAACATCTCCAGCCATAAACAGCATTTCCTCCAAAAGGCCTTCACTTTGGTGCATTCCCACCAAACATGTTTAACATCAGCTCTCAAACCACACTCTTTCCATCAAAATACTATATCCTTATGAGAAAATTTATTAATTGAGTCCGGTGTACGGTACCACATGTTGATTATTTTGAAGTATGTTTCATAATTAGCAGAGGATCTAGCCAATATTTTTACCATTTTTATAGTTTTAACCCACTCTTCCATACTAATAGATAATTATACATTTTCCTCCCATTTCAACATCCCTGGGGTTTTACTATTCTGGGTATTTAGGGAGATAATCTCCTGACATTTAGAAATTCTATGACAGGTATTTGTATTATATAGTAGGAGTTCAAAGGGTGTTAACCTATCTATATTTTCCTTTTTAAAACCTCTCCGTTTTAGAACACTCTGAATATTCATATAATGTAGCCAAAAATTTTTATCAAGTCTAAATTTGGCATGTAGTCTTGACCAACTAAGTAATGTGCCTTCCTCATAAAAATCTATTATACGATAAATACCATTCTCTATCCATTTTTCCAGGGATATTATCTTAAGCTCTGCCTTAAGTATCTCTACTGGTGCGGCCAAAGATGGATATACTGATAGTTTAATCTTGGATCGGATTTTCATCCAGAATTTAAGCAGAGATTCAATATGCTTTGGCACTAGGTTATTCTTTACCAAATCTATACTTGAAGTTCAAATTATAGCATTTATAGGGGTGGGGTCCAAAAATACTTTCTCCATCTCTTTCCAATTTGGATTTACTGATGGAAGATTCCATGAGTTAATCTGGGCTAAAGATATAGCTGTAGAAATATATTGTATACATGGCGAGGCAAGTCCTCCAAACTCTATTCTTTTTCTAGTAATCGTACCAACTATCTTCGCTCTTTTACCCTGAAGGATATAAGTATCTATTAGTTGTTGAAATCTCTTTATCCAATAGAGCATGGGAATATCAGGAATAGATCTAAGGATGTATGTTATTTTTGGAATAACGATCAATTTTATTACAGCTATTCTCGCAGTCCAAGATAAATGGATTGATCTCCACTCTTGGATAACTTTTGATATGGTTTTATATTTATTAGACAGATTATTTTTTTAAATATTTTTAATATCAAAAGATATGCGTATTCCCAAATGTATTTGTTTTACATTCCAATTATATTGATATCTCTCTCTTAAATTTGACTTAATTTCTGGGGATAAACCTCTAGTAATTATATCTGTCTTAGATGTATTCACTTTAAAGTAAGAGACATTACTGAAGCTATTTAATATCGCTTCTAGATTTAATAAAGATTTTTCGGGATTCGTGAGAATGATAATCATATTGTCAGCATAAATAATTGTTTTATATTCTTTCTCCCCAATTTTAATGCCGCTTATGTCCTTCGCTGTTCTTATTTTCTCTAACAGAGGTTCAATATATAAGACAAATAATAATGGAGACAAGGGACACCCCTGTCTTGTTCCATTCATCTTGCCAAAAAAGTTTGTCTCAAAATTTGTCCCCACTACTTTTGCTCTTAAATTACTGTACAGGGCTTTTATCGCCTTATTTGCGAAATCCCCTAAACCATATTTCTGGAGCACTACCTGCAGGAACTCCCAGCTGACCCTGTCAAACGCTTTTTCAGCATCTATTGACAGGGCCAGCATCGGGGTTCCTTTCTTAATACCCGAAGATAGAATATTCATTAGACTTCTAATATTGTGGCACCCCTGACGAGATTTAACAAAACCTACCTGATCTGGGTTTATAAGTTTATCAATTAAAGGGTTCAAAGTCCCAACTTAGATCACACAATAAGTCCAATGGGGAGTCGAGCAGGTGAAAAAAAAATCATCTCTAAGGACTTTCTTTTATAACCCAATGGGACTTTTAAACTTTGCCAACTGAAGGACAACTCTTCCTGATTTGTTTCTTTGTTTCTTAATCTCCCTCTTTCATACAGAGTTATCACTTTTATTATAATTAAATTTACTTTGCTTTTCAGTCCTTAGATGTAGATGTTACTACCACTCCCCCTTATATCAGGGCTCAGCCTCGCCACAACATAGTCCGTTACCCAGACTTTATAAATGGGTGCTACCACTGCACCTCTGGTCCCGGTAAATGGGGCAGTATACGGAAATATTGGAGTCCATTGAGGGATCCTATCCCCACAGCAATCCCAATAAAAGGAGCCGAGATACAGATCTTAATAACTGAGTTGGAGTTTCAAGAGTCCACATTTTATATAGCCATAAATGATTATCCCATCAGTCTCTGGCAGGGAGGCACAGCACCTCTGATAGCTCAATATAATTGAACCGGATCTCATGCAGCCAAGGGCAAAATCTTTCCTCGCCAGTCCCACTGTCTCCAGGGCAGGAGGGGACACACAATAACAGGCATTACCATACCGTACAGAGACAGATAGGATCATCCCTCTCTTTCCCCCATGTGTCTCCAGGAGGTCTACCAGATAGCTACCAAGTAATCCCCCATGACTCTGGCTGGGCAAAGGTTAACCCTTTCCCTGCCGTACCCTCTAGCTCTGTGTATTACACCCTGCTCTTATTACAATGTCTTTGTAATAAAAATAGGTGGCTGTTTTTTGGCACACATACATAATCAAAATAAAGGTTTAATACGCATGCAAAGTCCAATTTGTGATACTGTGGAGTATCAACATTTCCCTGAGGGCCTGATAAAAATATGGCAGGTGATACTGGAGTGGGTTGAAAGTTCCTTCTCTAGTGGACTGATTTGTCTGACCTCTCTGCTATGGCCTGCTCACCTAGAGTGACCCAATGTGGTATAGCTCACAGCTTCATTGCAGTACACAAGCCCCTTCACCACCACCACTAAACATTGCTGAAGGGGACCAGGGGAACATACACCACACTAATCTACTCTAACCCATCAGCAGGGGCCGCAAAAACACATGTAGGCTGTGCAGAGGCAAGTGGATCAACAGCCAACTCACCTCCTTCAGGGATAATCTCTGCTACGCCCATCCTGGAAAGTCCAACGCCATTGCTGGTGGCCATGTGCTAAGATGTATACCCATTCCCATTTTGTGTTGTTATTTAATCAAGTAGTGTGTCTTTAAATGTTTTATGTATGTTGCAGCATGGCTTTTCATATGCATGACTATTCCAACATATGATGAAACAAATTTTTTTTTTTAATTCCTATTTTTTATTTGGGAAGTAATTGTATTGCCTTTACATGCTTTTCCCATAATTTAAAGTCCACTAGTGTGTTTATCTTGTCTTTTTACAGAGTTGAGAACTTGTCTGTAAAGCCTTTGCGGGTCCAATTTGGACGCCGTAATATTTCTGCCTCCATTTATGGGTTACGGGTTTGAACGCCAGTGTGTCTTTGGGGATTCGTAGAAATTTAATATCGATTCTCAAACGCAGCAGTTACAGCTTGACAGGAGTTCAGATTTCGTCAGCCTATAGGGATTTTCCTCCTGTAACCAGCAGATCGCTTGCGGGTAGCATTGAGAGGCCAATTTAATAGCCGTAAGTCTTGCGGGCTCCATTATGGGCTACAGGTTTACATGTTGGGGGAATTTTATAGGCTGTTATAATATAATGGGTTTGGGTGTGGTACAGGAGGGTGATAAAAGAATTGTGCACGTAAAGGTGGAAGTTGATAGGTTTCTTTAAACAGATACAGTACATGTTTTGGTGAGGTTTTGGAAGTTTTGAGGCAGGGAAATAGTCTCATGGAGTGAGGCAAGAAGTTCCAGAAAATAGGGGCATTACAAGAAAAGAGAGAGATGGGAGCAGAGATATAAGGGGGTGCACCATTGTTGATGGCTTAGTAAGTTAGAATTAGAATTTTAGGGCCTCATTAAATTCCAGCCTCGTAAATAAGAGGCTTCTACTTAAGCCCTACGTACTGCAAAGTTTCTCTAACTTACAATGCTATTAAATTAGCCCTGCTGCGAGCAACGTATGAGCTACGCAGCAGGCCCGTACGTATCTACACTGCGTAAATGTACATGAGGAGTGACAGCCTGCGAGATGATATCGCAGGCTCCCACTCCTCATCAAGTGCTGCGGGGGTCCTAAAAGGGACCTCCGCGGCAGTCCCCCACATAAGCATTGCCGTGGGGGGTACTCCAAACCCCCCCCAGGCACCTAAAATGAACCCCCCCTCAATGCGGGGGTCCCTGTCGGGACCCCCGAAGTGTCCTCACATGAACACCTTGCTGCAGGGGTCCATAGGAACCCCCGCAGCCCCCACACATTAACCCCTTGCAGCGGGGGTCCCCGATCGGCACTGATCAGGCCCCCGCTGCATTTAAAACTTTTAAATTCCCCGCCGCGGCTCCTTAAAGGGGCCGCGGCACACTATTACCCAATCCCGGCCGCGGCACTTAAAATTAACCCCCCTCTATGCTGGGGGTCCCCATCGGGACCCCCGAAGTGTCCCCACATAAACCCATTGCAGGGGGGGGTCCCCGATCTGCATAGATCAGGCCCCCCGCAGCATTTAAAACTTTTAAATTCCCCGCCGCGGCTCCTTAAAGGGGCCGCGGCACACTATTACCCAATCCCGGCCGCGGCACTTAAAATTAACCCCCCTCTATGCTGGGGGTCCCCATCGGGACCCCCGAAGTGTCCCCATATAAACCCCCTGCAGCGGGGGGCCCCGATCGGCACCGATCGTGACCCTGCTGCAATTCAATTTTAAATTTCCCGCCTCGCGGGTCCTCAAAGGACCGTAAAGGTCCTGAAAGGACTCGCACTAAAAATATTAACCCCAGGCAACTATAATTACCCCATTAACTCATGATGGTCAATCCAGACCACCATAAGGCCTAAATTAACCCATTAAGTAATGATGGTCAATCCAGACCACCATAAGGCCTAAATTAACCCATTAAGTAATGATGGTCAATCCAGACCACCATAAGGCCTAAATTAACCCATTAAGTAATGATGGTCAATCCAGACCACCATAAGGCCTAAATTAACCCATTAAGTAATGATGGTCAATCCAGACCACCATAAGGCCTAAATTAACCCATTAAGTAATGATGGTCAATCCAGACCACCATAAGGCCTAAATTAACCCATTAAGTAATGATGGTCAATCCAGACCACCATAAGGCCTAAATTAACCCATTAACTCATGATGGTCAATACAGACCACCATAAGGCTCTATTTAACCCCATCAGTCCCATAAGGGTATATTATTACCATTATGGGCCTGTTACAACCCAACATTAACCACATAAGTGCCATGATGGTCCTCAAGGACCATCATGACACTAACTACAAACACTACACTATAACCCCCAATAAACCATTTAATCTAAACTAACCCCCCTCTACACTAATCTTTTAACACTTACACTACCTACCTACACTACCTACCCCCTAATAAACCTCCCCAACACTCTAATTACAAAAAACAATAAACCTACAGCACAGAAAACAAAAAACCTACAGTACAAAAAACAAAAAAACCTACAGTACAGAAAAAAAAAAAATTACACACCTGAAAAGGAAAGACAGATAAACACAATACAATAATACATATAATACATTACATACATTACATACAATACATGACATTACATATAATATATTAAATATAATATATTAAATATAATATATTACATATAATACATTACATACATTACATACAATACATGACATTACATATAATATATTAAATATAATATATTAAATATAATATATTACATATAATATATTACATATAGTCCTAATCAAATACCCCCTATCTATCTAACATACAATCTATTTAATTTAAAATAAATCCTAACTATATCAAATACATCCCCCTATCTATCTAATATACAAAAAATCCTAACTACATACACAGACCCTTATTCTAAAATAAAATAAAATAATTACAGTCCTAACTACATACACAGACCCTAATTCTAAGCTAAAATCAATAAATTAAGACCACTTACCTTTAAGATGTTGCTTCAGATCACTAACCTATGGGTCAAACAAAAAAAAAAATTAGTACAAAACATTAACATCAAATAAATAAACATTATATACATTCTACATATTCAACTCACCTTTACAGCATGTCCAGTCACTGTTAAGCTCTTCCGGCGCGGCCCTGTTAAAAAAAAAAAACACAATACATGAATACATGAATACAATATATAAACAATAAATAAAATACACAAATAAACATCTAAATATACATTTAACTTACCTCCCCGCGATGTCCCCGGCCTTCTCTCCTTCAGCCCCGGCTGGGCCGCGGAACCATCCGCGCTCTAAAAAAAAATAAAAAAAAAAATAACGGAGGTCTGCACTGGCAGACCTCCCCGACGCTACTGAACCTCCCGGAGTCGTTTCCGGGAGGAAATTGGCATTGGCGGCTTGTGATTGGCTGAAAAAGCTGTCAGCCAATCAAAAGTCGTCAATGTAGGAGCCAATCAGGATGCGCAGATGTCTTCTACCAATCACTCCGTGGGGGTGTATCCCATAGTGATTGGCTGAAGGCATCTGAGCGTTGTGATTGGTTCCCATAAAGATAGACAAGTGTTTTAGCCAATCAGGGTGGGATATTGGGGTGTATCCCATCCTGATTGGCTCACACATTGACGACTTTTGATTGGCTGAAATTGATAGACAGCTTTTTCAGCCAATCACAAGCCGCCAATGCCAATTTCCTCCCGGAAACGACTCCGGGAGGTTCAGTAGCGTCGGGGAGGTCTGCCAGTGCAGACCTCCGGTAGTTTTTTTTCGTTTTTTTTTTTTAGAGCGCGGATGGTTCCGCGGCCCAGCCGGGGCTGAAGGAGAGAAGGCCGGGGACATCGCGGGGAGGTAAGTTAAATGTATATTTAGATGTTTATTTGTGTATTTTATTTATTGTTTATATATTGTATTCATGTATTCATGTATTGTGTTTTTTTTTTAACAGGGCCGCGCCGGAAGAGATAAACAGTGACTGGACATGCTGTAAAGGTGAGTTGAATATTTAGAATGTATAGAATGTTTATTTATTTGATGTTAATGTTTTGTACTAATTTTTATTTTTTGTTTGACCCATAGGTTAGTGATCTGAAGCAACATCTTAAAGGTAAGTGGTCTTAATTTATTGATTTTAGCTTAGAATTAGGGTCTGTGTATGTAGTTAGGACTGTAATTATTTTATTTTAGTTTAGAATAAGGGTCTGTGTATGTAGTTAGGATTGTTTGTATATTAGATAGATAGGGGGATGTATTTGATATAGTTAGGATTTATTTTAAATTAAATAGATTGTATGTTAGATAGATAGGGGGTATTTGATTAGGACTATATGTAATATATTATATGTAATATATTATATGTAATATATTATATTTAATATATTATATGTAATGTCATGTATTGTATGTAATGTATGTAATGTATTATATGTAATATATTATATGTAATATATTATATTTAATATATTATATGTAATGTCATGTATTGTATGTAATGTATGTAATGTATTATATGTAATATATTATATGTAATATATTATATTTAATATATTATATGTAATGTCATGTATTGTATGTAATGTATGTAATGTATTATATGTAATATATTATATGTAATATATTATATTTAATATATTATATGTAATGTCATGTATTGTATGTAATGTATGTAATGTATTATATGTAATATATTATATGTAATATATTATATTTAATATATTATATGTAATGTCATGTATTGTATGTAATGTATGTAATGTATTATATGTAATATATTATATGTAATATATTATATTTAATATATTATATGTAATGTCATGTATTGTATGTAATGTATTTAATGTATTATATGTATGTATTGTATTGTGTTTATCTGTCTTTCCTTTTCAGGTGTGTAATTTTTTTATTTTCTGTAGTGGGGGGTGGGGTTGTAATGTATTTTTTTGTTTTCTGTAGTGGGGGGTGGGGTTGTAATTTTTTTTTGTTTTCTGTACTGTAGGTTTTTTTGTTTTTTGTACTGTAGGTTTTTTGTTTTTTGTAATTAGAGTGTTGGGGAGGTTTATTAGGGGGTAGGTAGTGTAGGTAGGTAGTGTAAGTGTTAATAGATTAGTGTAGAGGGGGGTTAGTTTAGATTAAATGGTTTATTGGGGGTTATAGTGTAGTGTTTGTAGTTAGTGTCATGATGGTCCTTGAGGACCATCATGGCACTTATGTGGTTAATGTTGGGTTGTAACAGGCCCATAATGGTAATAATATACCCTTATGGGACTGATGGGGTTAAATAGAGCCTTATGCTGGTCTGTATTGACCATCATGAGTTAATGGGTTAATTTAGGCCTTATGGTGGTCTGGATTGACCATCATGAGTTAATGGGTTAATTTAGGTCTTATGGTGGTCTGGATTGACCACCATGAGTTAATGGGTTAATTTAGGCCTTATGGTGGTCTGGATTGACCATCATGAGTTAATGGGTTAATTTAGGTCTTATGGTGGTCTGGATTGACCACAATGAGTTAATGGGTTAATTTAGGCCTTATGGTGGTCTGGATTGACCATCATGAGTTAATGGGGTAATTATAGTTGCCTGGGGTTATTATTTTTAGTGCGAGTCCTTTCAGGACCTTTACGGTCCTTTGAGGACCCGCGAGGCGGGAAATTTAAAATTGAATTGCAGCAGGGTCACGATCGGTGCCGATCGGGGCCCCCCGCTGCAGGGGGTTTATATGGGGACACTTCGGGGGTCCCGATGGGGACCCCCAGCATAGAGGGGGGTTAATTTTAAGTGCCGCGGCCGGGATTGGCTAATAGTGTGCCGCGGTCCCTTTAAGGAGCCGCGGCGGGGAATTTAAAAGTTTTAAATGCAGCGGGGGGCCTGATCTATGCAGATCGGGGACCCCCCCTGCAATGGGTTTATGTGGGGACACTTCGGGGGTCCCGATGGGGACCCCCAGCATAGAGGGGGGTTAATTTTAAGTGCCGCGGCCGGGATTGGCTAATAGTGTGCCGCGGTCCCTTTAAGGAGCCGCGGCGGGGAATTTAAAAGTTTTAAATGCAGCGGGGGGCCTGATCTATGCAGATCGGGGACCCCCCCTGCAATGGGTTTATGTGGGGACACTTCGGGGGTCCCGATGGGGACCCCCAGCATAGAGGGGGGTTAATTTTAAGTGCCGCGGCCGGGATTGGCTAATAGTGTGCCGCGGTCCCTTTAAGGAGCCGCGGCGGGGAATTTAAAAGTTTTAAATGCAGCGGGGGGCCTGATCTATGCAGATCGGGGACCCCCCCTGCAATGGGTTTATGTGGGGACACTTCGGGGGTCCCGATGGGGACCCCCAGCATAGAGGGGGGTTAATTTTAAGTGCCGCGGCCGGGATTGGCTAATAGTGTGCCGCGGTCCCTTTAAGGAGCCGCGGCGGGGAATTTAAAAGTTTTAAATGCAGCGGGGGGCCTGATCTATGCAGATCGGGGACCCCCCCTGCAATGGGTTTATGTGGGGACACTTCGGGGGTCCCGATGGGGACCCCCAGCATAGAGGGGGGTTAATTTTAAGTGCCGCGGCCGGGATTGGCTAATAGTGTGCCGCGGTCCCTTTAAGGAGCCGCGGCGGGGAATTTAAAAGTTTTAAATGCAGCGGGGGCCTGATCTATGCAGATCGGGGACCCCCGCTGCAAGGGGTTAATGTGGGGGTGCTGCAGGGGTCCCGATAGAGACCCCTGCAGCATGGGGATGTGTATAGGGTGCAGGGGGGAGCCTCACACTGCTGTCTCGGGCTGTTCCGAGGCAGCACGTAGAGGCTTTCGGATCCCTTGCGTGGACTTTTTGTCCACGTAGGGATTCTTACGATATGCGCGACTCGTGCATAGATTTAAGGCTACGTAGCTCTCTCGGAGCCTATTCTCGGCCATTTTCTCGCAGTCATATCGTAAAGCAGGCTGCGAGAGATTCGGTTCTCGCAAACAGCAGGAAAACTGCCTTTTGCGAGCACCGAGAGAACTACGAGGGAGAATTTAATAGGGCCCTTAATCGGGAGGCTACGGGAGCCAAGTGAAGTTATTGACAGAGAGGTGCTGCAGGCATTCATTATGGATTGTATTGTGGATAGACGGGTGGTGGGCAGGCCAGCTAGAAGTGAGTTGCAGTAGTCAAGATGAGATATGATGAGAGTATCACATATATAGTTGTGAGCGTACGAGTCGTTGCTCACGCTTGCGGGCTCGCGCAGCGAGCCGCGGCCCTCGCGTAGCGAGGTCACTGGGCAAGGGCCTCAGTTGCTGGCGAGGTCACTGGGCACGGGTCTCAGTTGCTGGCATGGAGCGCCGAAGGCGCTCCATGTCAGCAACTGAGGCCCCTCGCGAAGCGAGGGCCTCAGTTGCTGGCGAGGTCACTGGGCAAGGGCCTCAGTTGCTGGCATGGAGCGCCGAAGGCGCTCCATGCCAGCAACTGAGGCCCCTCGCGAAGCGAGGGACTCAGTTGCTGGCGAGGTCACTGGGCAAGGGCCTCAAACCCTCGCAAAATTCACGTCGCTACTCAAAAAACACGACACACAAATTACGACACTCGCTAAATTTTACGAGGCACGCAAACAACGTACGAAACACGTTACCACACATTACGACCTCGCAAACATCGGACGCAACACGCCGACATACAAACATTTAAAACACAATACATACACACAGCACATACATAAAAAACTTACCTACACCAAGAGGGAGCACCCAGGACCTCAAAAATGCAACTTACACTTCGATTTTACTCGAAATAAAACAGTTTAGAGACTAAAAAAAAATCTAAGCGACAGAAAAAATGGCCGCCGAACAAAACGAAAACGAGGCTACAGCACTCTAAACTCGCAAAACACCACAAAACACCTACGGATATTCCGATACAGACCTATACCACACATTACTCGCCATTTTACACCAATGCGGAAGTACACGACTACGCTAACGGTTTGGTCTCGCGCACGCACAGTGTTACACTGCACACATTCAGCATGCTTATACAGCAGCTCCACACCACTAATGCTGCAGCAACATCAACACAGATTGCCAGCTCTTCATCACAATGCTTCAAAATAGGTACACTATATTCATTTACTAATTTAGCTACCTTACAATTTCATTGCCGTCATTTTTTGACGGGCAATTCGCTAGTGTATTATAATCTTGGTTATGTCTTGTGATAGGTAGTGACATGTTTTGGAAACGTTTTTAAATGAAATAAAGAAGGCTGTTTGGAAGCCAGGGGAAGTAGAGAGATAGGGCAATAGTTAGACGAGGGTTTCTTAAAAATGGGTGTTTTTATAGCATGTTTTAGAGCGGATGGAAACATGAAAATATTTAGGGAAAGGTTGAAAAGATGAATGAGAACTGGGATAAGTGTGGTAGAGAGGGGAGGGATAAGCTGTGATAGGATCCAGAGGTTGATAGTAGAATGGGCACTTCATCCAGGTCAAATGAGTGCATAGTTGTTGTGGAATTGGGGGAAGGAAGAAGGCTGGGTATTCTCGGTTAATTGAGAGGGGGAATTGTGTGGCCCACATTGCCAATACTTCAACTGTATGCTTAAAAAGGCTGGCAAAGTCTTCAGCTGTGAGACAGGAAAGGTCAGGAGGTGGTGGAGGTGGAAAGAGAGTTTTGAAAGTGGTGAACAAACGTTTGGCATGGTAGAGCAGAGAATTAGGGCGCAACATAAACTTGTAGTGGAGGAAGGTAGTTTAGTGGCTGCGTGTGAGATGGGAGTGTCAACGTCAATGTTAAAGTCTCCAATCTCTATAGCAGGGAGGGATAGCACCTTAATGATGAGGGAGATTTTGTGCTAGAGGATAGGATGGTAGAAAGGCTGGAGGAGTTTTTAAACTAGTAGGGAGGGACTAGATATAAGTAATGGGGTAGAAAGTGTAGAGGGTATAAGGGATGAATTAACAACTCATAGAGGATGAGATAAGGGAGGGGTAGTTTAGTCAATAGGGAGCTTGTACTAAGTAACTCAAGTACAGTGGCAGGCACTTCAGAACTACAGACTCATAACATAAGGTGTGTTCTTGCTAATGTCAGACGCTTGCCAGGAAAATGGGAGAGTTCGAATTATTATCAATTAATGAAAAATCTGATTTAATAGGCATTACCGAGACGTGGTGGGATGAATCTAATGACTGGACTGTTAATCTGGAAGGTTATAACCTATTTAGAAAAGTTAGAGGCAATGGTAAAAGAGGAGGAGGGATTTGTCTGTATGTTAAGCCTGAATTTAAGCCTATAGTCAGAGAAAATATTTATGGTGAACCTAGTGATAAAGTAGAATTTTTGGGGGTAGAGTTAAACAGCGGAGCAGCAAATTCCTAAAAAATATTAGTAGGAGTATGCTATAAACCCCCAAATATAGCTGAAAGTGAGGAAATGCAATTATTGTTACAGATTGGAAATGCAGCTAAGCATGGGCAAGTTCTAATAATGGGATATTTTAATTACCCTGAAATAAACTGGATAAATGAGACCAGCAGTTCAGCTAAGGGTAGCCGGTTCTTGAGTACACTCAGGGTCATTATCTGGCCCAGGTTATACAAGAGCCTACTAGAAATGAAGCACATCAGCATATACCATGTGGGAATAAAAGTAAAGGGAGTAAATCCCATTCAATGTGGCTTAACAATGATTTAAAGATCAAGATACGGAGTAAAAAACAGGCATTTCAATTATAGAAACAAGAGGGGACAGAGACTGCTTTACGGAAGTACAAGGAAATCAACAAGGCTTGCAAAAGCGGTATTCGACTGGCTAAAATAGAAGATGAAAAATTAATTGCAAAAGAGAGTAAGACTAACCGTAAAATATTTTTTTAAGTATATTAATGGGAAGAAGGTGAGGAAGGAAGCTATAGGAACATTACAATGTGACACAGGCCATCTGAAAAGTAGTGACCAGGAAAAGGCAGATGAGCTAAATAGGTTATTTTCTTCAGTATACACAAGGGAGGTACCAGTGGTTGGGACACTGCAACATAATGGGGCTACACTACCTTTGCCAAATAATTGGTTAAAACAGGAAGTAATCCAAAAGAGGTTGGAAAAAAGAAATGTTAATAAAGCCCCAAGTCCTGATTGAATACATCCACGGGCACTGAGGGAACTGGGTTCTGTAATAGCCAAACCATTATATTTAATTTTTTAAGATTCACTCAACACTGGGTTTCTACCAGATAACTGGAGAAAGGCAGATGTGATACCTATATTTAAAAAGGTTGCAAGAGCAAATCCGGGGAATTATAGACCAGTGAGCCTCACTTCTGTAGTGGGGAAGTTTTCAGAAGGGTTAATAAGGGATAATATACAAGAATATGTATATTTGAACAGGATTATAAGTAGGAGTCAACATGGATTTATGAGGGATAGGTCATGTCCAACAAATCTAATTAGTTTCTATGAGGAGGTTAGTAGGAACCTGGATCAAGGCAACTCAGTGGATGTAGTCTTTTTGGATTTTGCAAAGGCTTTTGATACAGTGCCACATGTGAGACTATTGTGCAAACTAAGAGATACAGGAATTGCAGTAAATTTCTGCTCATGGATTGAGAGGTGGCTAAAAGACAGGAAGCAAAGGGTTGTTGTAAATGGAACATACTCCGATTAAACTAATGTGGTAAGTGGGATTCCTCAGGGTTCAGTATTAGGTCCTCTCCTTTTTAACATATTTATTAATGACTTAGAGGTGGTATTGGAGTGTGGTGTCTCCATTTTTGCTGATGACATGAAGTTGTGTAAGGTAATTAAATCAGATAATTATGTGCTTTCCCTCCAAAGGGATTTACATAAAATTGAGGAATGGGCACCTAAATGTCAGATGAGATTTAATACGAATAAATGTAAAGTTATGCATCTGAGCAGGAAAAATCGCCATGCAATTTATAATCTTAATGGAACAAATCTAGGTGTATCAGAAAGGGATTTTTTGAGTGCTGGTGCACAACCACCTAGGTAGCAGTGCTCAAAGCCAAGCAGCAGCTGCAAAGGCAAATAAAATATTAGCATGCATTAAGAAGGGTATAGAAGCAAGGGAAGCAAATATAATTCTACCACTATACAAATCTCTAGTACGCCCTAATTTGGAATATGGAGTACAATTTTGGGAACCACTTCATAAAAAGGATATTTTAGAGCTGGAAAAGGTGCAGAGGAGGGCAACAAAACTAATAAGAGGAATGGAGGGGCTAAGTTATGAAGAAAGACTAACCAAATTAAACTAATTTTCTCTAGAAAAAATGCTTCTAAGAGGAGATATGATTACCTTATATAAATACATCCAGGGTCAGTATAAAGATTTGTCAAGGGAGCTTTTTGTGCCAAGAGGTTTTCAACTGACAAGAGGACATCCCTTGAGGTTAGAAGTAAAAAGATTCCACCATAAAGAAAGAAAAGGGTTCTTCACCCTAAAGGTGGTTAATCTGTCGAATTCTCTATGAAGTGACAGTGGATTCAATAGATACAGTAACTTTAAAAGGGGACTCGATTTATTTCTAATGAAAAAGAGAATTCAGTGTTATTATGGATAATTAGAGAGACAGTATTGATCCAGGGAAAAATCCAATCGCCAGTATCTGGGGCCAGGAAGGAATCTTTTTTTTTTTTTCCTTTGAGATGATTGGCTAAGTCTCACTTGTTTTTTTTTTCTGTTTGCCTTCCTCTGGATTAATTAAGAATTAAAAATAAAATAAAAAATAAATAAATAAATAATTGATTAATAATTAATTAACAACTAATTAATTAATATTTTATCCACATATTGCAGATCAGAGGAGATCTTAAAAGGTTGAACTTGATGGACTAAAGTTTTTTTTCAACCTTAATTACTATGTAACTATGTTACTATGTAACTATGTAAGAACAAGTAATGGAATGTTGGAGGAGAGAAAGTGAGGAAGATTTGTAGAAGAATCATACAGAATTTAAAAGGGTGGTCGGGGGTGATTGATCACAGCAACTTGTAGAGCGATGGGTGAGAAAAGGTGGACAGTGTGATCTGGAAGAATTGGACATATGGACATGGGATATGAGGCAAACTGTACAACATGAGGTAAGTAACACACTGCCACCTTGTTTGTTCTAAGGTGTAGGTGTGTGACTGAGATGAAAGCCCCCATGAGAGGGTGCTGCAGGGGAAGCAGTGTCTGATTAGGAGAGCCTGGTCTCCGTGAGAGCCAGTAGATTGAGGGAGTTGGAATGAAATAGGTCAAGGATGAAAGTGAATTTATTGCAGATAGACTGCGCATTCCAGAGGTCACAAGAGAAAGGCAAAATAAAAGGTTTATGACAGGTGATAGGTATCAAATTATGGGTGTTTTGGGTGTTGGCTGCCCTTGGGCATAGCATGGCTCACTCATTTTCTCTCACTTTCTCTCCTCCAACATTCCTTCACTTGTTCTTGGAGACTTTAACATTGCCATTGACACTCTCATCTCACCGGCAGCCTCTAAACTACCTTCCACTACAAGTTTATGTTGCACCCCTGCTTCTCTGCTCTCAACCGTGCCAAATCAGGAGGTCTGGGTGGACAGCTTTAAGCTCTTATTGAGCAGACTCATTATTTCATGACCTCTTCATGAAGTTTGCCTCTTACGTAAACACTTGGAATGATGGAAGCAGAAAATCACATGAAATGGTGACCCCTGAAGGCACGATACATTCGAGAAATAATTGTAAGTAAAAATGTTATATGCGTTTATAATAAGAAACCACACATACAGGAACATAAAAATCCAATGTTACAATATCTCTTTAAGATATATTAGGTTCAAATTAACAGCAGAGCACCACAGCACTGTGATATAGTAAGGAATGTTTATAGATATCTCAGGACCACTACAGAAGAAAAAAAGTATATGTTTAAAGACTTTAAGCGTGACTAAGAGCATAATTAAAAAGGAAAAAGTCATACATTTAGTTTTTAATTTGAAAAAATAAACGTCAATGCCTCTGCAGGACCCTGGAGGAATTCAAGATGCATTGGCTGAGTATATATAGGTAGGGAGTTTGCATTTCTGGAGAGCTGTAATTACATTGTATTATGCAAGGTATCTGCATCTGGGCCACTGAGGGGTAAATGGATATTTTTATTATTAACTTTTATTTGTAATGCGCCAATATATTCCATAGCGCTGTACAGAGGTTAAAAACAAGGAGAAAATTTTTTTTTAACTGCAGAAAATTGTATTTTTTATTTCGTTAACAAAGGCTCTCCTTCCCCTCCCTCCACTCTTAACTACAAACAAACATACCCATCATCCAGTGCTCAGGATGCAATGTAACAAACACAAAATGTGTTCCTGTACTCTTAAAAATTTAAAATCCCCCCCAAATGTTTTATATATATATATATATATATATATATATATATATATATATATATATATATAATTTGGTACTAGACAAACAAGTTCATTTTTTCTTGAACTGCAATGGTCCTTCAATCTGCTAACATGTCTGAACCATGAATAAATAATAATGATTAAGAGCAAGGGAACAAGCAACAAACAACCTTTCTCTGGGAATGTGAAGTTGAAATGTCTGTTCACTTACTATGAGCAAATCAAAGAGCAGAGAAAACTAAGCCATGGATAAAATGTGTCAACAGTATAAATGTCGCTCATAATCCCATGGAAGGATACTAAATTGGTTAATTTCATTGAGAAAATTGAGCACATGACCGCTCTTTTAAATTCAAATCTTGTCATAAACTAACATAGCACAAAATAATTACATTTAACTTTTTGCTGTTACTCAAGAGGACTACATCTTGATTGCCATCACATATATAGTTGTCAGCATGTGGGTTGTTGCTAATGCTTGCGGGCTCGCATAGCAAAGCGAGGGCCGCATTTGCTGGCTCCTTGCGCTGGTGGAGATGAACAAACATTAAAAAACACAAAAATACACACAAAAATAAAATAAAAACCTTGCACCCAGGACCTCTGAAACACAGCTTAAACCTCCAATTCTGTCAAATTTACAAAGTTTTGCCACTCAAAAATATCCTAAGCGAGAGAAAAAATGGCCACCGAAAAAACTAAAACAAGGCCACACGACCCCTAAAGTTGCTAAATTCAACAAAGCAAATACGCCTTTTACAAAAACATGTACGACCTACAACATACTCCATTAGCAAGGACGCTTCATCATTCAAACCCGCCTACCACATACACATTCACCGCCATTTAACTACACTAACTTACAGAATGCGGAAGTACCCAGCTACACTAATGGCTTCCCCTCGCGCACGCAGCATATTTACACTACACACTTCACATGTTGCTGACACTTACACCTCAGCTCCACAACACTGCAAACCTACATTGTACGCTGCAGGAACATCAAAACAGATTGTCAGCACTTCAGCACAATGCTTTCTGCATTTATTAGTTACAAATAGGTAAAGTATATTAATTTATTAATTTACTACTTATTTAATTAGCATCACAAAATACATATACATAAAAAAAAGTCTGACCACAGATTTTCTATTGGATTGAGGCCTGGGCTTTGACTAGGCCATTCCAACACATTTACATGCTTCCCCTTAAACCACTCAAGTGTTGCTTTAGCAGTGTGTTTGGGGTCATTGTCCTGCTGGAAGGTGAACCTCCGTCCTAGCCTCAAATCATGCAGAGTGGTACAGGTTTTGCTCATGAATATCCCTGTATTTAGCAACATCCATCTTTCCCTCAATTCTGACCAGCTTCCCAGTCCCGGCTGCTGAAAAACATCCCCACAGCATGATTGTTCTTTGGGTGATGTGATGTGTTGGGTTTGCGCCAGACATAGCTTTTCTTTGATGGCCGAAAAGTTCAATTTTAGTCTCATCAGACCAGAGCACCTTCCGCCATACATTTTGAGAGTCTCCCACATGCCTTTTCGAAAAATCAAAACGTGCCATTTTGTTTTTTGCTGAAAGTAATGGCTTTCTTCTGGCCACTCTGCCATAAAGCCCAACTCTGTGGAGCGTACGGCTTATTGTTGTCCTATGTACAGATACTCCAGTCTCTGCTGTGGAACTCTGCAGCTCCTCCAGGGTTATCTTAGGTCTCTGTGCTGCCTCTCTGAATAATGCCCCCCTTGCCCAGTCTGTGAGTTTTGGTGGGCAGCCGTCTCTTGGCAGGTTTGCTGTTGTGCTATGTTCTTTGCATTTGGTTATGATAGATTTGATGGTGCTCCTGGGGATCATCAAAGATTTGGATATTTTTTTATAACCTATCCCTGACTTGTACTTCTCAACAATATTCTCCCCTACTTGTTTGGAGGGTTATTTGGTCTTCATGGCAGTGTTTGATTAGTGGTGCCTCTTGCTTAGGTGTTGCAGCCTCTGGAGTTTAAAAAAAAAAAATGTGTATATGTAATGACAGATCATTTGACACTTAGATTGCACACAGGTGGACATCATTTCACAAATTGTGTGACTCCTGAAGGTAATTGGTTGCACCAGAGCTTTTTGTGGGCTTCATAACAAAAGGGGTGAATACATATGCACATGCAAATTTTCTGTTTTCTATTTCTAAAAAAATAGTTTTATGTATATATTTTTCTAATTTCACTTCACCAACGTAGACTATTGTGTTCTGATCCATCACATAAAATTCAGATTAACAAAACATTGAACTTAAGGCTGTAATGTAACAAAATAGGTAAAAAGTCAAGGGGGTGAATACTTTTGCAAGGCACTGTATCTCAGTTTGAAACATCTATACAGATACACTTTTCCCCAGACCCAATTAAAAAAGGGAGATAAGGCTACTATTGAAGCTACTAGCCCTTTATTTGATGAAGAAATATTAACATAAAAAATCAAAGTTTTTTTGGAGTTTCAAACTATTGTTAGACAAGTATTTTCCCAAGAAATGTATAATAACAAAACAGCAATTAATTCCCTTTTACAAAGAATAGAAGATTTGAAAAAGAACTAACAGACAATGATTACAAAATATCAAAGTCTACTCAACCATGTGGCTGGGGTTGAATAAAGGTCTGAACTTCTTGAATCCAAATTAGCCCATCAAGAAGACTCAAGGCAAAGTAATTTAAGAATCAGGGACATTTCAGAGACTATCACCTTGGAGAATTTTTATATATTTGTTTCTGATTTTTTCTTTTCTTATCTGGTTAAACCAGATAAATTGGAGATTAATATGCTTGACAGAGTTCACAGGATACCCCTTCCGAGAGACTTTAAAATAGACTCTGTAAGAGATGTAATAGTCAAATTCCATTGTTACTCTGACTTTGACCGTGTTTACTGATATATCTAGGGAGACCTTACTAAAACACAAAAAATATTTTGAAATAAAAGCATTGAGGAGGGAGAAAATACCTTATAAATGGGGATTCCCTATCAAATTAATAGTCTTTAAAAACAATAAAAAAAAAGATTATCAACTCAGTGAGGGAGGGGGAAGACCAATTAAGAGAGTGGATGATTCCAATAGAGTAATGTCTAAAGACCCTAAGCTACAATTCCTGGAATGGGGAAAAGTTTAGATTGTCTAATTGAGACTCACCTTCTGAGCAACATAGGTGTAGTGAAGATGAAAAGGAAAGGAAAAGTAAAATAATGGGAAAAGTAGTGAGAAAAAATAAATAAATAAATAAAACACTTGAATTTAAGAAGAGGTTTTTCCTCTAATTTGTGACCAACTCAGGTTGTTTTTTTCCTCCACTTTTTTTTTTCTCACGAGTTGATTTATATACACTATAATATATAATAAATACTGAACATATAAAAGGAATTAGATATTGAGGAGTAAATAAATTAATGAAGGAGATATAATTAAAACTGAATTAAATACATACTATGGAATTTAGTAAACAGTAACTTAGAGACACCTAACTTAGCATCACGTATTGAATTTATAGAACTGTTAAGAACTGTAATATTAGTATGTTTTAGAATTGAAACAAGGTTAGTTTATTTTTTCATATCTCAGGCACTTAAATATAATTAAAAAAGGTATAGGATCGAAGATAAAATAAATATATAAAATAAGTAATGCAAAGGTGATTAATGTATTGCACAGAATAATTTTTAAAAGACAACCTTTTGTTATATTTTTTTTTTGGATGGGTATAAAGTACATTAATAACTTTAAGATAATTTCTCATTGGTAGACCTAAACTCTAAAGGTTTGGTAGACCTAACCTCTAAAATTGGAATTTCCTAATAGAGATTGAGCCGTGTTATGGTGTTTGGCTTTCAACAAGGGGGATCTAAATGGCTGCTTGTTTTAGTGTAACTAGTATAGCTCAACCTAAGTCAACAACATCAACTTGGGATATTTAGAAATTTACTGAATGGATGTTGAGAGTGAAGGGTTGACTGTATATATGTACATGTACAATAGGAAGAGTAAGAGGAGAGAGAGGGCTCCGGGCCTATTTCTAACAAATAATTGAATGGGCATTACATTTATTTCCCAAAATATACAAGGCTTAAACTCCTGCTTTAAAAGACAAATTATATAAGATCATTTTCAACAAGCTAAGGCAGACGTACATTGCCTGGAAGAAACACACTGGCAAACTGATAAGATTCCATACTTGGATGAAAGAAATGATAACAACATAATTAATTCAACATTTTAAAAAAATCCAGGGGGGATCCATATTCTTCAATAAAAAAGTTAATTTGATTAAATGTTACAGAGAAACCAATACATTGTGTGGATTGGGAAAATAAATAAAATACAATATACTTTAGTGAATATATATGCCCCCAAAAAGGGACAAAATACATTTCTGAAATCTATATTAAACCAGTAAAATTAAGGTGGGAATATTTATACTATGCAGAGATTTCAATATGGTGATAGATAGAACATCTGAGAAATGTCCAAACCCAAATGTCCAAATGAAAAGAAATGCTATCCAGTTTGAAAAAACTATATTGAAATCAGAGCTATATGACATTTGGAGGCTGTTCCATGATAGAAAGAAAGATTTCAAAAAATGTTCACATTGCCATCTGTCTTACTCTAGCTTAGACTACTTTTTTGCACATGTAGAAACTTTAAAATTAGTTCAATTAATTGAAATTGACATGATAAAATGGTCAGATTACGCTTTGGTATCTCTTGAATTAAAAAGTTATAATCAAAAAAAGCATCATCAAATTAGAAAGGGTGGCACATCTTTCGCGCCTGGAGAATAGCGTGCCGTCATCAGGGCCCCGAGAACTGCGCTCTGATGACGCTCTGTGCTCCATCGTGCATCCCATCTGACCCATCTCGTTTACTGGAGGCTGCCATGGCTAAGGTAAGGGGCTGACAGTGTGCCAGGTGGGACTGGCATGTGTCACTAGGAGCATATTGTATGTAATGTCACTTGTATGTAATGTCACTGTGTGCATGTGTCACTTGGAGCATGTTGCATTGCATGTTTACCACAAAATGACATGTAGTGATATACATGCAATACAACATTCTCCTAGTGACACATGCCAGTCCCACATGGCACACTGTCAGCCCCTTGGCAGCCTCCAGCAAGCAGCTCCAGTAAATATAAGATGGGACAGATGGGATGCAGGCTGGAACGCTAAGCATCATCAGAGAGCATTTCTAAGCACAATGGTCTGCAGCTTGCAAAGGTCAACATGCAGAAATTGACATGATAAAATGGTCAGATCACACTATGGTATCTCTTGAATTAAAAGGTTATAATCAAAAGAAACATCATCAAATTAGAAAACGTTATTTGATAAACTTGAAAAACAATCTCTCCTACGAGGCGAGATAGACAACTTCTTTCAAATAAATGAAGATTCCATGGGGAAAAGTACAACTGTATGGAATACCCATAAAGCCTTTATCAGAGGAATACTGCAAACATGGAGGATTCACACAAAAAAACTAGCTTGAATTAATGGACAGATTCATAAACAGTACCACTGTTAAATGTATCTTAGAAATAATAAAGGGGGGAAAAAGAAATGATACAAGATCGATGTCTAAACCCTTTGATATTAAAAAAGCTTTTTATTCATACTATAAAGATCTCTATAATCTAGAAAATAAAACCATTTTTTTAAACCTAGAAAAGAATTAATTAAAACATTCCTAAATCGGTTGAAATTACCTAAAATAAAATGAGAAGAACTTGGAAACCTTAATAAAGAGATTAATATAAAACAAATAGAACAAGTAATTACGGATCTAAAAATAAATTCAGTACCTGGTCTGGACAGGATTTATTAATTCTTATTATAGAATATTTAAATCAACTCTTTCAAAACACCTAGTTAAGGTTTTTAATGATATAAAATCAGAAGGATCAGCTCCGGCTGAAATGCTTCAGGCAGTCATAATAAATATACCTAAGCCAGATAAAGTCATTAGATTTTGTAAGAACTACAGACTGAAATCCCTAATAAATTCAGACGCTAAAATGTACTGTAAAATACTAGCAAAGAGACTGCGTGCTGTATTAGCTAGTTTAATTAACCTTGATCAAACGGGTTTCGAATATAATCGTTAAGGTACTGTTAATATTAGAAGATGAATAGATCTTATAGCATTTTGTAAATGTAATCAGATTCCTAGCACATTTATTACCTTGGATGCCGAAAAAGCTTTTGATTGGCTTAATTGGGAGTATATGACATTGGTTTTACAAAAATTTGGCTTGGGTAATTTCGATACTAAAGGGATTGGGGCTTTATATTCAGCTCCGTCGGCCTACTTATCAGGTGTAGGCTTAAAAACAGAGAAGTTTATTATCACTAAAGGAACACGCCAAGGATGCCCTCTCTCTCCTCTAATATTCGCTTTGATGATGGAGCCTTTTGCTGAGGCTGTAAGAAGTTCTCAGGATATAAGAGGTATAAATATTGAAGGAATGTCCCAGAAGATCATGTTATTCGCTGACGATGTGATTTTGACTGTATCTGACCTAATTAATTATTTTAAACATTTTCAACAATTGATCACAGAATATGGAAACATTTCATATTATAAAATCAATATGGTAAAAATTGAGGTTTTTACCTTGAATCTTAAGAAAGCTGCATTTTACAATTAAATGAGATATTTGAAATTAATTGGAAATCTGATTCCATAACGTATTTAGGAATAATTTTCAGTTTAAAAATTGAAGAATTAACAAAGCTGAATTTATCAAGATTATATGACAAAATACAAATTTTACTAACAAAATGGGAGAACTTACATTTAACTTGGTCAGGGTGAATCTCAGCCATAAAAATGACAATATTGCCAAAAATAAATTATATCTTTAGAGCTATACCTCTAGAGGTAGCTAACTCAATTATTAAAAAACTTCAGCAGCTAATAGAAAAATGTATTTATTGTGGGAAGAGACCCAGATAAATATGGAAACTGCTAAAAGAAGTATTTCTAGGTGGTATATCTATGCCTTATAAAAAAGATTATTACATTGCGGTAATGATTTCCAACCGTATGAAATGGTCCTCCCCCACATGTAATACAAAGTGGATACAAATTGTAAAATCTCTGGTGTCAGGACGTCAAATTGATTACTGGAATTGGCAAGATAAAGAATCAAAAAGGGGGAAGTCATTTGGAAAATTAGCATAAATAATAGAAACAGGTCTTAAAGCCCGGTTTAGATGGAATAAGAAATATAAATTGTCAATTTTTCCTTCACCAGACACTCCATTAATGTGGGTGATGGCTAAACTTAAATTTCCTTATGGGTGTGATTGGGGAAAATGGGACATACATAAGTTAGGCAATCTATTTAACAGCGATGGAGTTAAATGAAGAATTTAAGCTGCCAAAAAATAGAATATGAGATCATAAAAAAAAAAAAGAATTGTTAACTCTAAATATAAAATGTTAAAGATGCGAGAATTGTCTCCATTTCCATTTTTTTTTTGCAAAATAATGATGGGAAACATACAATAGCAAAATGCCTTAACATTTTAAGGAAAGAAAATCTGAAATGGAAAAATGGAAATGTGTAATATAAAATATACAAAAGAAAATTGGATAAAGCATTTGCATTAACACAAAGAGTAATTACATTTCAGCCATACAGAGAATTAAAAAAAAAAGTTAATAAGTGTCATTGGGTACCTTCAAAAATTGCAGTTATAAAGAATGAGACTATGTGGCCAGTAGGGTACATCCCTAAAAGTTGTGGAAAAAGTGCTTTGATACTATTTTTAAATTATGTAATAACAATTTTGCACCAAAATTTTAAATAGCAATATTTCATATTTTTGGAGATACTTGTGGTTACTTAAAACGAGACAGGTTTGTTCATTCAAATTATTTCTGTGATTAAATGGTTATTGCAAAGAAATGGAAAGAAATGCAGTTTCTATTATTTAAGGAAGTATTAAAAGTGGTTAAAACTAAAAGGGAAATGGAAAGAGGTATAATAAATGTGGGCATAAAGACATCCCTTGCAAGAAACTGGTTTATATGGGATAGTCAGAGCCACTCTATTTGGAAATTAAAATAATTAATTATTTTAAGATCCTTTTTGTATGCAGTACATAAGAAGTATTTGTGAAATGTATGTGGAATGTGTAAACATTTTTTACTGAGTATTTGTAATTTGTATGTTTATATAAAAAATACAAATAAAAACAATTAAACTGTGCACTTGAGTCTTCAGGATAAACCACATTTTTTAATATATATCAAAGTTACAACTATAAATTGTATTGTAGATTTTATTTTGTAAAGTATTAAAAAAAAATATTGTTTTTACTCTAATGATTTTCTTATGCCATGTTTTACTGTAACCTCAAATTCTGGGGGGAATGTTTGCAACTAGAATTCTACTGTTAATGTACTGTACTGAATGCTATGGGGAAAAAAAACTTGCAAATAATGATCTCATATCTAGTAGTTACTGAAATTACTCTCAGCATTTAAATATCACCACTGGTTCTGTAAGCTTTTTTCTTCTATAACATTTTCCATTAAACTAATAGTAGTGGATATTAGCAACAAAAGATTCATGCAGGCTTCAAAACAAAAATTCTTTATTTTTAGAAAAAAAAAACATTTTGGAAAGTGCAACTATAATCATATTACTTCTCCAAACAGCAGGAATGCCATTGTTTAATTTGACATAAAATATCACATTTAACTTGCATAATTTACATTTCAATGTAGTATGCAATCTTTAGCATTATTGAGGTGATTAAAAAAATTCAGAAATGCAATTCGTGCCATGGTATTTTGGCAACTTCAAGCTATTTTGTTCTCATAACAGTTGTGCTTAGGATACAAGTTCTGTAAGTCATGATTCAAAAATATTGCTTTTATTCTACAAATGTATTTGTGTATGGGAATATATGCAAAAGAGACAAGAAAAGCAAGGATCAATAACTAGCACATGATTTTGAGACACAACAACTCCAAATTAGTTTGAATCTTATTGTGCAAACATAGTAAACATGTACTGTAACAGGTTACTACACCTTTGGTTATATCTATACCCCAGCAAAGACCTACATTTAACAAACAGTGGATGATTCCCTCACTGCATTGGATGATAAGCAATACTGCAAAGTAGGTGATTTATATATATTTAGCCATAAGAAACAAACACACAGAAACACAGACATCATCACAGAGACCTCAAGAGCAACACTCCCATGTGCTAGTTTTACTTCAGGGTCCTTCAGGGAGAACAAGAGGGAAGGCTGATCTTTGATTTTCAATTTTCAGCTGCTTCTTTTCCAAAATGGCTATGTATTTTAAACAGACTATAGATGTGCACTACAGCAATATTAAGTAGGCTCAGAAACTTTACATCATCATCTTCACCTTACCTCACTGATTTGATTGTCTGGGTCAGGCTGCAGGCTAGTTACTATTCAGAGGCAGGAGGGCTGATGGAGGAGCCAGCTGCATCCACTGAAAGCACAGAGTCTCTGCTATGATGTGAATACTACTCCCACTTGATGCTCACTTGTGAGGAAAGGAAGGCTGTCCCCTACATTTGCCCATGGCTCTAGTAGTGGAGTACCCGCCCACTGGGGTTGGGGATGGTTAAAGAGATTATTGCAGTCAGTGCAGAGTCCCCTCCCAACAGGTTATTCAGATGCAGAGGAAACAATGTTATCTTATAAAAAAATCTCCCTCTTTTATTAATTTATAATAAATGTATTATTTATTCTTAAGAGGTGCACCTGTAGGCTGGTACCTACCTAGCCTATTGGGAGATCTGATCCTTGTATACTTTAGGCAGCATGCAAAAACATGCTAGAGCTAGAGCGCTACTGCCAAAACCCACAGTCAGTATGTTTTATGTGATTCTCTTTTAAGGGAGCCAAGGAAACATTTTTGCAAACTTGCTTATTAAAACTCTGGTAGCTACAAGTCAGCCTTATAAATAGTTCTTACAAGAGCCATGGAATAGAGACCAACATTTTTTACGACAGTGACCGATATAGTATTCACTAACATTAAGTGAATGTTGCTTATCTTATAATAGAAATAAAGTAGTAATTACCATCCCTTTCTCATGCAAAACTTCTTGTTCCCCTCTCCATACTGCCCTGTCAATCCCTTTTCACTCCCATTGTCCTTCATTTCCAATCACTCTCTTTCCTTTCCGTTTCCCTCACCATACTACTCCTTCCCATCTCTGTCACTTGCCATGCTATGACAAACTTTACCTTTTGGGTCTATCTTTTCTCCTGTCTTTCACTTTCCATGCCTCCTTTACCTCCCATTTCCACCCCGTCCCCTTTCTGTCACTTCATGCCCCTGTTAGCCCTGCCTCTAGCCAGTTTGATCTCATAGTCATCTCCCATGGCCCACCCTGTCCTCTGTTTCTTGCTATTTATATTTTTTCATACACATTCTGGTCCTATTCCTTCTCTCCTGGTCGCTGCCGATTTCCTACTGGATGCTCTCTGAGACCTGGAGTATTACACAGGCACAGGAGAGCTCTTCTGATTTAAGATATGCTGCATCTACAGCTCTTTATCCTTTGATCCCTCACCCTCAACCCTTAAACATTTTGATTAGCCCACTTCTATGTGGTCCTCTTATCCTCCCCTTTACGCCACCATACACATCTACAGGCTGCCACACATCTACAGGCTGCCATTCTAATTTGTCCACACATCTACAGGCTGCCATTCTAATTTGTCCATCTCACTATTCCGTTTTCATTTATCCCTTTGCTATATCCATACCTTTGCTATATCACATTTTGATCTCAATTAAACCCTCTGCCCCTGCATGCCAAAAATTGTATTTAACCTACCATCTACTGCCTCAAATGGTGGCACGACTTCAGCGCACTTGAGCAATGAGCGCCGAAGCATGCACGCATGCGCTCCAAACAAAAGTGCGCCCTTGAAAAAGTGCGCCCAGACAGACTGCGCGCATTGCATCTCAAGCACCCCTTCAACTCAGTGCCCGCATTGGCACAGTAACAGAATATATAGGGAGACGGGGAGAACTATATATACCCTGACAAACTGACGTCAGGTGAGTATTCTGCACGGCCAGTCACCTCTAGGACTGGTAAGGTATTATTTTTTCATATCTAGTGCTTAAGTGCAGAATACTCACCTGATGTCAATGTGTCAAGGTATATACAGCACTCTCCCTATATATTCTGTCTGGCACTGAGTGGGAGGGGTGCTTGAGATGCGATGCGTGCAGATATCAGGGTGCGATTTTTCAGAGGAGCGCATGTGTACACGCTCATGCATTGCCGCTTTACTCCGGCGCTCTTAAATCGGGGTGCCACCTCAAATCTACTGTCTTCTATTCTATATTACTCTCGGTTTCTCCCACTGTCCCTTCTATGGTGTCTATCCCCTTGCTACCTCCACTATTCAGATCTATGCTCTTTTATCTTGCACTCCTCCATCTCCTTGAGCCTTATATTCTCTCCCACTTTTTATCCTACCATCTGCAGTTTCCTCTACGATCCTAATCTATCTTACTTCAATAACCTACTCTGCCCTGAGATACCTTCTGTGGCCTATCCTGCTACACCCTGTTTCTGCCATACTCTGTCCAAAACACTAATATAGCATTTGCTATCCTAACTTAATTATTCTGCCCATTTTCTAATCTGCCTTGTTCTGTCCTCTTCTTTTCTCCAAAATTTTATTTGCATTTAAGACCATATAAAAAATGACATTCATACAGTACTGTAACAGATATTTTCAAGAGCATAGTTAGAGAGGAGCATGTTCGTATATATAGTTTCCTTAGACAAGAAGATATCTAATAATTTGTCTACATAACTTATACCTTTTAGATATTCACAATTTTATTTTAAATAAATATATCCCAGACATGCCATTTGTAGTCTATGCTCTTTCCTCCTATATAAATTTGGGTGTAATCTTTCTTGAGTTCTCTATCTCTCTCTATTAAAGTCAGAGCTTCTGTCCATAGTGGAACTCGTTTTGATTTTCAAAATTTTACTAAATACCATTTAGCGACCAATAGTATGTGATTAATTAAGTATTTGTTATGAATATATTTTTTATCTATTTCAAAATGTAAGATCGCTTGTTGAGGAGAAAGCAATACCTCCATATCTAACATCTCTGAGATTGAACTATCACAATCTTTCCGAAAGGTCTGATCTTAACACAGTGCCTTTGGCACTCATTGCTAGCCTTTCCTCTCGCCTACTGCACGGGGCCAATCATTGCAGGGTTTGTTAACCCGCAAGTTTAGTGCTTGGGAATGCCAAGTGTCTCTTTCCAGCATCTCCCCCTGTCCCTGCCCTGTGTCTTTCTCCTCTGTGTGAGTGCTGAATATTTGCGTGGCGCGCGGTTGTTGGTGCAAGTGTTAGTGTGTTTTTGGTGTGGTGTTAGTCCCGTGTGCCTGTCGTTTGTGTCAGTGTTAGTCTTAAGCGTTGTGTATTTTGTAAGTTTTGCGAGCCTGTGTTTTTTGTCCGTCATTTTTTTCCTTGCTTAAGCGATTTTGCAGTGACAAAAAATGCCAAATATGGGTGTAATTCACTTGTAACCTTACTCCCAGTCTTCCTGTGTCTCCCAATGTGTTGTATGTGTGTTATAATTTTTTGTACATTGTTTTTTTGGTTTTGGTGGGTTTCTATAGTTACGCGCATGAACAGTTCTGAGCTGCTGCTTCGCGAGGCTCACATGTGGACGACCCTGCTGGCTGCAATGAGTGCCTTCGTCTCTCATTGCAGCCTAAGTGCTATGCGGCTGCTTTCCCTAGCTTCGCGAGTCTCGCATGTGTGATAGCGGCGCTGGCTGCAATGATCGCCTTTGGCCGTCTTTGCAGCTTAAGTGCTGCGCGGCTGCTTCGCCTAGCTTTGCGATGTTCGCATGTGTGACAGCAGCGCTGGCGCACCTCGCTTTGCGAGGCTCGTGGTTGCGCCCTCATGTACGAGGGACACAACTGCGTTACCAACATTGCAAACGTTACAAACAGCGCAAAGATCCACAATTGTGCCACAACAGGCACAATTGAAGCAAGAAGAAGGAGCATTGATAAAGAACCCTCCCTCACTTTCAACCTGAGGAGCTTCCCCAAACTTCCTGTGAATGCTGATGATCTGTATCCTGGATGTTTTGTTGCTTGCAAGTATGATCATTGGTGGTACTTTGGAATGATATTGGAGATTAATGAAGATGAGGGAGATGCTTTTGTAAAATGTCTTCACCCAAATGGACCTTCACCTTCATTCTGCTGGCCTAGCCGTGACGAATCTTGCACAATACCATTCCCTCATATGCTTGGCATTGTACAACCACCACAGACAATAGCTGGCAGAGGATACTTCTTTCCCAACAAGTGTATGGCGTTGATGGAAGAAAAAACTGAGAACTTACAGGTAATTCTGAGGCGACAGCAAAGAAACTGAGGACCATTAAACTTGTAAAGTAATCAACTGTGATAATAGCATGGTCTGTGGTCATTTTTTACTTTACAATATAAATAACTTTAATGGGATATTTTAATCCGGAAATAGCGCCGCTTAAAAGTTATAAAAATTGGTGCACAATATAGAATAAATAAATACTATATGATATAAGAATGAGGATAGATTAGTATCATCACCAATATAGAGATCTGGTCATGAGAGGTACCCTAAATAAAGGGTTAACGTATTCAAAAATAATAGATGAATGAAGTATTGAATCCTCGTGTATCAGAATAAACTGATATACCTGAAAAAGTCAGGATATACTGATAATCATCGGATTATTCTATATAGAAAGCACTATAAAGAAAAAACTAATGTTAAAAACAAAATATAGAGTAAAACAGAGATCATAAATAAACTGGAGGTATCAATATATTTGTAAATATCAATATCAAAGATATTAGGGACACTGTGACTATAAAAGGTAATGAATGATAATAGAAGCTGCAGATAACATATAACAGTATAACAATATAGTGTATTGGCAAAACGTTGCCACACTTAGTATACTTGCTGTTCAGTTGCTATGCTTCATGTGTAACAACATGGCTTGTCCCATCAATTCACTATGTTAGATTGGTCCTCCAGTTGTCTCTGTCCTCTATGACTACTGATAAAAGTGCCAACGGGCCGTTTCGTCCATCCTCGTGGACTTTCTCTAAGGCTGTATTCTATGCTGGACTCTCTGGCTTATAAAGCCAGTTTATTTCCGGGTTTGATGATGTGTATTGCGTAATTGCGTCATTACGTTCGCGTAACTGCGTCATCGCGCTTTTTTGAAACTGTTTAACTTTATTTAAATGGACAGTGGGCATTTTCAAAAGACAACTAACTTTATTTGTTCCCGATTTTTACAAAGGTTAACAAAAAGCAAAATGCAATTATTTACTGAATGTATATGGGACTAGAGATCAAGATTTAAGATAGGATATCCCAATGATCACAAAACAAAAGTGATAAAAGAGGTAATATAACTACTATTTTATGTAGTGTGGTGATGTGAAATCTAAAATAATTATATAATAATTATCATTGTACAGTGGACAACACTAGTCCAATAAGAATAATAATGAAGCATAAAATAATAATATGATGATATAGTAAGTGGTGAGTGATATAAAACTGAAGTGACCTCTTATGTTGATATATAATATAAAATGTAACTCTAAAAGTGAATGATTATTGTCTATCTTTAAAATAATAATAAATAAATTGAATTTTTACAATAACAGAAAGAAATGGACAACAAATAGGACTTAAAGATAATGTCACCCTAGCTACTAAAGAAATGTTGAAAATCCTAAAGGAGCAAATAAGAGCAATATGGGAAGTTTCAAGCATAAAAAATTATATTAAAAACAAAATGATCCCACGAGGGCTTAGAATTCAACTAGCACCTGCAGCACATCTACTTAGTGACAAATTTATTAAAACCTGGACAGATATCACAAACAAATGCTCAGAAGACCTAATGAAACTCATTTTAGAAGAAGAACTGAGTAATCTTGAGATATTAAATATAAAAGTTATAGAACAAGAAAAAAGTGTGGAAAAATTCAAAGATGTTTTGGAATTCGAAGATCTAAATACAAAATTACTCAACAATATAGAGAAATTTAAGAAAGAACTCATTTTGAGGAAAAAAAGAAAGTTTAACAGAGATTCTCAAGATTATCAGACAGGAAGGGTTTACAGATTTTTAAGACCAGTCACAAGAAGAATACAAGAAGAAGTAAGCTCATCAGACTATGAACAGTCAGACAAGGAAGATCAAACAACGGACAAAATAACTAGCCCTGCTATCCTGCAGAATTCTCAACAACCTGTCCAAGGCCCAATTACTAGATCTTTATTAAATCAGACGACTCTGGAACACCACCATTTTTTAGCCAAGGGGCATGTCCAAAACAATTGGTACAAGAAAAACAACAACAATTAGTCAAAGGGCAAACAACAAGTCAAGTACACAAAGAATCAGTGGGGATGCTTAGCAAAGAAACTGAAGATATGGACAAATTAATAATGAAAACAAAAGCAAGATCATCAAATAAGGAAAACAACAGTCAAGCAATCCTCCACAGAATGGCCATAGATTCTTCTGTACAAAATTATTGCAATGCATTAAACAAACAAACTAATGAGAGTGTAAATTTGGACTGCCGAATTGGAACTGCCACTCCGAAAGAAACAAGCATCATTAATCTTTCTGATTTTATATTAAAAGAAGCACATGAGTCAATCTTGAGAAAAGGTTTGTCATTTGTACCAACCAAAGATTCTAACTTGTTCGAGAATATAAAAGATATCAATCTCTTTGTTAGAAAATTGGCGCTGAAAAAATGGTTTTTGAATAAAGAAGAACGAGAATTAAACCAATTAGGAGTGGACAAAGATCAAGTAGAAGCCTTCAAAGCATTGATGGGTCTACTAAACAAACAAAAAGAATATATGCAAAGTAAAACATCTCAAAGAATTAAAAAGACAAAAAGTAAATTCACTCCAGATCTATCCATTTTTAGCAATATACAATTTTTTCTTGACATGGTTGAAAAGGATCTAAAAGAACATATGGAAACAGCAAAGGAGTATGAGTTGAAATACAACTCCAAACAAAATATCAACAGCCAAGAGAGAAAAGCTCTAAAAGAATTGAGCAATAGCAAAGTGGTTATTAAACCTGCCGACAAGGGGGGGAATGTAGTATTGATGAACGAAACAGATTACCTTCAGATGTGCAATGGGGTGCTACAGGATAAGACAACATATGAAATCTTAAAAGAAGATCAGACAGTAAAATTTAAGAAGGAATTGCGAGAAATACTAATATATGCAAAAGAGAGAAAATTAGTAGACCAAGACACATATGATTTTCTGATGCCAAAAGAAAAAACAAAAGCTACTTTCTACACACTACCAAAAATACACAAACAAGTAGTCCCTGTACCAGGCCGTCCCATCGTTTCTAGCAATAATTGCTTACCGGAAAAAACAAGTATGTTTGTAGATGGCCATCTCAAAGAGATAATAAAAACACTGCCATCATATTTACAGGACACTTTGGATGTTTTAAAACAAATGGATGGGATTTCGGTACCAGAAGCAACCATATTTACTACTATTGACGTTGAACAATTATATTCATCCATACCACATGATAAAGGCATTGCAGCAGTAGAACATTTTCTAAGCATGCAAAGTATTAAGGATATAGAATTCAATTAATTCATTATCAGATTATTGAAATTCATATTAACAAAAAAGTATTTTTTGTTTAACAACCGGTGGTATCAACAAAACAAGGGCACAGCGATGGGGACAGCCTGTGCCCCAAGTTATGCAAATCTATACTTGGGGTACTGGGAAAAAACGGAAGTGTTTGAAGAAAGAATGCATGAATACACCAAAAATATAATATTATGGCAACGTTATATCGATGATATATTGATTTTCTGGACTGCTACCGAAAATGAATTTGTTAAATTCATAGGAGTTTTGAATAAGAACAACTGGGGGTTAAAATTCACATATTCACTGAACAATCAAAAAGTTGAATTTCTTGATCTGATCTTGTTAAAAGACGATAAAGGAAATATCCATACATCTGTATTTCGGAAACCCACAGTCTCAAATACTTTGCTGCACTGGTTAAGCCAGCACCCTGTCACATTAAAATCTGGAATACCTATGGGACAGTATTTGAGATTAAAAAGAAACTGTGATGATATCATGGATTTCAAAGAAAAGGCAAAAGACTTGAGAACAAGATTTAACAACGTGGTTACCCTAATCGTGTTCTAAAAAGAGCATATAAAAGAGCACTGACAAGCGAACGCCAAGATCTATTATATAAGATGAAATCCGAAGAAAAAGACACAGAGCAGATAATAGGCTGTATTATGACATATGGGAGAGATTGGAAAACCATTTGAAATATTCTGAAGAAACATTGGTATATTTTGAGAGAAGATACAACTCTGAAAGAACCTTCAATTACATATAAAAGGAATAACAGTGTTAAAGACATCTTGGTCAAAAGTATTTTTAATCCCCCAAAAAGACCAGAAAACTGGTTAACACCTACAAAGGGCCTCTTTAAGTGTGGCCACTGCAAGGCATGTAAATACATTAAACCATGTAAAGATTTCACAGATATCAATACAGGAATCAAGTATCCAGTGAAAAGTCTAATAAATTGTGAAACCACTCACGTTATATATGTCATGACATGCTCTTGTAAAAAATATTACGTAGGTAAAACATTCCGTCAGCTACGTAGGAGAATACTAGAACATGCATACTCTATTAAAAAACAATTGGATACCTCCGTCTCGAGTCATATAAAATTCTTTCATAGAAATCAACCGGAGGCTATGACATTTCAAGTCTTAGAAAGATTGTTTCAAGGACCAAGAGGTGGTGACATAGATAGAAAACTTCTACAAGCTGAAAGCAAATGGATCTTCACACTCAATAGTAAATACCCTAATGGGTTAAATGAGGAATACTCCTATACAGCCTTTATTTAAATTGAAAAAGGGTTCTCGAATATGGGTTATCATATAAAGAGTTAAGATACTATATGTCTGGAGGTGCTGATATGTTACAACATTTTCTAGGGTCCCCTGATTTTTTCTAATTTATTTTAAAAAAATTCCACAGTATATAAATTTCACTTAACAGATACATCAGTATCATCATTTTTTATTCACTCTCTTTTCTTCTTTGAACCCACATATACAATCACAACACTTTATATAGGCTTTAGACTCTGATGAGCTTACTTCTTCTTGAATTCGTCTTGTGACTGGTCTTAAAAATCTGTAAACCCTTCCTGTCTGATAATCTTGAGAATCTCTGTTAAACTTTCTTTTTTTCCTCAAAATGAGTTCTTTCTTAAATTTCTCTATATTGTTGAGTAATTTTGTATTTAGATCTTCGAATTCCAAAACATCTTTGAATTTTTCCACACTTTTTTCTTGTTCTATAACTTTTATATTTAATATCTCAAGATTACTCAGTTCTTCTTCTAAAATGAGTTTCATTAGGTCTTCTGAGCATTTGTTTGTGATATCTGTCCAGGTTTTAATAAATTTGTCACTAAGTAGATGTGCTGCAGGTGCTAGTTGAATTCTAAGCCCTCGTGGGATCATTTTGTTTTTAATATAATTTTTTATGCTTGAAACTTCCCATATTGCTCTTATTTGCTCCTTTAGGATTTTCAACATTTCTTTAGTAGCTAGGGTGACATTATCTTTAAGTCCTATTTGTTGTCCATTTCTTTCTGTTATTGTAAATGTATCTTCAGCTTCTGACATTAAATTTTAAAGATGAGGGATACTCCTATACAGCCTTTATTTAAATTGAAAAAGGGTTCTCGAATATGGGTTAACATATAAAGAGTTAAGATACTATGGGCCTCATTCTATTATCGGCCGTAAATCGGCCGTAAGGCTGCGATTCCTTGCGAGGGTTCAGTTAACTCGCGATTCTATTATACGGCCCCGCAAGGATCTCCTCTTACGGCCGGCCGCATATCTTGGAACCGGCCGTAAACTGTGAAATATAAAAACTCAAAAATAAATTCAAGCCTGCACTGTACAGCTCTGTAAATGCTAGGGATCATATTGGGGGACATGAGGAATAAAAGGAACCCACTCTCAAGCTTGCACATCTGCCCAAACCCGAGTTCAAATTAACTGTTTATTTTCCGGCTGCGGCGTGGGTGTGTCTGAGGTGCTCCAAGCACTCTGGACTTTTTACATGTATATTTTACGGATATTAAAAATGAAATATTTTACGGATTTGAGTACAGGATAATTATGTGCTATTTTTTCTAACACCTAAAATCCCTTTATAGTCTTCTCAAAGTGCAGGATGGCTTTATTTGAGCTATTTTATGTGCTTAATTGGTGCTAGCGAGACCTTTTTCCTGCAAGTAACTGCGGCTCGTTTTTAGCCTTGCAGAGAGGTTTCCCGGAGCAATTGAATTGCAAATCTCTTGCGGCCGTTTTAGATCAAAGGCTTTCCTCCGGCGCGATCGGCCGCAAGAGATAGCAAGGCACCGGCCGCAAGCCTGCCGGAGCCTACGGCCGTAAGGGAATAGAATAGCAGAATAGCTTGCGGCCGGTCCTTGCGGCCCCGCAGCGGCTGCGGCCGATAATAGAATGAGGCCCTATATGTCTGGAGGTGCTGATATGTTACAACATTTTCTAGGGTCCCCTGATTTTTTCTAATTTATTTAAAAAAAATTCCACAGTATATAAATTTCACTTAACAGATACATCAGTATCATCATATTTTTTATTCACTCTCTTTTCTTCTTTGAACCCAAATATACAATCACAACACTTTATATAGGCTTTAGACCTAATAATTCCCCTAAGTTCAATTTATTTATTATTATTTTAAAGATAGACAATAATCATTCACTTTTAGAGTTACATTTTATATTATATATCGACATAAGAGGTCACTTCAGTTTTCTATCACTCACCACTTACTATATCATCATATTATTATTTTATGCTTCATTATTATTCTTATTGGACTAGTGTTGTCCACTGTACAATGATAATTATTATATAATTATTTTAGATTTCACATCACCACACTACATAAAATAGTAGTTATATTACCTCTTTTATCACTTTTGTTTTGTGATCATTGGGATATCCTATCTTAAATCTTGATCTCTAGTCCCATATACATTCAGTAAATAATTGCATTTTGCTTTTTGTTAACCTTTGTAAAAATCGGGAACAAATAAAGTTAGTTGTCTTTTGAAAATGCCCACTGTCCATTTAAATAAAGTTAAACAGTTTCAAAAAAGCGCAATGACGCAGTTACGCGAACGTAATGACGCAATTACGCAATACACATCATCAAACCCGGAAATAAACTGGCTTTATAAGCCAGAGAGTCCAGCATAGAATACAGCCTTAGAGAAAGTCCACGAGGATGGACGAAACGGCCCGTTGGCACTTTTATCAGTAGTCATAGAGGACAGAGACAACTGGAGGACCAATCTAACATAGTGAATTGATGGGACAAGCCATGTTGTTACACATGAAGCATAGCAACTGAACAGCAAGTATACTACGTGTGGCAACGTTTTGCCAATACACTATATTGTTATACTGTTATATGTTATCTGCAGCTTCTATTATCATTCATTACCTTTTATAGTCACAGTGTCCCTAATATCTTTGATATTGATATTTACATATATATTGATACCTCTAGTTTATTTATGATCTCTGTTTTACTCTATATTTTGTTTTTAACATTAGTTAGTCTTTATAGTGCTTTCTATATAGAATAATCCGATGATTATCAGTATATCCTGACTTTTTCAGGTATATCAGTTTATTCTGATATATGAGGATTCAATACTTCATTCATCTATTATTTTTGAATACGTTAACCCTTTATTTAGGGTACCTCTCATGACCAGATCTCTATATTGGTGATGATACTGATCTATCCTCATTCTTATATCATATAGTATTTATTTATTCAATATTGTGCACCAATTTTTATAAATTTTAAGAGGCGCCATTTCCGGATTAAAATATCCCATTAAAGTTATTTATATTGTTTAGATAATAGTGTTGTCAAGCACCAAGGGTATAATAAGATACAGATCATACCTTTGTCTTCCATTTTTTACTTTAGTTTAATTGTTGTCCTTATTGTTATTAATGTATATATCTGCTGTCATAAAACTGCCTCATTGTGAATTACGCCTCAATGTATTTAACATAAATGTTAAAAAGTCTCCATGCATCCATTATTTCAAAATGGCACGCAAACTTCATTCTTTTTTTTTTTCTTTTGTAAGATAGACATGTGCTTGCATGTAATAATATTCTGAAAAACAAAATGGGGATCATGTAATGTTGCATAATTGAATATAATGCATACTTTTAAATTATTTTAATCTTTTTCTTGCTAGGTCTTATTACCTTACTTGTCAGTATTTAAAGTTTCTGACCACATTTTTTTTTATTGATTTCACGATAGCCAATTTTCCTAAAATTCCAAAGCGATCTAATGTTTTAATGTACGCAAAGGTATCTTGTGCCGAGGATCTTAAGAGGAACAGACAATGCAGATTTTTTAAGCGCTATAAAATTAAAACCGTTTGAGAGAGAGAAAAAATGTACAGGGGTTTCTTTCAACCATAAGGGAAGGGTGTACACCAAGTTTAATCAAAATCTGAGTCAGAGGGTGACATGACCTTGTTGAATTGATGTGGAATGATCCTTCCGACATTTCTGTCAGCATCTCTCCTGTGTTTTCAAATTTGTTAAACATAATGCATAAGTGTTCACATAGGCTTGATGAAAAAGCTCTGTAATACAAATTTCCAAATCCATCTATTCCAGGGTTCTTATCCAATTTGAGCTTTTCAACAACTTTTTCAATCTCTAATTTAGTTATAGCATTATTAAGGAAAACCAAACCCTCTTTAATCCCTTCTTTCTCTTAATCTTTTTTAAGTATTCATCCATCTCTTCTTTAGAAGGTTTAATAACTAATTTTTGTGATTCTAGGTTATATAGGTTCCAATAATATTTCTGGAAGATTTTACCTATTTCTTTTGGATGAAAATATAGGCGATTATCTGCTCTTCTCAATGCATTTATTCTGCTTTGTGTTCTTCGTATCTTAATTTTTTTTTTACAGATATTTACTTGCGTTTTTGCTCATAAAGTAATGGTTTTGTTGAAATTGCCATTGCTGGTTATCAATATGAAGCTGTAATATTTGTTTTTTCTTACCGTTTAGAGCTATTATCTCAGTGGTTAATTTCTTAACTGGATATATCTTATTCTCGGCTATTAGTCTATCTAATTATTAGAAAATAATCAATTCGGGTATATGAGGAATGGCAATTGGAGTAAAATATATAATCTCTAGTATGTGTATGCAAAGTTCTCCACATGTCAAATAAGCCATTTCCAGTACTAATTGGGTAAACTTATTGACCATATTGGACATTTCTTTTTCAGATTTTATTTTACACAAGGCGATTCTGTCCATAGAAAAATTCATCAACATATTATAATCCCCGAAGATGATGAGTGATCCTGTTTTAAATTTATTTGTCATTTTTATTATGTTACTCAGAAATTTCAATTGCTTTTCGTTAGGGGAATATATATTGACTAAAGTAATAGATATATTATTAATACATCCAACCCATATGATATACCTGCCCTTGGCATCTAATTTCTTAAAATATTCTACTATTGACAGACTCACTCTGAAAAGAATAGATATGCCCTTGATTTGAATGAATAAGTGGCTTCTATACTTTCTTTAAATAATTTAATGTTCAATTCGTAATAAGAATTCTTTTTACAGTGAGTCTCTTGTAAGCATATGATATTGGCCATCTCTTTAATATACTTATTAATTGCCAATTGTCTTTTATATGTTGAGTTCAGGCCTTTAGTATTATGAGATATTATTTTAACTGTCATTCTACCTCTTCTTTTCTAATCTATACTTCTCTTAATTAGTATGTCCTCGCTCGTCTGTCCTCTTCTGTTGTCATATGTGTCTCTCTGCACTAATCTCATTCTGTCCTAGCCTGTTCTCCCTAATTTATCCTCTAGTGCCTTAAAGGATCACATGACTTGTGTTTGCAAAATGTATTACATGGTTTGAAATAAATACATATTTACATTTTCAACTATTGTATTCTCTTTGTTCTTATAAGGATTAGAAATCAGCAATGGGAGGAAATAAGAACACAGATAAGATCTCTATCCTGTTTTATTAAAACATTGCCATTTCATTTTGCCGCTGGTCAATAGAAGTCAGTACAAAAGTAGGCCTCCATAGAATAACCCTCCCCATCAAGCTACCTACAGTCTAGCAGTCTAAGATTAAATCCCTAATGACACATATTCATTTAAATATAAGATTTTCTCTATAAATGTTTTCTCCATTCTGGCAACAAATTAATTCCACTGATCAAAAATCTTTCTCAGAAGTCAAAATAGATTAACCTTATATTATTTTTTGAGCTGAATACAAATATCTTATTAGAATTTCTCTATCACATAAGGATTTTGAGAGACCGTGATTTTAAGTTTACAGTATTATATATATTTACAACAGTGGCGGAGCTAGTGCATAGGGGGCCCCGGTGCCGAAAAAATATCTGCCCCCCCAACCCCCAGGAGGGGAGAGCACAAATTTTTATTGCACTTCCTGAACCCCCTCCAACCTCAACGCAGTACATATATAAAATATATATCAAATTTATAGAAAAAATAAATATATACTGTAAATATGTGGGTCTTTGTCTATATATATATATATATATATATATATATATATATATATATACATGCACATTTCCATATACATCTTAAGATATCTCTGCTGTCCCACTCAGTGTTCGTGCCCTTGTATCCGGCACCACAATGGAGTACTCAGGAGCCCTTTTTAAAATATTAGCAGTTGTATTTATTTTGGTAACAAAATAACATAAATGGTACAAAACCAAAGCCTAGCTTCAAGTTGAAGCACTGACTTACTCTTGGCTGCAGTTCCCTCACTGTCCAAGATAAAGTACAAACAACCACCTTCTGGATTTGAAGTCTCCCTTGTTGCAGGGGATTTCCAAAGCTGACTCTAGAGCTCTCTGTCCAGCTCAGACTGAGCTCTCCCAGCTCGGTGCTTATCGGACCTTTAAAGGTGGAACCCAGCTCGGCTTGATTAGCCTGCTGTGTTAACCCTGTCATCCCCTAGTGGACACAGGGCTTTGCTCAGTCTGTTTCCCACGTATACTCCATCTATGACTCTGTTACATATCCCCCTCCCCAGCTTGACACTATGGGGTTGAGCGGCCAATGCCGTGAGGCAGTGTATGCGGCATAAGGCATCTGCATTGACATGGAGTCTGCCAGCTCTATGAAGAACACGGAAATGGGAGGGTTGGAGGAACAGGAACCATCTCGTCACGTGGTAGTTTTTCTCCTTGTTCTTGTGCATCCACTGTAAAGGGGCATGGTCCAAAACCAAGGTGAACCTTCATCCCAATAGGTAATACCGGAGGGCTTCAGTGGCTCATTTTATGGCCAGGCATTCTTGCTCTACTACAGAATATTTCTGTTCCCGTTGCATCAACTTGCGGCTAAGGAACACGACGGGATGTTCTTCACCATTCAACTTCTGTGACAAAACGGCCCCCAGTCCTACTCCAGAAGCACCTGTTTGTAGGATAAATTCCTTTTCAAAATCAGGGGCTATTAACACGGGACCTTGACACAGTGTAGTCTTTAGGTCTTTGAAAGCTTCCTCCGTGGCCTTGTTCCACTTGACTACGTCAGGTGCCTTGTTCATAGTGAGTTCTGTCAGCAGGGTGGCTCTTGTGGAGAAATGTGGGATAAACCTCCTGTAATAGCCGACGATTCCCAGAAAGGTACTCACTTCTGCTGCTTTCTCAGTGGGCGAGGCCAGTTCTGGATTGCTTCCACTTTGTTGAGCTGCGGCTTGACCATCCCTCATCCAACAGTGTAACCCAGATGTTTGGCTTCACTAAGTCCAATGGCAAATTTCACAGGGTTCACTGTAAGGTTTACCCGTCTTAGGGTTTCTAATACAGACTCCACCTTTGGAAGATGTGGCTCCCAATCTGTGGTATAGATTACTATATCATCTAAACACTCAGCAGCATATTCCGAATGTTCACGTAATAACCTGTCCATCAGTCTCTGGAAGGTGGCTGTAGCTCCATGGAGTCCAAACAATAGTACTTTGTAGTGGAAGAGCCCATCTGGGATCGAAAAGGCAGGTTTTTCTTTTGCTGCTTGTGTCAAAGGAATTTGCCAATATCCTTTAGTGAAGTCCAGGGTTGTTAAAAATCTTGCTTTCTCGAGCCACTCTATCAACTCATCCACTCTAGGTATGGGATATGCGTCAAACTCTGATACAGAGTTTAATTTGCGGAAATCGCTGCAGAATCCGATGGTGCCATTAGGCTTTGGTATCATCACAATAGGACTACACCATTCACTTTGGGATTCTTCAATAATCCCAAGATCTAACATCTTTTTTACTTCTGCTCTGATTTCTTCTCTTTTAGCCTTGGGTATGTGATAAGGTTTCATCCTTACCCTGATCCCGGGCTTAGTGATGATGTTGTGGTAAATAGCGGTGGTGCGACCTGGTTCTGCAGAGAAGACATCCCTGTTTCGGTTTACAACTTTGTAAGTTTCTTCCTTCTGTTCAGGGGACAAATCCTGTGACACAAATGCTTCTACTTGCATTGCCTCAGTGATGGGAATAGTTCCTCCGACATCATCCAACTCTTTGTCAAGACAAGCAATATTCACCTCTACTATCTGCTCTCTCCAAGGCTTTCGCAGGTTTACGTGGTATATTTGCTCCATTCTTCGTCACTCTGGTTGCCTCACTTTATAATCCATGTCTCCTATGGCCTCAATAATTTTGTACGGGCCTTGCCATCTGGCCAGTAGTTTGCTTTCGGCCGTGGGTACTAGAACTAGTACTCTGTCTCCTGGTTGGAATTTCCTCACCTGTGCTGTGCGGTTGTAATATGTTCACTGATGTTGTTGGGCTTTTTCCATGTGCTCTCGTACCAGGGGGCTGACTTGGGAGAGTCTTTCCCTCATTTTCCTCATATACTCTATGATATTCTCACCGGGCACGGTTTGTTCTTCCCATTCTTCTCACAGTATGTCCAGTATTCCTCTGGGATGGCGACCATAGAGGAGTTGAAAAAGGAAAAACCCCATGGAGGCTTGCGGTACCTCTCTGACTGCAAAGAGCAAATAGGGTAGAAGTCAGTCCCAATCTTTCCCGTCTTGGGTTACAACCTTTCTGAGCATGTTCTTCAAGGTTTTGTTAAACCGCTCAACCAATCCATCCGTCTGAGTATGGTAAACCGAGGTTCTTAGTGTTTTCACCTGTAGGAGCTTGCACATTTCTTTCATCAATCTAGACACAAAGGGTGTCCCTTGATCAGTCAAGATTCCCTTGGGTACACCCACCCTTGAATACAGCTGTATGAGCTCTTTAGCTATATTTTTAGAGGTTGCTATGCATAGTGGTATTGCTTCTAGATATCTTGTGGCATAGTCCGGTATTACCAGTATGAACTGGTGTCCTCTGGCTGATTTTTCGAGAGGGCCAACCAGGTCCATTGCAATCCTCTCAAAATTATTATTGTCCTGGAAGCACTGCTGTGGAGTCAGCTCTTCCTCTCCAGGTTCTTCTGTTTCCTCCTCTCTTTCATCATTATGAGCTGTAGGACCCATTCTGTGTGCCCGTCTTTTTTCCTTATCTCGAGAGTCTCCACAGGTTCTTTTTTGCTTTCCCATTGGTCAGTAGGAAGAAGATCTTTGAAGTGGCAAACATCTCTGCCTAGTACTACCGGATAAGGCAGGGTTGGCAGGGTAGCTACGACCGGTGCAGTGATTACCATCTACCTCCCCTGTATCTCCAGTGTTGCAGTGCTGCTAGGGTAGAGATTGACGGTACCATGTACGCATTTTTTGCCCACTCGTCTTGAGGTTTTTATTTCACTGTGTCTTATGAGTTTTCCTGAGAAAAGAGTCACAGCACTTCCTGAGTCTATCAGGGCTGTTGTTTCTTTACCGTTAACCTTTATGGGTTTGGTAAACTGATGAGCCTTTTCTGTCACCCCCACCAGGTTAATTAGGTTACAGTGGTATGGACTTTCTCCCATGTTGCATTGCATGGTTTCCTCTTTACTTGGACAGTAAGCCGCTATGTGTCTTGGTTCTCCACAATTAGAACACTTCCCCTTGCTTGCGGACCTGCCTCTTTGCTTTGGTTCTTCAGGAATCACCCTTTTTACAGGTATCTTTGTCCGGTTCCCAACCATCTCATCCAGTTAGAGGTTTGAGCCTTTGAATACGGGAGGTCTCCACTTTTGAAGGACGGAAAAATTCATTCATGGCCGAATATCTTTCTGCCAACGACTTGTGCTGTCTCAGTAACTGCTGAGTAGTCTCCTGCTAGCATGCAGTGGTTTGTATTGGGGCCTTCACTAGTTCCTCCATTGTTTAGTTATCAGCACTGCCACCATATGTGATATCTCTGCTGCTTGTGTCCTTGTATCCGGCACCACAATGGAGTACTCAGGAGCCCTTTTTCAAATATTAGCAGTTGTATTTATTTTGGTAACAACATAACATAAACGGTACAAAACAAAAGCCTAGCTTCAAGTTGAAGCACTGACTTACTCTTCGCTGCAGTTCCCTCACTGTCCAAGATAAAGTCCAAACAAAAAAAAAACTCTTTGCCACTTGCTGGATTTGAAGTCTCTATTGTTGCAGGGGATTTCCAAAGCTGACTCTGGAGCCTTCTATTCAGCTCAGACTGAGATCTCCCAGCTGGGTGCCACCTTTAAAACTCTGATTAACACCCCGGTCTGTGTCAGGGGGCACAGTGGGGCTTCAGGAGCCTGTGGGGGTCCCATTGGTGGTCAGCAGGAGCCACTAGGGACCACAGGGACCCAGGGGACATGCAGGGCCACAGGGGATCCGCTGGGCCACACAGGATCTGCAGGGGCACAGATGTCCCGCAGGGGCCACAGGAGGGCTGTGGGGTCCACAAGAGGCCCATGGGGGACACAGGGGACCAACAGGAGGTCCGCCAGGGCCTCTCAGACATCAGGGGCTTTGGTGCCTTATGATTTACAATACGTACATAGTAAAGGACTAGCTCCCCTAATAGGTAGAAGTATAGGATTGTCTCCTGTATTTTTTCTCAGGAACATCCCTCTTAAGGGTCCAACAGTAATTATCTAGCATTGCTGGACTCCACTTGCCTTGGTACCGCTTTTCCATTTTGGAAATGTCCTGGTGAAATCGTTCACCATGTGCATCACTGACTTTCCCAATAATTGTTGGGAAGGAATCTAGGTTCAAATCCATGAAATGGATTTTCCAAGACTTGTTACATCCCATGATTTTGTAAGATTGAAAAAGATCATCCACTATTTCTTTGTAGTTGTCTGTCTTATGATTCCCTATGAAGTTCTGACAAACGATCTTGAAAGACTTCCATACAGCCTTTCAGTCTGGTTCAACTGAAATAATCAGTTGTCTTATTTGAGGTCCTACAAAGATCCCCTGTTTAATCTATTCATCAATGATCATTTGGGAATTCTTTACTGAAATATGTAAATCCTGGTCCACTTTGATCCATCGCTTTGACAAAGTTCTTCATAAGATCGAGCTTTATATGGAGTGGAAGTAGATACACTTTTTCTGGATCAATGAGTGGTGTATTGATAACATTCTTCTGTCCTGGAGTTAATGATGTTTGTTTTGGCCATTGTGCCATGAATCAGCCAGGGGCCATCTTGGATTTGGGCCTGAAGTATATTGGCAGCAGTAGCCATTTTGTGACTGGCAGCATTAGCCACACCCAGTGGCCATATTGTGTATGGGCATGACAGTTCATGGCTCAGTCGGCATCCATATTGGGACTGGCAGTATTGGTCACACCCAGGGGCCATCTTGGACTGGAACTGTTATCTGCCACATGTTATTGAACTGAAGGGTTTGGGCTCCCAGAGCCACTGTTATATTGTTATATATTCTGGGCAGAGTCCCACTGTTATTGTTATGCATTCAGAGAAGAGGCAGTTTACCACGTCACCACTAATAAAGTCGTCATAACGCATTAAGTGGACTGACATGGGAAGTACTGCCTCAACTCATAACATGTTGGAAAGGGAGAGATGCTGTGGGTTATAAAATGTTGTAGTGGTATTATCTGTAAATATATTGTATTGTAATGTGGGAGCCATGTTGTGTGCAGTCATCCATAATGGGTCTGATACAGATAGTAACCTGAGTAGATCACCCATCTGCCTTCCAGCTATCACCTAAAGTAAACACTTGAAGTGATAGCAAGGCCAGAACAAAGGGGTCTTTACAGACATGGAGGCACCTTAACCCCATGGGGTCTTCAGCCCAATATCAGGGTCATAGTACAGGAGCAAATAGATGTTTCTCCCTTGAGAGCCAGAGACCAAGTGAATTAGGTAGCCACACCTAGTGGGCGGCCCATGGGAGGGGTCTGGAAGTTCCCAGAGCTTACCTCTAGTCCATTGGCCAGAGGTAATCAAGTTACTCTGGAGATTACCCCATTGGTCAAGAGGAAGATGAGGGTTGGAAAAGGGAGTAGCCACTCCCTGTACTGGTTTTGTGAGTTGTTTAAATACTTGTGTAAAAATAAAGAAGTTGTTCTTAATTTTCATACTTTGACTAAGCATGTATTATTGACACAGAGGCATATGCTTGTAGAGGAGCTCGTTCTGACTCCCTACCAAGGAGCTCCCAGGTACACTACCAAAGCAAGCTGGGACTGATGCCTTTGTACCAACAAATACTGTCCATAGGTCTAGAGTCACCCAAACTTAGGTCTAAACCTACTGGGAATAAGAGTACTAGGATCCCATCAGATCCCATCATCATAGTAGGTTGTGACACATTGTTTCTGAGTATAATGATTTCTTCGGTCTCTGCTGTCCCACTCACAAAGAAAACAGTTGTACTTTGTGTGACCAAGTTGTAGCCGAAGCAAAAGAGTGACTACTTTCAAGTCACCACAAATATTCCATTTGTATTCTTCATATTTGATTTTTTCAAGCACGAGTTTCATGCTCTCATAATTCTCATTGATATTGGCAACATGCGCTAGTGGCACTGAAGGAAACGTATTTCCATTGTGGAGAAGCACAGCTTTCAAGCAAACTTTAAAAGAATCGATAAATAAATGCTAATCCTCTGTTTTATATTCATGACCAAGTACTTCCATAACAGAATGAACATCATTGCAAAAAACAAGTTAATCTTCAAGGGAAAAGAAATCTCTAAAAAACTAACTTTAGTTTCCTTATGGAGAAGATTCCAGCCTTTCAACCTGGAGACTAAAAGTTCTTCTTGCGTTTTATTTAGGCTCAAGTCTCGGATGAGGTCATTGAGATCTCCTTGGGTGAAGAAATGTGGTTGTAACGATAACCAGGAAACCTCAAAAGTTTGTTCAAGCCTTATATCATCATCACCATGCTCTACAGGATCTTTTTCTTGTTCATCATCACTAAGTATTACTTCTTCTGGAGGCATTGGCACAGGCGATTCTTCACTATGCAGCACTGGCCTGGCATTGTTCAACTTCGTATTATGAACATAAAATGTACATAGAACTACACAAAAAACATACTCACAGCATTAGATGTTTCAAGAACTAACTTTTTCCATCAACTGGCCAGGAGCGCTGACTCCTACAGTAAACAAGCAAACATGTGAGTCATCATGCCTCAAGAGCATCACGTGACAGAATAAAACTCAACTGTTTATTACTCTGGGCCTTTTTTACATTGACTAATCATAATTTTAAACAATTAAAAATTATACTAGTATTTTACTAATGAAAAATTTGTATGATGTGTTATACAGCACAATGTATTATATTAAAGAGGATGTCACTTTAATTCTATGGGTGATAGGACAATCTGAGACCATTTTCGAAATCAGTGGGATAAATTACACAATCCTTATTTGCTCTGATACAACAGCTTTTTTTTGGCCAGTGTTCTTTAATTTGTTCTCCTATTGCCTAATCTCTCCTTATTTTTCATAATCTGCTCTCTGGTACTATAATTCTAGAAACATTCGGCTGCACTAATGTGCTCTACTCCATCCAGCATACAACCTTACTTCTACCTGCATTTGCTGATCATTGGACATGTCCTTAGGTCATATCAGGAACCCAAAGTAGCATAGTATTCTGGTGGTGAGTGAAAACCTTTAAACGTATGTTAATTATATTGGTTCCTATGACCCATGTGCAAAGACACGCCTTTTTTAATCACCATGTGGCTTTCAATAAGCCCTTATTACAGATGTTGGCCCCTATCCTGTTAATGTTACTATGACAACCACACAACTTCCTGTTTCCAGAATTTTGTGCATTTAAAATATCACCAGGTTTGCATCATTTCCTGCACTTGAGACTATTTAAGGTCACCTTGTTAAATAAATGTTATCTGACTTGAGAAAGAGCTTGTAGTCCAAAACACTGCTAGTCATTTCAATGCTTTGAAGAATCCCGGAGGTGTGCTCTGTGAAGCACCAAATTTGTGAAGTGAATTTCTAGAGGTGAGGCCTGGAAAATATTTGCCCCCATCCACCCGCCTTGAGGGCATAGAAGCCCCTTTGGTATCCTCACCAAGACCCAACCAATAGGTACTAGGGAACATGGGTTAAGAGGACTCTTTGGCCCCTCCCCATCAGGAGAGGAACTATTCATCTTTAGTCTTCTGACCAAGGCCTTCAGACTACTTTACCCAAAGTGAGCCTGGACACAAAGGCCGCATAACCCCCTCCCCAGCCTCTACAGCTTGCAGAAATGGTGGGTGCAAAAATCGAGGTGCCCAAAACAAAATCCACATAGTATGAGGGGTCACTAGTCCCCCAATAATCCAGGAATCAATTCAATCCGACCATCTGGCAAAAGGACCAAGTGTTTCCTTGGCAGAGGCAGAGACTAGAGTACTATTAGGAAGGTACTAACAAGGTACTACACTTGATCTTAGCCAAAAGGCTGAGAAGTGAAAGTATTTTTTTTTGTATTGAATACCAGAGGAGTGCTCTCAATGAGTGCATGTCGTGCAGTCATGTGCTCCTTGGTGCCCTTGCTTCAGTGAAGCCTTTGGGTCCCTCTGCCTTGAGGGCTTGATGATCACCTTGATCTTCTGAGCTCCGGCCATGAAGTCCTAAAATATTTTGCCCCCCACCCTAAGAATTGTGGAGGGTCTTTCCACCATCTTCAGGCCAAGTTGAAGATGGGCCAGGGCAGGGGAGGAAACTGGCAACCCACTCAAGAAAACCATATGGATGATCACAACAAAAAACAGACAGATGTGCCTGTCATGCTGCGTCTGTATTGCCACTGAGAGTCAGACAAGACTGAAGATCTGAACAACAATAACAACACACATATCACATATTATAATTGTCCAACTACGATTCGTCGTCACGCTGTGTTGCGTAGTGCGTACGACTTAGCGATGAGCGCCACAGGCGCGCAGCGTGGCGAGCCGTTAAACCGTACCACTTTGCTGATCGTACAACTTTGCGATGAGCGCCGCAGGCGAGGCGAGCCGTTAAACCGTAGCACTTTGGCAACGAACGCCGCAGGCGCTCATTGCAGGCGCTCATTGCAGGCAAGCCTCGCATAGCAAGGTGAGCCGTCTATTTTCCAGGAACTGAGATTGCCATTTGCCATGATCTTTGTCTTTTTAATGTTGAGCAGCAGGCCAACTTTTGCTCTCTCTTCTTTTACCCTCATCAATAGGTCCTTTAGTTCCTCCTCACTTTCAGCCATCAAAGTAATATCATTGGCGTATCTGAGGTTGTTGATATTTCTTCCAGCAATATAGCAATATTGAGTTATTGCTTTGGATTTATCCAATCTGGCCTTATGCATGATGTACTCCGCAAATAAGTTTAATAAATAAGGTTACAATACACAACCTTGGAAAAATATTTAGGAAGAAAAGGATTATGGGAGTTTAACTAAGGCTAAATTTGTTAAAATGTTGTGTAATTAGTGGGGTGGGGGTTTAATAGGGGGTTAGGTAGGTAGTATTAGGTTGGTAGGGGTTAATAGGTTAGGGTAGATGGGGGTTAGTTTAGATTTAGTGTTTTATTGGGGAGGAATAGTGTAGTATAGTGTTTGTACTTAGTGTCATGAGGGTCCTGGAGGACCCTCATGGTAATTATGGGGTTAATAATAGGCTTCTCATTGTCCTATGAGGGTCTTCATAGACCCATATGGGACTGATTGGGTTAAATAGAGGCTTACAGGGGTCTGTATAGACCCCCATAAGGGATGGGATTAAATAGGGCTAGGTGGGGTTAAATAGGCCCAGTTAGGTTAAAAATGGCCCTTTAAGGACCCGCAAGGTGGGGAATTTTATTTTTTTAAATGCAGCAAGGGCCTGTTCTGATTTTTTTATTGTCGATCTGGAGATGTCCATGTGTAGAGTTGTCTTGGAGGCTGTGGGAAGAGGATGTTTGCCATGACCAGAATTCCCCTATCTTGACAGAATTCCCCTAATCTCTGACCTGCTTCATTTTGTACTGCAAGGACAAACTTGCCAGTTATTTCAGGTGTCTTTTGGTTCCCTACTTTAGCATTTCAATCTCCTATGATGATAGTAACATCTTTTCTTGGTGTTATATCTATGATGTGTGGAATATCATCATATAATTGGATATCTTCAGCCTCTTCAGCATCCATAGTTGCAGCACAGACTTGGATCACTGTGATGTTAAATTGCTTGCTTCGAATTCCAACTGAAATCATTCTGTCATTTATTGGGTTTTAACTGAGCACACCCTTTGATTCTCTATGAGGGCTCCTCCATTTCTTCTGCAGGATTCTTGACCACAGTAGAAGATCTGGTGGTTGTCTGATGTGAAATGTCCCTTTCCAGTCCATTTAAGTTCACAAACAGAGGTGGAAGGAGAATACGGCAGATTGTTGAAGTCACAGAAGTACAGGACTGCCAGCAGATAGAGTGATCAGAGTAACACAAAAAATGAGTCTTTAGGCAACTAGATGACACTCAAGTTTTGAGTGGTAACGTTATGCGGAAATTGGCACAATGGCTCCTCCTAAAAGATGTAATTATTATTCCAAGCCATTTTAATCACTAGGAATACCTTATTTCTTATGGAATGGTTGCATTCTGCATCAGTGGATCTTTGTGACATGAATGTGCAAAGATGAATGTATTTGTCTCTGGGACAGCACAACTCTAGCCCCATATCAGAAGTGTTAATGCCTCCATTAGCTGGATATCGCTTCTGCATTTAATGAAGATAGAGGATTGTTTTAATAACACAATGTGCTGGACACAAGGCACAGGTCTACAGTTTGGTAATAAGCATTTCACCATTGTAATAATAGGAACCTGACATATATTTACTGTTTTATATACAACAAAGCCTCCAGCAAATTTAAATGAATAGAAAATTATTCGGGAGGTTAGGTAGGAGATGGTTCATAAAGGATTACTGGAGATAATGGGGAACACTGAGAAGGTTTCAGTGCAGAAACAGGTAAGCTGTATCCCATTACTGACATATTAATTTGCCTAATTTTAAAAGTCTTATTTTTCATTTAAATTGTGTTCATTACTCATCACCCCATATTCACATTCTAGAAGCATAACAATGCCACATTTTTGTTTACTGTCTGAGAATACCGAAGCAAAGTCCTAAATCTAGTGTGGACCTGCTCCATAAACTTGCAAAAGTATCCTCTTTTAAAGGTAATGTATAGTGATCCTACCTACAAGGAAAATAACACTTCGGTCTTACCAGCACTAGTTGCAAAAATCAAAAAGTATACATTGTTTTATATATTTGTTTATATACTAGATAATAAATGCTATGTGCAGTTACTATTCTTACTTGCCAAAAACAATGAGAAGGGAATGAGGGATTTTCTTGGAAGCTCCACTTACTAGCAGATAAACATGTAGTAGAAAGATTGTTCCCATCCTTTATTAACATAGCATTGTTCATAAGGCAAAAAAAGCCACACCAATTATTTTTAACTGTGCTTTTTTTTCTTACCACAGCACTGGTATACACATATACCATTAATATATTACACACTCATCCCTTTCTTTCATTGTCTCATTTCTTTCTATCCTTTCCAATTTTACCCTCTCTCATTTTTACATTTAGATTCCTTTTCCATTCTATTTTCTTTTCCTTTCCTGATGTCTCTGATTCTACTCTCATTAAATCTTGCTTCATTCACGTTGTTTCATATGGCTAAACAGCTCTGATTCCAAACTGAGTGAAAGAGTGACTGAATAGTAGAGTGAAATAGTTTGGCAATTACCAGATCGTGGCTACACATTCTGAAATGTTACAGCCTATTTATCAATACCAGACAACCAATAAGTGACTCAGAAAAATGGAATGCTGTTCATGCAGTTTAACAGAGGAACACAATTTTTAATTATGTTCCCCTCCACCGTCATGCTGAATTTAAAGGATTCAGAATGTGGGACATTTACACCTGAATAGTTTTCAGGGCACACAAGTCTGCCAAAGAACACATGTTGAAAATACAGGCAATAGAAGGGAAGAGGCACTACATATATTTTGTGAAAACAAAATCAGACTTTTCAAAAGTAAATAAAATATTTCAAAATATCTGAACCAGTACTAATAGAAAGATAGCAACTATCCTATTCATGTGCTTTTAGTGAAGCTACTTCCACCACAAAAAAATGATTTAATTGTATAAGAAAATGATCTGAATATTATTCCCTCATGTTTCTGCAGTGTATATAAAACTCACATTATCCAGTGCTTACAAATAATTTTCTTATACCAAGGCCTTTTTTTTTTAAGAACAGTAGAAGGTTTGGGTAGAATTGTCATGGTACTTCTTGGACAGCTGCTGGAAACAAAACAGGGACTGTGTGTCTGGACATCAGCAACTTTCATAGTGAGCCAAGTGGACCTGCCTATATTATGGTAGAATGTTGTTCCCTTCAACACCTGCACTGGGCTTCTGATTAGATTCAGATAAACCTCACCTACTTCTTCCTCCTGGGGATACTTAAGGCCGCCAGAACCAGGTCGCAGTTCTCAATTGTTTTGCTGTTTGCTGCCATGCCATGTTCCTGTGTGCTCTTTCTGCATTGTTTATGCTGATTCTGACCTTGGCTTGTCTCTCTGTTGTTCCTAATATTTGTCTCTCTGACTTTGGTGTGTTCCCTGGACCTGGTGTTCTGTCTTCAGCCTTCCTTTGGATTGTATAACTATTCTTCTGCCTTGGATGCTTTGTTACATTTGCAATTGAACTCTCTCTTCTGCTACTAGTCTTCTCCCTCTTGTTCTTTGGCTTACTCTTTGCTACTGTGCTCAGCATAACAAGAATAAAAAGCTGGTGTCTGCTACTCCAGGAATAAAATGCTTACAATATACAAGTATCTTACTCTGAATTAAATCAATGATAAGTGTTTAAGGAAGCTGGACCAGTCATCTGAGATAATGCATGTTATATTTTACAAGCTTTTTTACTTGTCTTTGCTATTACAACCAAACAAAATAAGCTTTCCATATTATAAGTCAATGTTATGTTTAACTTCAATTTGATACAATATGCTTCTAACTTTTCTATCGTGTAAAACTCGTGAGGAAGTAGGTCAAATGACTGATTCAATGTTAGATATTTTTATTTAAAAAAATCTAGTTTGCTACTATTACTACAATATCTTAATAACACTAACCTATTGTCAAACAAAATAAAGTTATAATTTATAAGACTGTCCTTGAAAAAAACTTATGCACATCAGCCAGACTGTTGAAGCGATATACATTTTATACCTAGAATCTCCAATGTACAAACTGTTTGTCATAATAATTATCCTATTCCTAACAATCTTAACAACCTGTCAAAGGAAAAAAAGCTGATCTTGCAAACTTCTGCTGTAAACTGATCACATAAATGCCAGAGGCAGATGTTCTAGCTGTACAATCTAGCTGGCACAGTCACCTTTGTATTTAACTGGATAGATTCAGCTACAGTGAAAATATATATACTCAACTATTATCACACTAAATACAACAAATGCCTGTGTTCTTAATTTTATTCATATATTTCTTTCATTATTGAGGCTGCCCATATTTTAATAAAGTTAGTTCTAAAATGTTATTTGGAATATGCAGCTTTATTAATCATTTCAATAAACGAGTTAAAACTCAATTGGGTATCTTATATTTCATATCTAAATCTCATTGTTAGGGGAAACAGTGTATGGACACATAATCAAATGTAAAAAAAATATATAAAAACAAAACTTTTTTTTTATTTTCCTTTAAAAACTAAATATTAGACTGAGCAATCAAGATGGCATTAACTATCAGAAAACAAAACAGGCTAATGTCCTCCTTTTTATTCATTCATAATTAAAAACACATTTTAGAACTTAAAACACTGTGGGACATATTCAATTGAGTTTTTGGGAGATCCGGTAGCTCGTAACTGATGTGGCGAGCTAATTTTCTATTCAATTGGTGTCATTTTGCGGGTTCCGATCGGCTTCCAAGTTATGGGCTTAAGAAAATGGCGATGGTTAAACTCGTAACTTACAGCCTCCAGAAGCCTTTGATCTTTCACTTTCGTAAGGCTAAAATCGCAAATCGCTATTCAATTGCTCAATTTCCCCAAGCCCGCAAATGTTTTCACAACCGTAAATGGCAAATGAAGGAGAAAATCGTATGAGTGCTAGAGAGGACTCGCAAGTGGGGTTAAACACCTATTTGTAGCACTGTTAATGCAAATAAAAAATCAATCCTCCACTATAGATAACCAGGAAAGCGATGAAAGACATTAGAATTAATTTAATGTTTAATTTTGGGGTTAAATTGATGTCGAGTATCAATGAGTTAATACATATCAGGCCATTCATATGGACTAGAACAGTATTGGCATTCATTTTCATAATTCTTTTCATAAGTCTGATTGCATATTGGACACCTGAACCTTATTGATTGACATGTAACCTCCATGTTTTACTGCCGTAATAATGACAGTCTCATTTTCTATTGGCTGATTCGAAACGGGCGGTTATGGGCTTGCTGAATTGACCATGTTCCCGCCCTGAACCGCTCCGAACCAGTGCATGGTTTACGGTTTTGGCTTTGGGCCCGTAATTTGCGGGCTTGAGCAATTGAATAGCATCACAATCAGAGATGAATGGGAGCCCGCAACACGCTCACAGACATTCACTGTCTGTGATCCAGTTGTGGGCTTCGAATTGAATATGGCCCTGTGTTTCTACTTAATATACCAGTGGTAAAACAAGTTGCAAGGAGTAGAGTTTTTGGGGCCACAACAGTCCTTATAAAGAGGCAGAGGTAGGATATGGAGGACTTGTATAGACCGGTTAAACCGACTCCTTGTACTGCTTTTATATGTGGTTGTATTTTTATGCACTGCTCATTGGTCACAGGGGATGATTGACAGGACTCAGAGAGCCTGGATGTAGCATGGCAAAAAAACACTTTTACCACAATCAAAAAAAAAAACGACCTTTCAAAAATACTAATTTAACAGCAAAACCGCGGAAATCGAAAAAACACGATAAACAAGAAAAAACATAAAATAAAAACATACTAACACACAGCATGGGTGGAACGCCAGGATGCCTGGGAGGAAGGTTGCACGCGAATTTAAACCAAATTTGCAGAGTTTCGGCACTCAAAAAACGGCTAATTGAGAGAAAAAAATGTCGGACGAAAAAAATGAAAGGAGACCGAGGTGGGCAAATCGCCGCCAGGCATGTACAAGTTAGCCAGGAACGAAGGAGATACAAAATATACCATTACAACAGACAGAAAATGCTTGCAAACCAAGTAACACATAGAAAAAAGCCGCCATTTTACAAGAGTAAATTGCAAATAATAACATTATGATTCTAAAATGGTGCTTTAACCGCCTAAACAATTAGTTTGGCCTGGCACACGCAGCCTATTTACACTGCACACTTGGCACATTGCTGACACTTTCTTCTCAGGTGATCAACAGTCCAACTGTACATTTTCAGATGCAGGAAAATCCAAAGAGATTAATAGCACTTCCGGATATTCATTGCTGCATATTAAATATAAATAGGTAAAGTATATCAATTTATGAATTCATATTAATTTATTAATTCACAGTACTAATTTGTTTTCATATTTTACTTATATACCTGTAAAAAGCAGGAAACTTGAAGTACACGAGGGGCCTACTTCTCCATTCCCCCCTACATTGCAAAGCAGGAAACTTGAAGTACACGAGGGGCCTACTCTTCCCCTCCCCCCTTATCCTCCCTTCTACCCCATCTCCAAAAACCTCTGTATCCCCTTTGCCCCTTCTATCCTCTCTACTTACCTTGATCCGCTGAGCTCCTGCTGCTGCAGGGTGTCTTCTGCCTGTGTCCGTACCCTGCATATGCTAATGACGTGACGCGCATGTGATGTCACGTCATTGGCATATGCCAGCATGATCACAGCAAGAAGACGTGCAGGGGAGAGAGAACAGCAGCATGAGCTCAGCAGATCGAGGTAAGAAGAGAGGAGAGAGGGGAAAGGGTATAGGGAGGCTTTTGCATAGGGGGGAAGAGGGAGGATAAGGGGGTTAGGCTAGAGGAGGATTGTGGCCCTCACTGCAGGCTAAGTCCTGCGGGCCTGAGCGCTGAAGTCCTGCAGGCCAAGGGGGTTAGGAGGGAGGAGGAGGATTGTGGCCCTCACTGCAGGCTAAGTCCTGCGGCCCTCACACTGACAACTATATTAGTGATATATAAACACAGACACAGTTATACAAACATTTATATATACACTAGCGACTTGCCCGTCAAAAATGACGGCTTGATGGAGTTCTATATATTTTTTTTTCTCCCCCACCCCTCACTCCCCTATGTCTCCCCCGCTATGTCTCTCTTCCACTTGTCGCTTCCCCCTCTCTCCCTCCCCTGTGTGTCTCCCCCTCTCCCTCCCTTGTCTCTCATTCCCTCCTCTCCCTTCTACTGTGTCTCTTTCCCCCCTCCGGTGTCTCTCTCCCCCTGCCCTGTGTCCCTTACCCATCACCCTCCCCTGTGTCTCTTCCCCCCTCGCCCTCCCCTGTGTCTCATACCACCCTCACCCTCCCCTGTGTCTCATACCACCCTCGCCCTCCGCCGTGTTTCTCCCCCCTCTCCCTCCCCTGAGTCTCTTTCCTCTCTCTCCCTTCCCCTATGTCTCTTCTCCCTTCCCTGTGTCTCTTCCCCCCTCCCCTGTGTCTCTTCCCCCTCCCCTGTGTCTCTTCCCCTCTCCCCTGTGTCTCTTCCCCCCTCCCCTGTGTCTCTTCCCCCCTCCCCTGTGTCTCTTCACTAAAACGGAAGACCGGCAATAGCATCACCATACTAATTGAACAACATTATCTATTTTTCTCTACACATCGCTCAAGCGCTAGTGGGGTTAAGAGTTGGGATAAATTACATTCTGACAACCCCTTTCTATATATACTTATATATATATATATATATGTTTGTGTATATAATATATAATATACTTATAATCTGTATAATATATGTGTGTATAAAATCTATAATATATGTATAATATATACAGTATATATATATATATATATATATATATATATATATATATATATATATTTATAATGTCCCAGTGCACATTTTGTTGTATATATGTTGTTTTTTTTATTAGTTTATGGCCCCCAGCCCATGATGCCATGTCCCCCAAGGCCAGGCCTCCATGGGCCCCATCAGACCCATCAGTCAGATCTATCACTATCAGTCAGACCCATCAAACTACTTACATTCATTGAAGCTGTTCAATTATCCACCACTATGCATGTCCTGCCTGTGCGTTTTTCTGCAGAGGCAGGGACTTCCTGAATGACTTTGCATGCATGTGACGTAATTGTGAAACTCCCTGCCTCTGCAGAAAATGTGCAGGCAGGGGAGACATGGCGGAGGTGAATTGAAATGCTCTAATGAATGTAAGTAGTCTGATGGGTCTGATGGGTCTAATGGGGCATGGAGTGCTTAACACTACTTTCTTATTGTCAGCTTTCAGTTTACTGCAAAACACATACATACATACACTCTGGAAGCCAATGTAAAAGTTTAAGCTTCATCATACAGCTCAGATGGCCACATTTGACTTTTTATTGCAAACAATCTTCATTTAAAATAGATGACTAATAGATAACTGTAGATGATTCAGCCTACATAGACAGTAACGTTTTTTTATTTTGAAATATGTTTTTCTGAACTGTTTGTCAATGGCTGTTCTCTTGATTGTATATTTCATGCTTCTGCTCCCTCTGTCCAGGGGCGTGCACGCACAGCTCCCTCTCTCCAGGGGCGTGCACGCACAGCTCCCTCTCTCCAGGGGCGTGCACGCACAGCTCCCTCTCTTCGCAAAGGCCGCAAATGCTTCGCAAGGGTGAGCAACAGCTCCCTATCTTTGCGAGGGCCGCAGTTGCTGGCAAGGAGCGCCTGCGAGGGCGCCTGCTAGCGTGAGCAACAGCTTAAGCAAGCTCGCCTGCTCACAACTACATATGTGATACACATACAGTTATACACACAGACACATTTATATACACACACACACATTTATACACATGCACACATAGACATACAGTAATACACACACACACATACATAGTTATACACATACACACAGACATACAGTTATACACACACACACAGCTATACACATATAGACATACATAGTTAGTTATACACATACACACAAAGACACAGTTATACACATGAGCACACAGACACTGCTATACACATGCACACACAGACATACAGTTATACACACGCACACAGTTATACACATATACACATACATAGTTATACACATGCGCACACAGACATACACACACACAGACAACGTTATACACATGCACACACACAGACATACAGTTATACATAATTGTACACATGCACACACAGACACAGCTATACACATGCACACACAGACACAGTTACGCACACAGTTATACACATACATAGTTATACACCTGCACACACAGACATACACAAACACAGACACAGTTATACACATGGACACACAAACACTGTTATACACATGGACACACAGACACCATTATACACATGGACACACAGACCCCGTTATACACATGGACACACAGACATATAGTTATACACATATACACATACATAGTTATACACATGCACACACAGACACAGTTATACACATGTACACACAGACATACAGTTATACACACACACACAGACACCGTTATACACATTGACACACAGACACCGTTATACACATGGACACACAGACATATAGTTATACACATATACACATACATAGTTATTCACATGCACACACAGACACAGTTATACACATATACACATGCATAGTTATACACATACACACACAGACATACAGTTATACACATGGACACACAGTTATGCAGACACACAGTTATACACATATACACACACACATACACACACAGACACCGTTATACACATGCACACACATAGACATACAGTTCCGCACACACACCAGACACAGTTATACACATGCACACACAGACATACAGTTATGCACACACACCAGACACAGTTATACACATATACACATACATAGTTATACACATGCACACACAGACATACAGACACAGTTATACACATATACACATACACAGCTATACCCATACACAGGTATTCACATACACACACACAGACACTATTACTATTATTAATTTACTATCTAACATCTGTAGCAAATGGTCTTCTTATCTGCTTATCCTACACTCATACTTTCTCTCTCTGTCTCATCACAGCAGTAACTCAGAGCTACATTACCCTCACTCTGGACACAAACATCCCACAGACTTCTCCCTTCCATCACCTTAATTTATAGATACACACATGACTTGCACCTGCTCATTTAACATCACCTGCAAACAACCTAATTAATAAAGTATCTTAGATTCTCACCCACCACTGATTTAACTTATCACACTCTCTTCCTTGCTCCTGAATCTATATCATTACAACTTCTAATCTTAGGAAAATAATTCTTACCCCTCTATGACACAATTATCCTATCTTTCAGCTGAGCTTACACACCGTCACAATGCTTTCTCACTCTTTCCTCTTTCATATAACCTACTGCCTTTCTCTCAGACTTTCTTTTGCAGTCTCTCCATATCATGTCCCCAACAATATTACCATCTCGCCTTCTTTGCTCTCCTCTCCTCTTCTCTGCTCCCATGAGCTCCTCTCCCTACTCCAGTCACAACATCGTCCCCTCCCTAATACTCACAAGCAGAAACAGCACTGTAAGTCACAGTCCCATCTTCTCTCCCTCTCACTACTCCTTCTCCTGGCTGCGGGAGATATATCCCCTAACCCAGGCCCCTCACTCATCTCCACTCGCTGTCAGCCATGCTCTGGTTCATGGCCAGCAAACACCCGTAACACCCAGAACCCTCTACTCTACCTTTCTCCTGCTCCCTCTGGAACGCACGGTCTATCTGCAATAAACTCAAATTCACTCACGACTTATTCATCTCCAACTCCCTCAATCTACTGGCTCTCACGGACACCTGGCTCTCATCCTCAGACACTGCCTCCCCTGCAGCGCTCTCTCATGGTGGCTTTCACCTCAGCCACACACCTAGACCTGGGAACAAACAAGGTGGTGGTGTGGGTGTATTGCTTTCCACTCGCTGTACATTTCACCTCTTACCCCCTGCCCCATCCCTCCAATTCTCATCCTTTGAAGTGCATACAATCCGCCTCTTCTCACCTTTCTCTCTACGTGTTGCCGTGATCTATCGTCCCCCTGGCACTCCCTCTCAATGTCTTGATCACTTTTCTGCCTGGCTCCCTCACTTTCTCTCCTCCAACGTTCCTTCACTGGTACTTGGAGATTTTAACATTCCCATTGACACTCCCACCTCCCCAGCAGCAGCCAAACTGCTCGCACTCACCTCTTCCCTCGGCCTTTCACAACTAACAGATTCTTCTACTCATCATGCTGGACATTCTCTTGACCTTATCTTCACCAATCTCAGCACAGCCTCCAACCCAGTCACCCATCCTCTCCCTCTGACCATCACTTACTTACCTTTAACCTCACCTCTTCTTCCTCCCACCACCCCTCTCCTACCCCTGCCACCATCACGAACAGAAACCTGCTAGCACTTGACCCTACTCAGCTCTCCATTAATATCCAACCCCTTCTCAGCCCCATCACCTACCTCAACTGCCCTGATACTGCCATCTCACTTTACAACTCTACTCTCTCTTCCATCCTTGATACCCTCGCCCCCATAACCACACCAGACGCCCTCGCTCTCTTCCACAACCTTGGCACACAACTCAAACACGATACATCCAGAAGTGCTCCCGCACCGCTGAACGGCTCTGGAGGAAATCACGCACCTCTGCAGATTTCCTCTATTACAAATTTATGTTACGCTCCTACTCCTCTGCCCTAAACCTCGCCAAACAACACTACTTCACTTCACTAATATCAACCCTATCCTCTAACCCAAAGCGTCTGTTCGCAACGTTCAAAACTCTCCCCCACCCACCACCTCCTCCCATCCCTTCCTCTCTCACAGCTGAAGACTTTGCCAACCATTTTATTCATAAAATCGAAAATATCCGCAATGAACTCTCATCTCACAGTGGCTCACTCACTCTACCATCTCAACTATCCAAACACATCCACTCTTCTCCCTCCCCCAATCCAACAGCCATTCTGCACTGCTTTGCCCCAGATACAGAGGATGAAGTCGCTAGCCTGCTATCATCCACTCGCCTCACTACATGTCCCCAAGACCCTATTCCATCTCAGCTCATCCCTCCCCTCTCTACCACACTAATCCCAGCTCTCACACACATTTTCAACCTTTCCCTAACTACCAGCAAGTTTCCATCTTGTCTAAAACACGCCACAATTACATCCATTCTCAAAAAGTACTCATCTGACTCTGACATTGCTTCTAACTACAGCCCTATCTCTCTACTTCCTCTGGCTTCCAAACTGCTGGAGCGGCTCGTCTATAACCGCCCTACCAGCTTTATCTCCTCTAACTCTATTCTTGACACCTTCCAATCCGGCTTTGGGCCCCAACACTCCACTGAGACAGCTCTCACTAAAGTCACCAATGACCTTCTTACTGCCAAGTCAAAAAGCCACTTTTCTATTCTCCTTCTTCTTGATCTCTCTGCTGCCTTTGACACTGTTGACCATCCACTTCTACTCCATATCCTCTCTTCCCTCGGTATTCGAGACACTGCTCTCTCGTGGTTTTCATCATACCTACAAAATCGATCATTCAGTATCTCCTTCTCTGACACCTCTTCTTCTACCTACCCCCTGTCTGTTGGCGTACCCCAAGGATCTGTCCTAGGCCCGCTCCTCTTCTCCATCTCCACTCACTTGGTACCCTAATAAACTCTTTTGGGCTGCAATATCATCTCTACGCAGATGACACCCAAATCTATCTCTCAGCACCAGATATATCCCCCTCTCTTCTAACACATGTCTCCAACTGCCTCTCTAGTATATCCTTTTGGATGTCCACCCACCATCTCAAACTCAACATGTCTAAAACTGAACTCCTAATCTTCCCTCCCTCTCCCACTGTGTCAATTCCTTACATCTCTCTCACTGTCAATTGCCTCGCTCCACCAGATTATCCTCCAGCCTCAAAACATTCAAAACCTCTCTAAAAACACATCTCTTCAAAGAAGCGTATCACCTTCCACCCTAACATACTCTCAAATCTCTCTCCCTCCTTTTCCTCACACAATATCTTTAGGATGTAAGTCTGAGAGTTTCACTCCCACAAGGGTTTTAGGGAAAGCACCCTGGACACTGGATTCCAAACTCAAAGACAGGGCCCCCCTTTTTTACTATGTGTTAATTTGTATGTATCTTTGTATTGAACGTATCTTATGTACAGCGCTACGGAATATGTTGGCGCGTTATAAATAAATGATAATAATAATAATAATAATAATAATAATATACACATGCACACACACAGACACCGTTATACACATGCACACACAGACATACAATTATATACACAGACACAGTTATACACATACTGTATACACATACATAGTTATACACATGCACACACAGACACAGTTATACACACAGACATACACACACACAGACACCGTTATACACATGCACACACAGACATACAGTTATGTACACACACAGACACAGTTATACACATGCACACACAGAAATAGTTATATACACACACACACAGACACAGTTATACATATGCACACTGTGACAAACCACTTCTTTTACAGGTAGGATTGTCACCGATCTTGCAGTAACCACAGCCTTCTAGGGTATACAAAGTCCAGGACACCTTCAGCTCAGTTTTCCTTTTTTTATTCAGTTTGAAAGCAGGTACTTTAAATAATAACAAAACAAACAAAATCCCTTGCTCTTACTTGAGCTCTTCCTAGACAGTACTTGCTATCTGCAATTGGGTGGCTTTCCCACTTACCAATTTCCCAAACAAAAGCAATGTCTTTGCAATAAGCGCAGCCTCTCCTAGCTGTCTTTTCCTCTCCCCCTTGGAGCAGGCTGCTCTCTTCTTTTAAAGGCCTGTCTGCTAATTGAGTAGCTACAGGTGAGTGCCAATTAGCTAACTCCTAAAAACCAGATCCAAGCTGTGGTCTGTTATACAGCAACTAGTGCTGTTGGAGCATTGGCCCCCCCTGCTCTCCAAATACTCCGCCCCAGGGACCCATACCATGTTTTGCAGAGCATCAGCTATGCATATTGCAAACTGTAACATCTCTCCCTGGGGCATTTAACTGAGAAATCCTCTGGTTGCTGTCTAGCAAATCAGGTCTGATGTATCTCCCATCAACCACTATTCCACCTTTATGCTCACATATCCTCCCCCCCAGCTCATACCCAAGGGTTTGAGCGACCATGGAAATCAGGGAGTGTACCCTCGAAAGCCCATCAGCATTACCTTGTTGCAGACCAGCCCTGTGTTCCACAGTGAAATTAAAAGATTGCAAACTCAAAAACCATCTGGTTACTCTGGAGTTACTTTCCCTGTTCTGATACATCCACGTCAGAGGAGCATGGTCCGTTATCAATCGAAACCTTCTGCCTAGTAGGTAGTATTTAAGAGAGTCTAATGCCCACTTAATAGCAAGACACTCTTTTTCAACAATAGAGTAGTTCTTCTCATGTGGGTTTAACTTTCTGCTCAAAAAGAAAACAGGGTGTTCTTCACCCTGGTATTCCTGTGAAAGAACAGCCCCCAAGCCCACATCAGAAGCATCTGTCTGAACTATAAAATCCCTGGAAAAATCTGGGGTCACTAAGACAGGATGGCTACAGATAGCTTCCTTCAGACTCTTAAAAGCCTTTTCTGCCTCAGGGCACCATTTAACTATGACTGGGGATTTTGCTTTAATAAGGTCGGTCAGGGGTGCAGCAATGGTAGCAAAATCTGGAATGAACCGCCTATAATATCCAATTAAACCCAAAAATGCCTTTACTTGTTTCTTTGTAAGGGGCTGTGGCCATTTTTGTATGGCTTCTACTTTGGCTTCCTGTGGTTTAACCAAACCCCTCCCAATAGAATAACCTAAGTACTTAGCTTCCTCTAAACCAATCGTACACTTGGAAGGATTGGCAGTTAAGCCTGCTGAGCGGATAGCATCAAGTACCGCTTGAACTTTAGGGAGGTGGGATTCCCAGTCTGCACTGTGGATGACGACATCATCCAAGTATGCTGCAGCATAACGAACATGAGGTTTAAGAATTCTGTCCATCATTCGTTGGAATGTGGCAGGTGCCCCATGTAACCCAAATGGCAATACAGTGTACTGAAACAGGCCACTGGGTGTTGAAAAGGCTGTCTTTTCTTTGGCTCTTTCAGTGAGCGGGACCTGCCAGTAACCCTTTGTTAAATCCAAGGTTGTTAGATAACGAGCTTTGCCCAGTCTTTCTATTAACTCATCAACTCTTGGCATTGGGTAAGCATCAAATTTTGAGAGGGCGTTTAACTTGCGGTAGTCATTGCAGAACCTCCATGTGCCATCAGGTTTTGGCACCAATACAATAGGACTACTCCAGTTACTCTGGGATTCTTCAATGACTCCAAGTTTTAACATGCTCTCAACCTCTAAGTTTATAACCTCCCTCCGGGCCTCAGGAATTCTATAGGGTTTGAGGTTAACTCTTTTCCCTGGTTCGGTTATTATGTCATGTTTAATCACTTTAGTCTTTCCTGGAACTATCGAGAAAACATCCCTATTTCTTCTGATGAAATCTCTGACCTCTTGCTTTTGATGGACAGACAGAGTCTTAGATACGTTCACATCTGGCTCTACTATAGGAGGTTCTGAAGGTTTTAAAGCAACCAGGACCTCCCTGTCCTTCCATGGCTTTAACAGATTTATATGATACAACTGTTCAGGCTTTCTTCTTCCTGGTTGTCTGACTTTATAATTGACATCACTCACTTTCTCTATTATTTCATAGGGTCCATGCCAAGTCGCAAGGAACTTATTCTCCACAGTAGGGACCAGAACCAATACCCTGTCTCCCGGTTGGAACACTCTGACTCTAGCATTACGGTTATAGCTGTTTTTCTGAGCCTGCTGGACTTCCAGCATGTGTTCCCTGACAATAGGCATGATGGTGGCCATTCTATCCTGCATTTGAGCTATATGCTCAATTACACTCCTGTGAGGAGTAGTCTCCTGTTCCCAGGTCTCCTTAGCAATATCCAATATTCCCCTGGGATGTCTTCCATATAATAATTCAAAAGGAGAGAAGCCCGTGGAGGCCTGTGGAACTTCCCTAATGGAAAACAGTAGATATGGCAATAAAAAATCCCAATTTCTTCCATCTGCATCAATTACCTTGCGTAGCATACTCTTAAGGGTTTTGTTGAACCTCTCTACTAAACCATCAGTCTGTGGGTGATATACTGAGGTCTTAAGATGTTTAACCTGCAAGAGCCTGCACAACTCTTTTGTGACTCTGGACATGAACGGGGTCCCCTGGTCTGTCAGTATTTCTTTAGGGATACCCACCCTACTGAACATCAACATAAGTTCCTTAGCTATTAGCTTTGCAGAGGTATTACGCAAGGGAATGGCCTCAGGATAGCGAGTTGCATAGTCCAAGATGACTAATATATATTGGTGTCCCCTAGCGGACTTTACCAGTGGCCCCACTAAGTCCATAGCGATCCTTTCAAAAGGCACGTCAATTATGGGTAAGGGTACAAGTGGACTACGAAAAGTCTTGAAAGGAGCCCTGTACTGGCACTCAGGACATGAGGAGCAATAGTTTGTAATAGCAGCAAACACTCCAGGCCAGTAAAACCGTCTAAGGACTCTCTCTCTAGTTTTTCTGACTCCCAAGTGTCCCCCTAATATGTGGCTGTGAGCCAACTTTAGCACTATATTCTGGTAAGTCTGAGGAACCAACAGCTGCCTAATGATGTCTGAATCCTTTTTTTCTACACGGTAAATTAGGTCATTTTGTACTTCAAAATAGGGGAACGGCAGTGCTCCTCCTGGCTGATTAACAACCCCGTTTACAACTTTAATATCATTTCTAGCTGTCACTAAAGTGGGATCTTCCCACTGAGCGCTTTTAAAGTTACCTGGACTAATTCCAATATCAATTAAGTCCTTATCCTTGTCTGCATTATTAGTAGGCTCCTCACTAGTTTGAGCTGGGTTATCTCCTATTAATACTGGTTTAGGGCAGTATTTTTTCTTTTTCCTTATTTTTCCGTCACAGTGGTCAAAACCCAAGTCAATATCGGAAAAAGGGAACACATTATCCTCGACAGACTGACTCATTTCTGATAAATTTTGATCTGTCTTTTGTAAAGCTGCCCATAATTTTAGAAAATGAGGAAAGTCTCTACCGATCACTACCTCATGGGCTAATCTAGGTACTACACCCACTCGGTACTTTAAATTCCCATACTGGGTTCCAATATTTACTTCCGCAGTGGGGTATTCCTTTTTATCACCATGAACACAGATAATGCCTATTTTCTGTCCATGATCAGGTTTTACACAAGGTATTATAGACTCTGCTACCAACGTAACCATACTACCTGAATCAAGTAATGCTTTAGACATTTTTCCATTCACAGTTACACAGCATTTATGAGCGTTATTATCATAGTCATTGTTAACAATACCATAACAACTGAGCAAAAATGAACGTGTTCCCTCATTTTTGCCCATATTGCATTCCATAGGTTCATCCTTAAATGGACAGTCTTTGGCCATATGACCATCCTCTTTGCACTTGAAACATTTGACAGTACAGTCTGACCACCAATTAGTTCCGTTCCCAGGCCTATTAGACCTGGATGCCCCCCTTAAACCTTGAACACTCTTACCCGGTCTTGCAGAATCTTGGGGCTTAGGATTGCGAGGGTTTGCCTGTGAAGTAGGACATAGCAGTTCTCCTGCAGCCGCATATCTTTCCACCAAGGCAATCAGTTGGTCAGCTGTATGGGGGTCACTTTGGCTGACCCAGCGACGCAGGGAAGCTGGTAAACCACGCAAAAACCGGTCCATTACTAAGGTTTCCACAATGTGGCTAGCTGAATGGATTTCAGGTTGTAACCATTTCCGTGCAAGGTGTATGAGGTCAAACATTTGGGAACGTGCGGCTTTGTCTGAAGAATATGACCATGAGTGGAACCTTTGGGCACGTACTGCAGAGGTTACACCCAGTCGTGCCAAGATTTCAGCTTTCAATTTGCTGTAGATACTTGCATCGGCTGGTTCTAGGTCATAATATGCCTTCTGCGGCTCTCCACTTAGGAACGGTGCCAGTATGCTTGCCCACTCACCAGCCGGCCATCCGTCCCTCTCAGCAGTGCGCTCAAATGCCAGAAGGTACGCCTCAACATCATCTGATGCGGTCATTTTCTGAAGATAGTGGCTCGCCCGAATCACCTTTGGCCCCTGGTATCTTCCATCAGGGTCTCCATTCAGTTTTCCAGAGATCGCTTGGATTACCTGTTGTAGTCCCTGGGTGACTTTTTGCTGCTCCTCACGGGTTACTTTAAACATCTCCGCTTGTGTCACAACAAGCTGTTTCACCAAGGACTCAGTGCCCTCCATTTGTGTTTTGGCCAGGACTTTAGCACACTCTGCCTGGGCCAGCACCAGTTGCTGCAGGGCTGCACTGTTTTCTGCAGCTCTCCTGTTAGTCTCCTGTTGCACAGAGGAGGATTGGATCAGAGCCTTGATAACATCCTCCATGTTGAGCTTTAAATGACTTCTACCCTCAGGCTTACGTGGATGCCCGCATTCTCCACCATATGTGACAAACCACTTCTTTTACAGGTAGGATTGTCACCGATCTTGCAGTAACCACAGCCTTCTAGGGTATACAAAGTCCAGGACACCTTCAGCTCAGTTTTCCTTTTTTTATTCAGTTTGAAAGCAGGTACTTTAAATAATAACAAAACAAACAAAATCCCTTGCTCTTACTTGAGCTCTTCCTAGACAGTACTTGCTATCTGCAATTGGGTGGCTTTCCCACTTACCAATTTCCCAAACAAAAGCAATGTCTTTGCAATAAGCGCAGCCTCTCCTAGCTGTCTTTTCCTCTCCCCCTTGGAGCAGGCTGCTCTCTTCTTTTAAAGGCCTGTCTGCTAATTGAGTAGCTACAGGTGAGTGCCAATTAGCTAACTCTTAAAAACCAGATCCAAGCTGTGGTCTGTTATACAGCAACTAGTGCTGTTGGAGCATTGGCCCCCCCTGCTCTCCAAATACTCCGCCCCAGGGACCCATACCATGTTTTGCAGAGCATCAGCTATGCATATTGCAAACTGTAACATCTCTCCCTGGGGCATTTAACTGAGAAATCCTCTGGTTGCTGTCTAGCAAATCAGGTCTGATGTATCTCCCATCAACCACTATTCCACCTTTATGCTCACAACACACAGACATACAGTTATACACAGACACATATACACATACATAGTTATACCCACACACATACATAGTTATACGCATACACACACACACAGACACAGTTATACAAATCACACACAGACATACAGTTTTGTACACACACACAGACACGGTTATACACATGAACACACAGACACAGTTATACACATGCACACACAGACATACAGTTATTCACATACACAGACACAGTTATACATATCTACACATGCACAGTTATACACATATACACATACACAACCACAGACACAGTTATACACATGCACACACAGACATACAGTTATACACATACACAGACACAGTTATACACATTTACACATACACAACTACAGACACAGTTATACACATGCACACACAGACATACAGTTATACACATACACAGACACAGTTATACACATTTACACATACACAACCACAGACACAGTTACACACATGCACACACAGACATACAGTTATACACACAGACACAGTTATACACATACTTAGTTATACACATGCACACACAGACACAGGTATACACATGCACACACAGACATACAGTTATACACACACAAATACAGACACAATTATACACATACAAACACAGACATTTATACACATATACACATACATAGTTATACACATATACACGTACATAGTTATACACATACACACACAGACACAGTTATACACGTGCACACACAGTTATACACATGCACACACAGACATACACATGCACACACAGAAATAGTTATATACACACACACAGACACGGTTATACACATGCACACACAGACATACAGTTATACACAGACACATATACACATACATAGTTATACACATACACACAGACACGGTTATACACATGCATACACAGACACAGTTATACACATGCACACACAGACATACACATACAGTTATACACAATCACACACTTGATTAAATTATTTTATTTTAATAATAACATATTACAAAATGGACTTACCTTGTTCAGCAGCTCATCTTGGTAGGGCCTCTCCCACACCCTGGCTCCGCTCACAGTACGAACCTCCTCCAGGAAATAGTACACAGGAGGCAAGGGGGCAGATGGGAAGGGGAAGCTAGGGCTTGTGCTGCACAGATGCATATGCACAGGTACAGTATGTTTGCTTAACTATTTTTAA